>OX457036.1:41380669-41455669 GCA_949752735.1 Lumbricus terrestris
GCAATAGGGCTTTTCTCGTGCATCAAAGACAATCTCCCTTTTTTCACATAATTATTTATCATGACTACTGCTTCAATCGATTCGACTCAATTCACCTGTTCTGGTCGCGACTTGTCTTAAGCTGCACCTGCTTCATCAGTAAACCTTTGACCACGATATCAACGAAGATTGGCTTTTGCAGAAAATGACAGAAACGATGATGATAATAATAATAGTAATAATAAAAATAATGGTAGTAGTAGTAGCATCAGCAGCATCAGTAGCAGCAGCAGCAGTAGTAGTAGTAGTAGTAGCAGCAGCAGCAGCAGCAGCAGCAGCAGCAACAGTAGTAGTAGTAGTAGTAGTAGTAGTAGTAGTAGTAGTAGTAGTAGTAGTAGTAGTAGTAGTAGTAGTAGTAGTAGTAGTAGTAGTAGTAGCAGCAGCAGTAGCAGTAGCAGTAGCAGTAGTAGTAGTAGTGATAATAATAATAATAATAATAATAATAATAATAATAATAATAATAATAATAATAATAATAATATTAACAACAGCAATAACAATAATAATAATAATAGTAATAGTAATAATAATAATAATAACAACAGCAATAACAATAATAATAATAATAGTAATAGTAATAATAATCTTATTAATGCCTCGAGTGCCCATTCACTCGTTCGAGGACGAACCTACGACGGCCATGATGATGTCAACATCTGTGCATTGGATGTCTGTGAGGAACGGAAGTACTTCCTCCAAGATCATCATCTTGTCCAGACAGTCCAGCATCCGGTTCAGACACTCGAGAGCGTTCAGCCGCGTCTGCGCAACAACGTAATGTAAGTGGAGTTTATGTATACAGCCCTTCTTCCGATGTCCAATAAAGGCGCTCTATAAATGATCGGTTGCAAGCGTGCATGCAATCGTTACGGTGATGCATTGCAATGGGATGACTGAGAACGGAGAAGGAACTAGAAAAGAGGAGAGAAGAGTAGGAGAGGGAAGGAAAGGCCAGAAGAGGAGAGGCATGGAGAACAGAGCAGACAACAATAGAGGAGAGGCGATTAGAGATGAGGAGAGTAGAGGAAAGAAGAGGAAATCAGAGAAGAGAGGAAGAGGTGGGGAGGAGGATAGAAAGGAAGAGGATGGAGATGAGAGGGGAGTAGAGTGGAAGTAAGGGAAGGAGGGAGGGAAGTAAGTAGTGGGCTAAGTACAGGTCTTGAAGATTTTCCTAGTACAGGTCTTGAAGATTTTGGGGGGAGTACAGGTCTTGAAGATTTTCCCGCCAAAACCTAGGACCGGTTTTAGAGACGACCAATAGGAAGGCTCCAAATTGACATGCAGCCTCATTATGTTAATTAGCGCCGACTCTAATTAATATTCATGCTATGACGTCATAATTGGTGAACTTTCTAGAAGTTGTATGTGCCTTTGTCTGTGTGTATGTCTGTCTGCCTGTTTGTGTCTGTCTGTGTGCATACCTAACAGATTAAGCGCCCTTTAATAGTCTGCTACGGGTCTAATTAATATTCATGCTGTGACGTCATTTTTCAGAAGCTTATGTGTCTGTCTGTCTGTCTGTGTATGTATGCCTATATGATTAAGCGGACATTAGTGACGTCAGCAATCTAGAAAATTCGAGATTCATGGAGAAGTCCTATTGTTCTGTGCGTATTGCCCTTAGCCCGTGGGCATGTGACGTCACCCTTCTAGTAGCTTCGAGTTGCATGGAGAATTCCTATTGTACTCAGCGTATGACCCTTTGCGCATGTGACTGTCATTATACATACATTAGGCAGGTAACAAAGCTATCATTCCAACCGTTCTTGCAACGCATTAATTTAAAATAGAGCTAAGAATTGGCAATCTTACCTTTTTGCCAGTCCTTCACGCATATAGGGCAATCTTCATTCTATGCGTAACTAATATATGAGCTACATAAACCTTTATTCACACTTCGGTTAGGTAATAGCGCAAAGCAGCCAGCGGCGATATTTATTAAAATTTAAGCGCATTCATCTCTGCGTTGTAAGAAGAACCATTAGCAGCACATCCCTCCTTTATGCAGACTTGGAAACTGACACAGACAGATAGCAAACGATGTCTTCATTCTAAGCGTTTCCGTATACCTTATACAGTAAAGGCACCCTCCCATTTATGTAGAATTTTGACTGGCGCTGACAGAGCCGTAAAGACATTTTTGCGGTATGGTGTCAAAGAAGACGTTTGAAATGACGATTCATTCAGTGAAGGCAGAGACAGAGACATAGGCAGAGACATAGAGAGAGAGACAGATGCACATTGCACAGCCAGAGACAGAGTCGTTGACAGAGACATAGAGAGAGAGAGAGAGAGAGAGAGAGAGAGAGAGAGAGAGAGAGAGAGAGAGAGAGAGAGAGAGAGAGAGAGAGAGAGTGAGAGAGAGAGAGACAGACAGACAGAAGCATAGGTAGAGGCAGAGACATAGACAGAGACAGCCGAAGCCATGCACTGTGACCGTCTAACAAAGGCGAACAGAAGATCACCGGATATGAACGCCCCAGGCAATTGCTCGCCTGCTTTGTTGTATTCGGCATGACCACTCAAGCGATATGGTGTGAAAGAAGACGTTTGAAATGACGATTCATTCAGCAGAGGCAGAGACAGAGACATAGGCAGAGACATAGAGAGAGACAGATGCACAGCCAGAGACAGAGTAACATATTCCTACTCGTTCACGGTCATTCAAAGCGTAAAGCATTGTGCAGGACATATAGGCTCTACATAAATTTGCAGTTTTACATGAATAGGCGTGCTTTGCGAACTAGCAATCGTTCACATATATAGATCACTCTTCATTCCAAGCGCAAGGCGTACATAAATTTGCAGTTTTACATGAATACGTGTGCTTTGCTAAGCAGCAATCGTTCACGTGACGAATTTCAAAAACTAAAACGGGTAGAATAGAAGAAAAAAAACATCCAGAAAACTCCAAGGTTTTCCACCTAGAAAAAACCCAAGATTTTCCACCTAGAAAAAACTAAGATTTTAAATCTATTATTTCTCAAAAACGTCATTTAACATTCATGAAATAATAATGTATAGTAATTATTATGCACTTTACTATAGCGCCTGTTCTTTCCCCATTTAATCATACCCCACCATCTTGCTTAAACTACTCATGGTATATAGGCTCCCTACTAAGCGGGACTTGTCCCTTCTGGAGGGCCTATTGCTCCCTTCTCTATCTTACAAAGTTCTGTATTGAATACATTACAATGTTAAATATAAATTGTCTTGCATTATTTTCTGTTTGTTATGTTTTATTGTGGGATCAATAAATGATTTTGATTGATTTGATTGATTGATTGAACGTAAGATTTCTCGCTTTTTATCGCTTAGTTCCCTTCTTCCCTCCCTCCTTCTCTTCCTTCAACCCTCCTCACTCCGACGTGAAAGGTGAATATAGCCATGATTTCATTATTTTGCAATCAAAGACTGCTTTAGTTGGGTAGCAATGCTAAGCGCTACTATTTAATTCCTTCATTCTTTGATGCGTGAAATAGTCACCACTCACGTACAATTTTTGGAAACACTAATTTTTTCAGGCGTAGAAATACTCGGAGAAGCAGAAACAGAGCGTGAGAGAGACGAATACGGCACTTACACACATTTTCTCCATCAAACATTTATTATTTTGGTCAGTAATGCTAGGCGCCACTCACTTTAAAATTTGTCGAACAACAATTCTACATGCATCGGCGTACTTTGTGAAACAAGAACAGAGAGACTTGAAAGGGAGGGCAGGAATTATACGCAGTTTCAATCCTTCGTCTTCAGCTCCAGCGTGTACATATGTCACACAATGCCAGCATTCTATACTTCTTTGCACTTATTGGAGGAGTAGGTGAACAAGATACATATAGTCCTACTTTCCAGTATTTGTAAGTAAGAAAATGGAATGTGCATGACTACAATACATTTCAGCTGAATGGATATAACTCTTAGTTACAATTTGACAAAAAATAGCCGAGTGAGAGATAAAATGGTAGAAAAAGTGGTTCATTTCATTTCATTTCACACGATTTCTAAAATGGCAGACTGAACAAGTACAGACAGTGTTCTTCGATTTATGCTGTGAAGCAGCAGAGTGCAAGAAACAAGGATGTGGAGGAGGAGAAGGAAGAGGAGGAGGAGCAGGAGGATGAGGAGATGCAGGAGGAGGAGGAGGAGGAGGATGGAAGATACGAGGTTTAGAAGTTTGGCTTCACATAGGGTGCAGCATGTTGGTCGATTTATGCTGTGAAGCAGCAGAGTTCAAGAAACAAGGAGGAGGAGGAGGAGGAGAAGGAAGAGGAGGAGGAGCAGGAGAATGAGGAGATGCAGGAGGAGGAGGAGGATGGAAGATACGAGGTTTAGAAGTTTGGCTTCACATAGGGTGCAGCATGTTGATCGATTTATGTTGTGAAGTGACAGAGTGCAAGAAGCAAGGATGAGGAGGAGGAGGAGGAGGAGGAGGAGGAGAAGGAGGAGAAGGAGGAGGAGGAGGCGGTGAAGATATGAGGTTGCAACATGTCGGTCGATTTATGTTGTGAAGTGACAGAGCGCAAGAAGCAAGGTGGAGAAGAAGGAGGAGGAGGAGGCGAAGGAATGAACCTTAGAAGTATGAGCTCATAGTTTTCCACCTTATGCGATGCGACATTCATTGAAATTATATTCAAATAGATTACAGAACTTAGTAATTTTGAATGCTTCATTGGGGATATTCACAGTATGTAAGACGATTATTTTGAAACTTGCATGTGCAAAGCAATGCTTGTACGAATTTTCTAGCTGTGAAATGTCAAATGTTGAAGGAAACGAGCGTCACTTAACACTCTGCTCGGGTTTCCATTACAATACTTTACTATACTTTGCACGGAATTGTAAATTTCGAATGCCTGTAATGGTAAAGCATGCAACTCTTAGACACCGGTTTTAATTCTTTTAGTTTGACAACATGCGGAACAGTTAAGCTGAGTCATCACTTTATGTAACAATGCCAGTTTGCTATAGTAAAGTGGCGCAGGAGGAGGGGAGGGGAGGGGTATTCACATAGTGGAATGCACTGCTTGAAATGAAGATGAGCAAGTTTATTACACATAGGAAGCAGTATTCGTAAGACGATAATGCCAGTTTGCTATAATAGTAAAGCGGCGTAGGAGGAGGGGAGGGGTATTCACATAGTGGAATGCACTGAAATGGGCAAGTTTATTACACATAGGAAGCAGTATTCGTAAGACGATCACAATTTTAGCTGAGTCATCAGTTTGGGTAAAAAGTATGCGTTTGCATGAATAAAGAACCAAGATTAGAAGGTTAAGCGACGCGAAGCATAGCGTACTTTGAGCTAAATACACAACCTTGCAATCGCATGCGCTGCAACCTCAGCAGAAATTCTTGTGCCGTACAGCTAAAATTATAAGTTCTTCAAAAAAATTTTTTTTACCAGACAAAGTGCGTGCGCGCTTGGAACTCCAGGGACGGGCGACAAGTTGGCCCGAGCGGCGCTAGTGGCGGCGGCGTTTCCAGCTCAGGTGACGGCGGCGGTTCTTGCGATCTGATCCGATCCACCTTGTGACGAGAAATCCATACGATTGCGCGCAGCTTCAACTCATACTCATCGTTTCACAGTTTTCACACACTTCCATTGCGCGCAATCGTGTGGATTTCTCGTCACAAGGTGGATCGGACCAAGATCGCAAGAACCGCCGCCGTCCCCGAGAAGGAAACGCCGCCGCCACTAGCGCCGCTTCGGCTGTCTCTGTCTATGTCTCTGCCTCTACCTATGCTTCTGTCTGTCTGTCTGTCTGTCTGTCTGTCTGTCTGTCTGTCTGTCTCTCTCTCTCTCTCTCTCTCTCTCTCTCTCTCTCTCTCTCTCTCTCTATGTCTCTGTCAACGACTCTGTCTCTGGCTGTGCAATGTGCATCTGTCTCTCTCTCTATGTCTCTGCCTATGTCTCTGTCTCTGCCTTCACTGAATGAATCGTCATTTCAAACGTCTTCTTTGACACCATACCGCAAAAATGTCTTTACGGCTCTGTCAGCGCCAGTCAAAATTCTACATAAATGGGAGGGTGCCTTTACTGTATAAGGTATACGGAAACGCTTAGAATGAAGACATCGTTTGCTATCTGTCTGTGTCAGTTTCCAAGTCTGCATAAAGGAGGGATGTGCTGCTAATGGTTCTTCTTACAACGCAGAGATGAATGCGCTTAAATTTTAATAAATATCGCCGCTGGCTGCTTTGCGCTATTACCTAACCGAAGTGTGAATAAAGGTTTATGTAGCTCATATATTAGTTACGCATAGAATGAAGATTGCCCTATATGCGTGAAGGACTGGCAAAAAGGTAAGATTGCCAATTCTTAGCTCTATTTTAAATTAATGCGTTGCAAGAACGGTTGGAATGATAGCTTTGTTACCTGCCTAATGTATGTATAATGACAGTCACATGCGCAAAGGGTCATACGCTGAGTACAATAGGAATTCTCCATGCAACTCGAAGCTACTAGAAGGGTGACGTCACATGCCCACGGGCTAAGGGCAATACGCACAGAACAATAGGACTTCTCCATGAATCTCGAATTTTCTAGATTGCTGACGTCACTAATGTCCGCTTAATCATATAGGCATACATACACAGACAGACAGACAGACACATAAGCTTCTGAAAAATGACGTCACAGCATGAATATTAATTAGACCCGTAGCAGACTATTAAAGGGCGCTTAATCTGTTAGGTATGCACACAGACAGACACAAACAGGCAGACAGACATACACACAGACAAAGGCACATACAACTTCTAGAAAGTTCACCAATTATGACGTCATAGCATGAATATTAATTAGAGTCGGCGCTAATTAACATAATGAGGCTGCATGTCAATTTGGAGCCTTCCTATTGGTCGTCTCTAAAACCGGTCCTAGGTTTTGGCGGGAAAATCTTCAAGACCTGTACTCCCCCCCAAAATCTTCAAGACCTGTACTAGGAAAATCTTCAAGACCTGTACTTAGCCCACTACTGAGGGAGGATGAAAGATAGGAAGGTGGGAATTGGAAAGAAAGGAGAGGAGAGGCGCAGAGAGAAAATGATGGGATTAGAATGGAAAGAAGAGAAAAGGAGGGAAGTAGGGTATAAAGAGGAAGGGAGGAGAGGTGAACAGAGCGAGGTCAGTAAAAGAGAGGAAATGAGAGATTTGGGAATGGGAAAGGGGGGAAGGAAAGGGAAGGGAAGGGAAGGAAAGAGAAGGGCAGAGGAGAAAATGCGGAGGAAATGAGGCGATGAGAAGCAGAAGAATTAGAATGGTGAGGAAAGCAGGAGACAATGAGATGCAACGATGGAGAATGAAGGCAAACGTTGACCAGAAATCCAGGGCGTATACAAGAGATAACACGCAGGCTGCAGAACAGAGCGAGGAATGAGGAGCGAGCACACTTCACTCACCCGGACATTCGTTGCTTTCGTGAAGAGAGCTTTGGCTTTCGGCAAAACTAGTTTCCTCATCGTGTGATCGTCTAGATATTTCTTGATAATACTGAAGACATTGAGAGCTGCTTCCTTCACAAGAAAACAAACATTTCAAAGCTTTAAAATTCTAAAGTCGGCAGCTCTTTGATGTGTTGCTAATAGCTTCCCTGGTTTTCTCCCTGTCTGAGATTCCGAAAAGAAGTCTTCGAATTTGACAGAAGCATGGAGTTATTTCTATAATTAAACCTACTGTCAATGTTCTGACGAGAAGGTCTTCAATTTAATTTCGCAGTTATATCTTGATATCGTGTAATAATAAAGCACACAGTCAAATTCGACAAGGCACATGTGAGAAGACTAATTCCATGCAGACCTTTCATTTTAGGCACTGAAGAGAATAAATTTATACGCTCAAGACGTAGATTACGCCACCGTTTACGATTAGGCTTGAGTTTCAATTAACAACGATTAATATCAAAGGTACAATTAAAATTGACACAACAATAATTATGGTCACATTATACGGGCAACAGTATAGTGATGTTTTAAGCTGGTACCTGTCCTTGTATGCTGTTCGATTCCAGGACCGCGAAGACCATTGGTAGAATATCGTTTCTGACCTCATCCTCCGTTGCCTTCGCCAAGAGAACATCCAACCTCTCCAGGAGATAAACAGTCGCCTAAACAACGACATCTGCTACTCACTCATCATCAACTATAGGCCTTCACCAACGAGAGGCATATATGGACGATACGAGAAGCATGGGGCCTTCGTAAGGAACATATGCATTTATAATCTGGATATTAGTCTCATCAAATAGTGGTAACAGAAGCAGCATTGCATCAGAGGCGGTATAGTAGTATTATAGTAGAAGTTGCAGTAGTAGTAGTAGCAGTAGCAGCAGCATTAGTAGTAGCAGCAGCAGCAGCAGCAGCAGCAGCAGCAGCAGCAGTAGTAGTAGTAGTAGTAGTAGTAGTAGTAGTAGTAGTAGTAGTAGTAGTAGTAGTAGTAGTAGTAGTAGTAGTAGTAGTAGTAGTAGTAGTAGTAGTAGTAAACTAATAGTAATAACAATGGTACAAATAGCCTAGTTGTAGCAGCAGCAATAGCACAGCCGCAGGAGAAATAGTAGTAGAACAATTGCTAACAATAGGGGTAGTAGTAGGAGGAGTTTTTGCTGTTGTTGTTGTTGCTGTTGTAATAGCAAAAGTACTGAAGGAACAGAAGTGGGAGTAGCAGTAGGCCTAATAGTTTGCGCAGCAGTAATTACAATGACGATGTAAAGATGGTTTTGTTGTTGCTACTGATGAATAATAATGACAACAAAGTTGATGCTGATAATAAATAACAATTATTATGATGACATCGGTCGGTGCTGATTAATATTTTGTCATGATTATTGTGATCTCTATTCAACCGATCGCGACTCTAATCAAATCTTCCTTAAAACGAGAGCCGTCAATCGATGCTTCACTGCTTATCGTCATGGCGCTATAGAAGCCAAAAAGGATTGGTGGAATCAGCTTAAATGTTCAATCAATCAATCGATCGATCGATCATTCAATCAATTCAATTAATCAATCAATCAATCAATCAACTCAATCAAGCCAATATTCGTTTATTCATAGATGCAGGCTGATACAGACGCCACTTGTCACATTCATCGCTGAAATGTTTGCAATGTCGAGACATAAGATTCATAATTATGGTTGAAATCAGAGCCGATATCTACATGTATAAACAAAAGGTCACCTGTGTGATTACGATGACGTTAACAATGGTCATGAAGTTGATTGCTTTCTGTTACCTGCCTTTTGCGCTTCAGTCAACTGTGGACTTACTGTTAGGCCCACATGCAACAATTTGCATTTAGAATCAATATCTACGTCGTTGTTGCTGACGATGATGATGACGACGACGAAGATAATATTAATGCCAGCTATATACAACTGATGAGGTACATGTATAGGGTCACAATCGGATGATGAAGGTGGGTGAGAATTGACAGACCTGTACAGGTCTGGGCATGCTGATGATTCTCTTTAATTCCGGTTGAAGGATGTGGCGATATTCATCGTCAGTGGCATTCTCTATCATTCCGACGAAGGCTGGCAGCAGCAGGACCAGGTGATCGGCACCGTACTCCAACTGCTCTCTCAGCATCCCCAACACGCACGTGTACAGCAGCTTCTGTACCAACAACCGCCATATATCATGCCTTGCCATTCCATGCTCTGTTATAAGCTTATCATATACAGGTGTTTGCTAATATAACCTACCATAGCACCCATTACCATCATACTACCGCTGCAACTACCACAACTAGAAGTAGTAGAAGTAGCAGCAGTAGTAGTAGTGGCGATATTAGTATAGCGATAAAGTGATAACAAAGAAAACGAGAATGCTCTTGCGCAGCAGTCAGTAGTGATAACAGTGATGATGATGATGATGATGATGATGATGATGATGATGATGATGATGATGATGATGATGATGATGATGATGATGATGATGGTGATGATGATGATGATGATGATGATGATGATGATGATGATGACGACGACGATGATGATAGTGATGATGATTGTAATGATGGCTCTAATGATCATGGGATGTTGGACATGGCGACACCAACGTCCATGCCTTTCCTCAGTGCCAAAAGTGTAGAAAAATAAGTGCCTGGACGCCCCTTACCTCTCCAAAAGAAGTGCCTGGACGCCTCTTACCTTTCTAGTCTGTGCTCGCCAATAAGTGGCTGGACGGCGTTCAGGTTTTAAAACAAGTGCATGGACGCCGTCCATGACCGTCCAGGCGCACTTTAAGCCCTGCCTTTCCTTACAGTATACCTTGTATGACCTTGGCTATAGGTTTACATGTAGATATCACCTTTGGAAAGAGTGGGATGCTGCGACTGAGAACGGTGAAGAATTCGCACTTCTGCGAGACATCCTTTGAGTCGACGGCATCCAAAGAGTTCATGCAGTGCACGACGGCGTCGTCAAAGAACTTCAGCTGCGGAAGATGCAACCGCATCACATAAGATGCGCATCATCAATCATCAACCGTTCATCTTCTTTAATCAGTTTCTAAACTTAGCACTGCTTGAACTGCTTCGCTAATTATTTCTTTGCAAAAAAGATGTAATGCAAAATTATTGTTTATTTGAACTTATAATTATTACCAATCGAAGGTGCAACTACCTACTATTCTTCAAAGCACTACTGGGGTTTATCCTTGAATATCTCTAAAACTATTAATTATGCACAAGTCCTTATCTGCTTCTTCATCTCGCTCAATGCGTTCTGCAGATCGTCTTGATCTTTTTGTTCCCAGTACTAGGACTGCTGATGCCCAACATCGAGCATTTGCTGTGGTTGGTCCGTCCATGTTGAATGACCTTCCTCCTGCACTAACGGGCTAAATAATGACTTGTTTTTCCTTATCAATCTCTCGCTCTTTAAAAAAACATTTATTTTCTACCGGAGTTTCTCGTGCTGACAGCGCGGCTATGAATGGTCATTCTGCGAGGGGCGCTATATAGATATTTCGATACAATACAATACAACACAATACAATACAATACAACACAATACAATACAATATACAATGCAATGCAATACAATACTTGACTGACTTATCTGGTAGCATCTTTAATGACATATCTATATTAATCTGTGTTAATTAGTTCAGACTGACACAGTACAGTATGATTACAACTCGTAGAATGCTCACAAGTAATTATTACATGAATATGATGAATATAATTTAACCGTTCGGCAGCCATGCAAGGCGCTCACTAAACACGCCACACTGCTCATTCGAACAACGCCGTCTGTCTAATGAAAGACTGAGTTGACCTTTGAGAGTGCTACAGGAAGTGATCCCGCGTCTACGCTGTTATCCTGCATGCTCTTCTCGCCAGAGTGTTACTATTGCCCCGGTGTGCTCTAAACCCCGTTTCCCCTATCTCATTTTATATCTCGCTCTGCGTGCTTTTGTCCGTCTCTCCTCACAGTTGCTCATGGTTGACTAATAGGGAGCAGAAGTTACCTGCAGCTAAGTGACAACATTGCCTCACATTGCCCAACATTGCATCCGCACAAGGACAACATTTCCGCCAATTGACCAATACGAACCATCGCCATTTCCACATCATCATCCCCATCATCGACATCATCGTCGTCGTCGTCGTCATCGTCATCGTCACCGTCACCGTCACGATCACCGTCGTCGTCATCGTCATCATCATCATCATCATCATCATCATCATCATCATCATCATCATCATCATCATCATTATCATCACCTTCATCATCATTCCACACAGACGTAGCCATGGCAACTGTTTATGTATCCGAACATAATCGGCTTACACATGAAGATAAATTATAAGGGTGCATCGATGTTTACACAGACAATCAAGTCGACTGCCGACAGTAAACGACCCACAGCCGGAGATTTGAGAATCATCATCATCATCATACACGGACATTCGGCTGTAGTCCGATAGCTATCGTACTGTGACGGGTGGATGGATGGATGGCCGGCTGGACGACATGGACTTCATCTCGGATTACTGATTAAACGAATGGGAGCGTAGGCCTACTTTCCCTATCGTAGCCATTGCAATCACTCCGCTCCAAACTAAGCCAGCGCCGCCGATGTTGCCGATCGAGGACTGGAATGGAGTCTGGGCCAGTAGTGTCTGCCACATGGGGACATTGCAGAAGTGCGGATGGGGCAGCTAAGCAGATGCATCGAATAAGCGCTAAAAAGTGCACTTTTCCATTAGGTTTCAGAAGACCTACTGTTCAGTGTGGTAAGAATGAGGACATACAGTAGGTGCATGGAAAACGGAAGTTGCATACATACAGTGCTAAAGTGTGGAAAAAGAAGTGCCTGGACGCCCCTGACCTTTCCAGCCAGTGCTAGCCAATAAGTGGCTGGACGGCGTTCAGATTTTAAAATAAGTGCATAGACGCCGTCCATGACCGTCCAGGCACACTTTGAGCCCTGCATACATACATACATAGACCTACAATCCTACATACATAAGATGGGGTGCATATATGCTACAGATAATATGGAAATGTCAAGGTGAGTTGGGATGCTAAAGATATTCATTGTCGCCGTTGTGGATAGGCCTAGTTGTGGATAGTTGTGGATAGTTGTGGATAATTGTGGTCGTATTTATGCCTCAACCGAATTTCGGTCTTTCGACGCTACGATCTCGAAATCGAAGGAATGCTCCTCTCATTATAATAATATGCATTGATATTGATAGGCGATTGTTTTTAGGTCTTACCGACACCGATTATTGTTATTGACCTGACGATAATTACCACAAAATAGATGCATTTCTTTTAACCTTCTTTTACTTTCTCTTCTCTACCAAAATTTGCTTCGTAAGTTTTCCTTTTAGTCTACTGCATCTATTAACCAGGCGATATCATTACGAAATAAATGCATTTCATATTTTTTCTTTTTGAATAACCTTTCTTTACCTTTTAAACTTTTTTACCTTTGCTTTTATTATCATAAGTCGAGACGATCGATTTGTTTACCTTGATGAAGGAGTGAGTCGTAGGTCTGTATCGGACATCCCTCTGAATCATTCGCTCAACCGTCTCCACCAAAGGACCTGGTAGTCGCCCGGCAATCTCTCCGAACAACTCCGGAATCTGCGCTGACAAAGAAATCTTTACTAAGTGACAATAAATTTCTTTAATACAAAAACCTCCATAAGACAAAAAATCTCTATGGGCCAAGACAAAAATATCTTCATAAGACAAAAAATTTCAATAAAACAAAAATATCTCTATAAGACATTCGTGAGGTGTTAGACAAGAAAGAAATAATTGCATAAACATGGATTCCCAGTCAAGTAAGACAGTACGCATGAACATGAATTATGTATAAGAGTGTGATTCTCCAGATATTTCAGCGAGATCTTCCATTGGAGCCACACTCATGGAGTTGTTGACTACATATTTGTCTGGTGGCATCAGCATGCAGATGGATTGAGGTCAGTGTGATTCTCGTCTAAGTGCATTTTACTACGTAGACCATCACGCGGAAAAGGGTTGAGCCTCCGCGGTTGTGATGAGCAAGCGCTTTCCCCATCAGGCCAATGACGTATTGTATTGTATTGCATCTACAGATTTAAAAAGCGCCTCTCGAAAAGCGACGATGGCTATGAGTGATAGACATGTCCAGTCTTGTCTGCTCAACTGGCGCGACAGAAAGTGATGCATAATTGTGACAGAGCGCGAACAGATTTTGAAGCCATAATCTGCGTTTACACAGTTGATAGCTAATTGAGTTGCGAATACCGTTGATGGGTGTGTCCATGCGCCCGTGTGTGCATGCGCGTGTGCGCGCATGCATGTGTGTGTGTGTGCGTGCATGTGTGTGTGTGTGTGTGTGCACGTGTGTGTGTGTGTGTGTGTGTGTGTGTGTGTGTGTGTGTGTGTGTGTGTGTGTGTGTGTACATGCGTGTAGAGAATCTTATATCACGTTATGAAAGAAATGTTGCCATTGAACATTGAAATGCTTGTTAATAATAATAATTATGAATTACAAATAAAAGACCGTGTTCATCTCGAGTTCAACATACGGTGCACGCATGCATGCATGTATTTATGTGAATACTATAGCAAGGGGCAGACAGACAGACAGACAGACAGACAGACAGACAAACAGAGAAGCAGACAGACAGTAGATGATGGTTTATTTTCCGCACCCTGTCTAGTTGCCTGGCGTAGTTGGACGTGTTGTTTGCGGCCTGGAGGAGAGACTTCCCGTGGTTGTGGAGAGTGCAGAGGACCATACCAAGCGAGAAGATGTCGCAGGCGGGGGTCAACGATCGAACTGCATCCATCTGGATCTCTGGAGCTATATAATCGAGGTCCGGTTGCGCCATCTTTGAGACTTTAGGTGTCCATGGATGGAAACGATTCGGGTCCTGTCGTGGAAATCATCAGAAATCATCGACAGAGAAACATTTCCGGCATGCTTCTTCACCTTACTCTTGCTCTGCTCCTATCCTGTTCCATCTTTTTAGTAGTAGCAGTAGTAGTAGTAGCAGTAGTAGCAGCAGCAGCAGCAGTTGTAGTATAGCAGTAAGCTTGGTATAGTACGAAGTATTAGTGATGATAGTATTATTATTATTATTATTATTATTATTATTATTATTATTATTATTATTATTATTATTATTATTATTATTATTATTACATAAATTTATTACGCGCGCAAGGTCACACCAAAGTGTGAATCTGAGGCGCGGATAATTAGCCGCCAGAGGAAGATTCAGTTAAAGGTCCATGTGCTTGAAAGCCAAAGAGAAATAGTGAGTTTTGAGCCGTTTTTTGAAGGTAGGGAGTGAATTTGAGCAACGAAGAGAGAGTGGAAGTAGATTCCATTCTTTGGGAGCAGAGGCATGGAATGCACGCGAGCCCATAACAGTTCTGCATCGAGGTTCAACTAAAAGACCCATGTTTGATGATCGCAGGCAACGAGGAGGAATATAAGGAGTAAGCAGTGACTGAAGGTAGGGAGGTGTTCCGGTAGAGAGGGATTTGTAGGTTAAACAGGCCAATTTAAATTTAATCCTAAACTCGACAGGAAGCCAATGCAGCTGATGAAGTAAAACTGAGGAACTTGATCGTAGTGGGACACGCAACACAACCCGAGCTAAAGAATTTTGGATGCGTTGCAGCCTATGTAGGCTAGCTCATAGTCTGAAATGCCAACAAAAATCGCATTAGCATAATCAAGGCGAGAGGAGACAAGGGCGCAAGTAGTAGCAGTAGTAGTGCATGTAGTAGTAGTAGCATTAGTAGTAGTAGTAGTAGTAGTAGTAGTAGTAGTAGTAGTGTAGCGAACTGTACTCGCCCCCGAACAGGCGGACACGCTAGCTGTGGTGTGAATTCCACTTCCCGGGAGGGCATGCTGACATAAGATGATTTCCTAGTCGGGAGCTCTCCAAGCTCGTGCATAGGTTCCAGGTAAACCCTGGGATTCGAACCCACAACTCTACCATGTGCCCCATAACTCAACTCTTCTTGCCAGGTACCAGGGCGCGAGCAGGCTGAAGGACTATCCGCGGTTATTGGGCAAACAACAGACCCCCACTTATCAAGCAGGGACCCAGGGTTCTTTGCATTCACCACCACAGACTTTGAACTATCTCTCTCAAGGGTTGAGTCATGAGACAGCATGTCAGGAGTTATGTTTCTGTCAGTCAAGTCTAACAAGGCAGCTGCTACTTCTTCTTCTATGGCGCCATATAAATGTTCAGGCCGACCGCCCTCTTCCACAGCCTCTGTATTTCCGGTTGCCAATAAACGTTCACACATTTTCAATGATTGTATTCTTGTTACAAATCTTAACTATTACAGAAAGATTGCGTGCACAACACCAGCTAGCAATTATTACTAAGTTAGGCCTAATCCCAACGCATAAGACCAATAGAAGAATTTAGGCGCTACTTAAATGTGTCTACTGCACCACCGGCCTTTGTTCTCGGCGCACAGAATTAGCGGCTAACGCTCATTCAGAATTGGACTACAATTTAATGCACTCCTTTGGCCTTACTACACCAAAAGAACCCCGGAATCGTTCCTAACAATTCCTGAATACGATTTACTCAGCAACAGGCTAAGTTTACGACAGATTCAACCGTTTCAATATTTATTTTAAATTATATCCAATTCTTTCCGATAACGATGCCACTATTCAACATGGAGGCCGATCCACAACTCTCCCGTCATCCGATAAAACATCGGTGATTCCACATTGAGCAGCGCACAGAAGCGCCACCCAGCGACAGGGCTACTTTATAAAGGCCGCTATTTATGAAGGCCGTAAATTTATGATAACCGCTAATTTACTTACTAATTAAATTCAACTATGTAGAGATCAACATCTCTACAATATCCACCGACCAGACAAATTTCTTCCACAGGAATAAATTCCGAATTCCTCCTGGAATTAAGCTAAATCCTACTCAGAGAGGGTTCGGCCTCTATACAAGACGAGGTCACGAACTTACATTAGTCTAACTACTCTTATGGCAGTTCACAAGGTCATTAACAGTTCTCAAATGTCCATGCTAAAACAGCAGCATTTCAGTTCCATAAAACAGTTCAAATACACAAATTGCAACTTAATTCTGTCCAAGAGTTATCATGGAACTAATTTATCAACAACTAAATGTTCTGTTTAACTACACATACAAATACAGTATATCAAACACAGTGCATCACTAAGCTATTTACTTCTATTTACTTTCATTTCTACACAGCACAGCACGCTATTTTTAGATCAGCAACACAAGTCTAGTCAGTTGTAAACATGACCTACTTTAAGGAAACACAGCACCCTTGACCAACAGGGCTTTCCTAAGACTAAAAATAGAATCTGACATGACGTCACAATGCTTCCATAAATAGAACTCACAGAAAGGGTTTCCTTTCACACTGCACAAGCAATACACAAGCACTCTGAGAAATACACATAGGCAATACAATCTTATCAACTGAAACATTTCAATGTAGTACAGTCATCAAATGAAATACAATCTTCTGCAGCAGAAATTAAATGCAAATCTAATCCAACTAGTTAGCACAACTGCTCAACTGTTCAACTGTTCACAGAGCTAGATTCATTCAACAGTCATATGAATTCAATGCAGCACTCTACATTCACAACTTTCAACTACAGGCTTTTCAAACACCATCATCAACCATTGACATAGCAATAATTCTTCAGCAGATACAAATCACAGACCCTGGCAATCAAAACATTAATACAGGTCAACCACATTACACCAAGAAAGAGGTCAAACAGAGGACGGCTATACTCCAAGATCCTCAATAGGCCAACGACATCACAACCTTAAACAGGAAGGAGTACACCTAGCAAACCAATAACTATTGGGCTGATTACTGCTCACTACACCAGGCCACCACCTCACTATTGTATGCAATCCTTATGACCTGCAAAAACATCAGCCTACCTCACCAGCACATCACACTAACATCACATCACACTAACATCACATCACACTTCTTGCACAAAATTCTGACTATCTAAAATCTAGCATAATTTCAGATCATAGCAGTTTCAATCAGATTATGCAAATCAAATCTACCATACTACAGAGAAACACAACATTTTGCCTTACTTTTGGCATTCTATAAAACCACATGAGAAACAACAAGTACACATTTCTTATCTATAATCATGATCTAACTCAGATCAAAATGCAGTAACTGAAAATCATCATCCAAAGGAACGCAAATCTGGGCTTCTCGCCAAAGCCTAATCCATCGCCATTATGCGACAGTTCCGGTTCAAACTGGTCAGGTTTGAAAAAGGGTCAGACCTCCAGGGACTCCGGACTGAGTTCAAATCTCCTGTACACAATTTATTCCTACAAAACACATCTACCAAAGTAAACAAATGAACAGCGACCAAAACTGGGTCAGGATCATGACCCAACGCCGTGACCAGAAGCAGGACAACGCATATGCCAACCAGAAGCAATGTAACAACCTATGGGTCACGAAATCTCGCAGGAGGTTTTGTGTTACGTTTGGGTCTCGGGGTCACTTCCACAACCGGTTCCGTGTCAGACTGGTCGGGCTCAAATAGGGGTCGAATCTGTATGGGTTCTTGCACAGGGTCCAAATCCCAAGTGGATGGGTCATCACCGTGGAACCTCTTCAATTTATCCACATAAGCCAGGACAGGTTGGGATTTCTTTGACTTTTGTATTTTGTACAGAACAGGGCCTACACGCTCAATGATACGAAATGGGCCAGTGTAAAAAGACGACCATTTATCTTTCTGCCCACTCCTTCTGCGGGGATACAAAAACCAAACCCATGCACCTGGTTCAAATTCCGTCGGCTTAACCCTGAGGTTATAACGAGTTGCTCTAGTGCTGGCCAACCGACCAGTAAATTCCCTAACAGTTGCAAATGCCTGCCTAACATTTTCATCATGCTTTTGAACAAAGTCGTCAACACAGACAGCATGATCGACAGACGGTTGGCACTCGCTGAGCACAAGGTCGATCGGAAGGATCATTTCTCGACCCAGGAAAAGCCGACAGGGAGTGAACCCCGTACTTTCGTGTTCGGTGCTGCGATAGGCTGACATGACCAGAGGCAGATGGAGATCCCAGTCCCGCTGATTACGAGACACAACCTTAGCCAGCATGCTGTTGAGGGTACGATGAAAGCGTTCCACGCGGCCATTTGTGCTCGGTTTATAGGAAGTGGTACGAATTTTGTCAATTCCCATCAGCTGGCAAAGGTTCCGAAACAACGTGGCTTCGAAGCAGGGTCCCTGGTCGGAGACGAGCTGCCGCGGGCACCCAAACCGAGTAAACACCTGCTCCACCAACACCCTGGCCACGGTTACAGCTTCCTGGTTTCTGATCGGAAAAGCCTCGGCCCATCTAGTGAAGTAATCCATGACCGTGAGAATGTACTTGTGTCCTTTAGACGAGGGTGGATGTGGTCCCGTTATGTCGATCGCAATTCGATCCATAGGTTCTCCCACGGACATGTCTTGGAGGAGTCCTTGTTTGGGCGGTTTTCCCCGCTGGTATCGAGAACAGGCCGTGCACTTTCTGATGTACAGCAGAACGTCCTCCCGCCACCCAGGCCAATAGGCGCGTCTTTGTAGCTGTTTCGAAGTGCGTCGGAGGCCTAAATGTCCCCCGGCCATGCCTTCATGCGATAACTGGATGAGGGTTTGCCGACGACCTCTTGGGGGTATAAGTTGCGGCCATTTCGAGTGTAGATCTTCTGGCTGCAACCACTCCCGAGTGAGTACACTGCCTTCCAACCGTAATTGCGGCCATTGAGCAACCAACGACTTCACCACACCACTCTGAGGTCTGAGTTCCTCACACGTGGGGGCCTGATGACTCAACGATTTCCGATGTATTATCCAGCCGAGATCCGTATCTTGCCTCTGTTCTTGTCCTATCACCTCATTGACCCAGTCATCCGGCAAATCCAGGGGCGCTGTGGTGGCTTCTGTTACCTGTCGAATAGTTTCCACCCGGTTTGGTCGACGTGACATGGCGTCGGCGTTCGAATGTGACTTCCCTGCACGATGTTGTATGTCAAATTGGAACTCTTCAATAACTGCCAGCCACCTGGCTTGCTGGCCAATGGGCAGCGGTGTTCGCCTCAGCCACTGAAGGGCAGAGTGATCTGTCCTTACAATGAAGGGTCGGCCTAAAAGGTATTGTCTGAATGTTTTCAGGTAGTACACAATAGCCAACAACTCGCGTTTTGTCACATCGTAGTTTCTTTCGGCTGTTGAACAGATCCGACTCCCGTAACAGATCACCTTCTCCTTGCCATCTTGGATTTGCGACAGTACTGCACCGACCGACTCCCCTGAGGCATCGGTGTCTAGAATGTAAGTCCCAACCTCCTCAGGTAGAGCTAACACCGGTGCTTCACTCAAGGCGACTTTCAGTCGTTGAAACGCCTCATCACAATCCGAGGTCCACTCGAAACGCCTTCCTTTTTGAGTTAGGGCGTGAAGAGGCCTGGCGATTTGTGCAAAGTCGGCCACAAATTTCCGGTAATAGGCACAGAGTCCAACGAAAGCTCTAAGTTCTCGCAGTTTCGTGGGGGTCGGCCAGTCTTTAACAGCGGATATCTTCTCTGGATCGGTGGCGACCCCATCCTCGCTGACCACGTGTCCAAGAAAAAGAACCTGACGCTGAAGTAAGTGGCACTTGGACGGTTTGAGCTTCAGGCCGACCTGGGTTAGTCTCTCCAACACTTGTTTCAACCGGAATAGGTGGGTTTCAAGGTCAGCAGCAAAAACAATGATGTCGTCAAGATATATTAAGCATACTTCAAAATTCAACCCGGCCATTGCCAGATTCATCATGCGGCTAAACGTGGCTGGGGAATTGCAGAGACCAAACGGGAGGACACGAAACTGAAAACTTCCACGCCTGGTAACAAACGCGGTTTTATGTCGGTCTTGGGGATGGACCGCAACCTGGTGGTAGCCAGCTCGTAGATCGAAGGTACTGAACCAGCGGGCACCCGCTAAGGTATCGAGGCTTTCGCTGATAAGGGGAAGGGGGTATGCGTCCTTCCGTGTTTTCACATTGACGGCTCGATAATCGACACAAAATCTGGCGGAACCATCCTTCTTCCGGACGATGACGACATTACTCGCCCAGGCGGAACGAGAAGGTTCGATTATCTTCTGTTCCAGCATTTGATCCACTTGAGCATCGATCACCGGCAGCAGAGATAACGGTTGCCGACGTAGCGATTGTCGCACGGGTGCCTCGTTTCCAGTCTCTATCTCATGCTGGATCATTTCGGTATACCCCATGTCTTGTTCATGCAGGGAGAAAGCGGCTTGGTGTTCCAACACGAGATCTCTTAGTCGCACCTTTGTGTCAGCCGGAACATCTTCCGCAACGTTCTGCCACAATGCCGACAGGACCTGCTGCACAGCATCGTCGGACATCGGAGGCGTTTGTTCTCTCACCGAAGCGCACCGTCCACTTCCCGCTGGGGTAGGCGACTCATGATCAACTTCAACTTTTTCGGCCAGGCAGTGCTGACCCCGTTTGACCTTTATAGCTTTCCGGGTCGGGTTGAGTACTCGGATCGCCAAATCCCGGGTTCTTTCTGGTAACAACGTTCCAGCCACAATCAAGCCCGATTCCAACACATGGGGCTGCGTGGCCCAGGCTGAAGTACAAGGTCTTAGATTTGGCAGAACTGCGTAAGCTTCTACGTCCAGCTCAGACATGGCCGGGACCTGCACATCGCGCACCACCACAATCTTACGACATTGGCCAGTTTTGGGTTGACTGAGCACAGGGAACCGGCGGTTCCGGATCTTAATCCGACGGTTGCTGAAGTCCCATTGCGCGCCTTGCTTCTCCATCCAATCCAACCCGAGAATCATCTCTGATATTTGGTCGGTGACCAAACACGATACTGTAAATTGGCAGTCCTCAATCTGACAATGGACTGTCGCTTCGCCTCGGACTCGAATGTCTGATCCCTCTGCGGCTCGTAATCTTTGCTCAGACCCAACGACATCAGTGGAACGAACGAGCGAAGAAGGAACCAAGCTCATCTCACTTCCGGTGTCGAGTAAAGCGAGAATAGACTTACCATTCACTTTCAACGGTAAGTAAGCAAAGGTACTGCCACTGACATAGCGTACATTTGCAGATTCCGTTTCAGTTCTTGTTTCAGTTCTTGCTACATCCTCCGCATCTTCCGGTAACTCACGTAGGAAGGGGCAAGAACGCCGGTAATGTCCAAGTCTACGACAGTGGAAGCAGCGGTTAGAGTTTCTCGAAGAGCCAAATGTTCGACGACGCGCCGTGCCTCTTCGGAATGTCGGGGCACCAGTCTGCACATTCCACCTCGGTCCAGGTGGTCGGTAATTTGTACTCAGAGTCTGCTCCAGCTGATCCAACCGACGACCCTGTGGCTCCAGTTCTTCATGGATGATTTGTCTGATGGTCTCGACCGATATTCCTGCATCTTTAACTGTCTTGACCCGACTGTACCGAAGTTCAGAGTTTTTACTGGACTGTTCAGCTGCACCACGATAACTGTCCAAACGCAGGGCCAGTTTAACTGCATTGTCCAATGAGGAAGGCTCGCGCTCACGAACTTTCAGAGCGAGGTCCTGGTCCTTCATTGCATCCAGGAAGGCACGGGTCGCAATAGTTTCGCCGAATCCGGAAGTGTTACCCGGATACGCCAGCGTCATGAGACGACGGACATCTTGTGCGAGGCTGCTGAGATCCTCATCCGCCTTCTGCTTGCGGGTTCCCAGCTGAGTCTGGAAGAGCGCTGCCTGATCAGCACTGCCGTAACGAGATCGAAGCTTCTGGACCAGGTCTGACCACGTCACCACATCTTCCGATCCAAAATCCCAGAGAACCTGATCAGCGGGAGTTGTCAGCCCGCACGTAAGTTGGTCCAGTCTCTCCTGGTCCGACCAGTTATTGTGTCTGGAGCAGACTTCGAATCGACGCAGAAAGGCTTCCAGTTCAGTCTTCCCATTAAATTGTCCGAGTTTGATGAACTGCTTGTGCTTATCTGCCGAAGTGTTCGTACGTGTTGCCGGACTGGATTGTTCATTCACAGCGCTGGTTACACAAGTTACCGCAACGTTCAGCGGTTCGACCTTGACCTCGTTGACCGGAGGAGTTGGCAGCCTGCACCTTGTCTTCTGGTCCGACGTTCTGGGTGCGTTGTACTCTGACTCGCTGTTGACCGTAGCACTGACTCGAGGCAAGGGAGTCGGTGATTGAGCCAATGGAACGGCACGACGGATTCCAGGCGCTGACGCAGAACGCTCGGGACGACGAGAGGTTGTGTCTCGGCGGGTCAGCGGAACTGAGCGAGGGGGATCTGCCTCCGGTCTAGGACGAGAGAGAGTAGACAACGATTGACGAGGAGTATGACATGGCTCGTCAGTCGCTGCTGCTGTCTTCTCCATATCTACAACTAGACAATCTAAATTAGCTTTCGGCCAATTTACTCTAGATTCAAATGCAGCCATTTTGTTTTCCTTTACAGACTGTTCTTGAGACGACTTCGCTTCTGCATCATCATCTCCACCTATACACTCATAGGAAATATCACCTCTTTCATATCCAAAATCATCTTTATCCAAACATTTGTCACATCCATGCACAACCGGAAGTAATTTACCACCTGCACTTCTGGAACCAATTGTAGCGAACTGTACTCGCCCCCGAACAGGCGGACACGCTAGCTGTGGTGTGAATTCCACTTCCCGGGAGGGCATGCTGACATAAGATGATTTCCTAGTCGGGAGCTCTCCAAGCTCGTGCATAGGTTCCAGGTAAACCCTGGGATTCGAACCCACAACTCTACCATGTGCCCCATAACTCAACTCTTCTTGCCAGGTACCAGGGCGCGAGCAGGCTGAAGGACTATCCGCGGTTATTGGGCAAACAACAGACCCCCACTTATCAAGCAGGGACCCAGGGTTCTTTGCATTCACCACCACAGACTTTGAACTATCTCTCTCAAGGGTTGAGTCATGAGACAGCATGTCAGGAGTTATGTTTCTGTCAGTCAAGTCTAACAAGGCAGCTGCTACTTCTTCTTCTATGGCGCCATATAAATGTTCAGGCCGACCGCCCTCTTCCACAGCCTCTGTATTTCCGGTTGCCAATAAACGTTCACACATTTTCAATGATTGTATTCTTGTTACAAATCTTAACTATTACAGAAAGATTGCGTGCACAACACCAGCTAGCAATTATTACTAAGTTAGGCCTAATCCCAACGCATAAGACCAATAGAAGAATTTAGGCGCTACTTAAATGTGTCTACTGCACCACCGGCCTTTGTTCTCGGCGCACAGAATTAGCGGCTAACGCTCATTCAGAATTGGACTACAATTTAATGCACTCCTTTGGCCTTACTACACCAAAAGAACCCCGGAATCGTTCCTAACAATTCCTGAATACGATTTACTCAGCAACAGGCTAAGTTTACGACAGATTCAACCGTTTCAATATTTATTTTAAATTATATCCAATTCTTTCCGATAACGATGCCACTATTCAACATGGAGGCCGATCCACAACTCTCCCGTCATCCGATAAAACATCGGTGATTCCACATTGAGCAGCGCACAGAAGCGCCACCCAGCGACAGGGCTACTTTATAAAGGCCGCTATTTATGAAGGCCGTAAATTTATGATAACCGCTAATTTACTTACTAATTAAATTCAACTATGTAGAGATCAACATCTCTACAGTAGTAGTAGTAGTAGTAGTAGTAGTAGTAGTAGTAGTAGTAGTAGTAGTAGTAGTAGTAGTAGTAGTAGTAGTAGTAGTAGTAGTAGTAGTAGTAGTAGTAGTTGTAGTAGTAATAGTAGTAGTAGTGGTGGTGGTGGTAGTAGTGTTAGCAGCAGTAGCAGCAGCAGCGGTAGTAGCACTGATGGTGATGGAGGTGATAGTGGTGTAGTGGCAGTAGATGCTTCCTCAACATCTGTTGTTGTTGTTGATGATGATGCTGCTGGTGCTGCAATTGCAAATTATATGGCACTACCTAAGAAGAGATTCATCATATATAGAATGGCCGTCAAGCGCCAACGGGAAAGAGTCAAATATTCTGATGAGGCGTTTATGTAATAGGTGGTTAGGCTATTAGCTCTAAAGGGATGGTCTGACTATACAGCAACATCGTCAGTAGCGGTGCCAGGATTTCAGGTTGGGGGGGGGCTGAAGCCCCAGCCCCTTCCTCTCACCCCAGGGACACAACTAGAATATTTTCCTTAATGGCGGTCATTCTGCAAACGCCGGAAGCGCGAAGCTGCGAGTGATGAATGCACGAAGCCCATACCGACTATATATGAGATCTGAGCGTCGTAAGCTCCCTCAGCGGGGCTCTAGTCACTAGAGCACGTTTCAGGCTCTTGTTTGCTAGCTGTTAATCAACGATATAGTCATGAAATTTGTTTGAATTTCCACATTGAAGTAGTAGCATGGCTGTCATTTTAACGAAATGTCTCATCATTTCAGTGCTGACATTCGTGGTTTATGAATTTAGACAATGTCCCTTGTATTGTTTAAAAATTTTCAAAACATCCACACTGTAGTGGTAACAATTTAGGCTGTCATTTCAGCATATTTCTCATAATTATTTCATTGCAGAAAGAAATGGTTTAAGAGATCAATTAATGGCACGTTGTATGAATTATAGAATTTTCACACTGCCATTGTAGCAGTCGTCGTCTTAACAAAGTTACTCAGAGTCGTTATGGATAAACATTGGATAACAGTCTAGAAGTTTACAGTGATATCTCTGAGATATTTCTGAAATATTCGGGAGTGCATCTCCGTCCCGAACCACAAACTTCGGTGTCTCGGGAGCCGTCTCTGCCCCCTAAGTCTCCGCCCATGAGTGCTGCTGCTAATTAAATACCCCATTTCCCAATGTATACTTGAGGACTAACGCCGTAACCCCTCAGGAGACTGGTGAGTCGCACATACTTGGTGCATAAAACTCATCACTGGTCGGCGACATGTTTGACATATCTGCGGCGTATTCTATCAGCATAAGCATCTACGGCGTTTTATATACGCTATGATAATATTAGCTTATAGTTGATTTTGTTGCCGTTGGTCATTGTCTAGTTTCCTTATTACGAAATAAGCCGCTATGGACATTTTCTGCTTTTTTGCTTTGGGGCTGATCCTCATATACATTAGGGGCTTACCCCTAACCTCTCCGCATGGCGCCGACACCGGCATTAGCATCTACGCTATGATAATATAGTTGATTTCGTTGCCATTGGTCATTGTGTAGTTCCCTTATTACGAAGTAAGCCTTTATAGACATTTTGCGCTTTTTACTTTGGGGAGGGGCTGAGCCACATTTAGGGAGTTAACTCCTAACCCCTGGCGCCACAACATTGTCTATGTTAACCGTGGAATTTCCGTCCAGTGAACAACAAAATCGTCTTGCATGGTAGGCTACAGCGCGGAGAATCTGCGACTACGTAGACCTATGGAAAATACTGTGACGTTAACGTCCTCGAGATAAGATGGAGAAGAGTTTGCTAGGCATTTAGGCTACGCATGCGCAATTCTTGCTACAGACGGAACACTCATTGATATGTACTATATAGTAACTGGATAGGTAAAGCTTCGGCTATTAGTCTATGGCAGACGGCGAATCAGCTCTGACTTCCGGTATGGCAGCGTGTACTTGTTTAAATGTAAACCCATGTTAAATTCGTCAACTTTAAACGATATTTTCCAGAAATCTGGTGGGTGGCCGCAAAAAATGGTTAAGTTGATAGTTTTGTATGTCCCTCAACTCAAAATCCCCACCCTAGTTTTAAACAATTCTGTTAACATTGCTGAGAAATTTGCGTTTTAGAGCGGTATGCCGCCTATTCTTTACCATGGTTTGCCTCTAGGAATCCTGGGATTTGCCCCAGAGAATCCTGGGATTTGCCCCAGAGAATCCTGGGATTTGCTCTTGACTTTGCCTCAAGGAATTCTGGGATTCCCTTAGTGAGCGATAATCCGAACTTTCATAGGCAATTAGCTATCCAGTAACTATATAGTACATGTCAATGGGAACACCGTTCTAGAACCTTCATCAGTCATAAAAATATTTGAGTTAATTTATTTAAATTATATGCTACTTCCATTTGATTAATTAAAGCTTTTACAGTGTTTTCTTGTTTTTCTACATAATATTATATTATCTGAAATAAAAGTAGACTACAGCATGAAATAGGCCCCTGCATGTGGTCCACCACCGTTCATCGATAGCCGCCCTATATTATTATTGTGCATTAGATTTCATATGACGTCGTTAGAATAAATCATTTCCGGTGGGTGCGTCATCGTCGTCGTCTTCCGTCTTCGTGTTTTCTTCGATTGGACAAAGGTTGCTTGTTAGTGAAGATGGAGATTTGACGCAGTCTAATACATGCGCGACTGCTTGGTCCAAAGCAGTAGCCGAGTGCATAGCGGCAGTGGCGGCGCCAGGATTTCATTTTTTTTGGGGGGGACTGAATTTGACCGTTTTTTGTTTTGTCTTTTTAGTCATCGGCCAAAATCTCAAGAAATTTTCCATTATTTGAGCCGCCAAATTTTCTGACGACCTTTTTTTTTAGTCATTTGGTCGAAATCTTGGGGAAAATTTCCTTTTTCATATCCGCCCAAACTGTCTGACAAACCTCGTGCGTACCTTTGCGGTTATTTGGGAGGCTAAAGGGGGTTAATCGTGCAAATATTTTATTTTTACATGGGAAAAAATGGATGGCCTTTGGGGGGCCTAGCCCTCTAGGTCCCCCTAGCGCTCCCACTGAATAGCGGTGGAATATATATATATATATAGGATATATATCCTATGGTATAGACCTACCCATGCATGTGACAATTGGAGAGATATAAGAAAGAATGAAACTTAAGTCGACAAGGTTGCAGTTAAACGAGCGAACAATAGTTCTGTCAGTATAGGCCTATCTAACTGAAACAGTGTAGGCCTACAGACAAATTGCTCCGTTTGCACAATGTCCTGAATACAATTATTATTCTTATTTTGTCACGTAGGCCTAAAGAAGAACGCGGAATTTCGCAAATAATCCTATATATCTTCACTCTGACCAGAGCTTCGTCGATGACAACAACTGTAACCCATGTTCACTTTTATTTATTAAAATGGCTCGACCGGCACTTTCGCCATTCTATTCCTGCACGATGTGCTGATTCGTGGTCAATGCCTCGATGATGTGGACGAGCTCTAAGTCATTGGTGCAAGAGCAAAGAACTCAGAAGGAAGGATTTGTCAGACGAGAATTTGGCCAAACTTTGGAATTGATTATAAATTATAATTTATAAATGATTGATATCTATAGACTCTATCATTTCGTTTTCCGGTTTAGCATGTTTTAAAATAGGAAACTGGTTTAGCCATTCAGAACCATTCTAAAACTGCTCTGAATTGGTTTCTTCTGGATTCTTTTGCAGAGAAAAAAGCACGGCGAATAAGTATCAAAATTTCAGACTCGATGCACTTTTTGCATAGGTCACCAGCGCAGATTCTCCCGCATGAATCTGGATATAACTATGATCAGAACTATGCATACCGCCCACCGGCCGACCCGCAGCATTCAATACTGATTGGAGGGGATCTATGCACGAATAAGTTTCAACTGCATGAATAGCGTTGACATAGTCGATGCTGGAGAATATGAATGATGCATGAATCATGCACCAGCGTTGTTGCGATTTGTGTTGCAAGCGAATCTGACGCAGATGTTAAAAGCACGTTCGATTACAATCCCAATGATTATAACTTGTAAGCGAATCTGACGCAGATGTTATTAAAAATACGTTCGACACGCATGTTTCACGTGTTCTGATAAGCAGTCAGTCCTTGGTCAATTACAGAGGCAGTAGCATATTCATAAAGCGACAGGAATTACGACACCATACATACATGTACAGCAGCGCAAAGGTGCTTATCCTAATCCGACAGCTTCAGCGGTGTCAGGTTAAAATGACTTAATTGTGTGTGTGTGTCTGTGTCTGCGTGTGTGTGTCTCTGTGTGTGTGTGTGTGTGTGTGTGTGACACTCGTGTGTGTGTGTGGGTGTCTGTTCGCTTAACTCCGTGTCTGCAGTCTCTCTGGTTGTCTACAAATGTGTTCATCGTTGTTCGTGTGTGGCTGCGTTCATTTGTCTGTGTGTCTGTTCGTGTGGTGAGAGACAAGATTCTTATAAATAGAAGATGTTACCTCAAGGTAGGAAAATGCTATCAAAGTATAGGCCTATATATATACAACGGAAGTTACATTGGAGTCAAAGAAAATCATCTTAAGATATAATTATAAGAAGTTCAAAGGAAATTGCTTTCAGTTCAGACGAAGTTACCTTAAGGTAAGAGGAACATAAAAATATCTATTGGCTGCGAGAAAGTTGCCTTATAAGGTCGTTTAGCAGGAGCATGCTTTTTAATGCAAGAGAATGAAGAGACCTTCAGAGGATGAAGGAGCTTTAAAAGGATGAAGAAGAAACCTTAAGAAGCTGAAGATACCTTAATATCTACATCGATACTCTGAAGAAAGCCGAGACCCGTCAGCTTCCAGGCACCTTTCTTCGTGATGACGATGTTCTGAGGAGAGACGTTCAGATGAAGCATTCGTTCGGTCGTATGAAGATAATGCAACGCATCGGCGATCTTCATGAATATTCAACAGATAAAGACATCTATATGCAGATAGCCGTCATCATTATCACCAACATCATCAGCATCATCGTCATAGCCATCGTCGTCGTCGTCGTCGTCGTCATTGGAATCATCTTCTTCTTAATCGTCATCATCATTATCCTCCTCCTCCTCCTCCTCCTCCTCCTCATCATCATCATCATCAACATCATCATCATCATCTTCATCTTCATCATCATCATCACCGTTCTCGTCTTATTTCTTTTCTTTTCTTCATTCTTTTGCCATACCTTCTCATTCCTCTTCATCGCCATTCTTCTCTTCATTCTCCTCTTCATTCTTCTCTTCATTCTCCTCTTCATTATTCTCTTCATTCTTCTCTTCATTCTCCTCTTCATTATTCTCTTCATTATTCTCTTCATTCTCCTCTTCATTCTTCTCTTCATTCTTTTCTTCATTCTTCTCTTCATTCTCCTCTTCATTCTCCTCTTCATTCTTCTCTTCATTCTCCTCGTCCTCATCGTCATTATATTTTCCTTTTCACATCGTCTTCTTTTTTAACTTCATCCTCCTTTCTTCTCGTCCCTGTCCTGTTTTTCGGCCACTTCTCTTCCTCCTCTTTCTCCTCATCCTCGTTATCGCCATCGCCATCATCATCCACACCATCATCTTCACCATCACCATCACCAACACCATCGCAATACCACCGCGAGCGACTCCACTCTCATCAATCGTGACTCTAATCGTCTGTCATTTCATTTCCTCACCATCTCTGCATCCAGTTCACTCATCCATCTTCACAGATCCGTCTGTCAATCTCACCTTTCCTCCGCTTGACCTCTCTCCCCCTCCAGCTTGCCACTTAAAACTGAAAAACTGATCTCTTCAAGCCACGTTATGCTGACTCTACTCCTACATTGTATATATACCACCACACGACAACCATCATCACCGATTACCACCGTATAGCACCACGCTTTCTCGTCGGTTTGACCTCCCGGAACGAACAAAACAACCAGGCTATTGACTTGATATAGCGCCAGTGTCATGCTGGTCTTCCTGACACTGCCTTAGTGTATCGTTGAGAAATATGGAAGATGTAGATTTAGAATAAATGGTTCATCATTTGTTTGTTTATATACTGACACAACATGAGAACGTCGTTGAATGTGAATTCTGTCACATTAACTCCGTCAGACAAGACGATCAGTAATGTTAATAATTGTGGTCAAAGGCATTTGTTCAAATCAACTACATGTAAATAGTCATGATTATATCACATGCTTTGATGCACGCATACATGTATGCATAAAAGTTATACATGCATACATACATACGCACATACATACATATATACATACATTAGGGTGGTCGTTAAAAATGAAAGTTGGAATTGAATGTTCTCCAAGGCGCCATTTGGTGCCATTCTCCTCAGAAACATCACACAAAAAGTTGTAAGAGAAAATATTAATATTTAGGACTAGCACAACGCCATCAAAGTTTTACCCTTATAATAGCAAATCTTCTAATGCTCAAAAGTAGCTAAATGGTTGTAATCAACCTGGAATCTTCAAACCATGAATCAATTGAACTAATTGTAGTTGGTCCATACTTAAACATAATGATGCCACTGTTATCGTAATCATAATCATCCATTTATATAGCGCCACTTCAAGAGAAATTCCTCAAAGGCAAGAAAACCTGTATAACACACGCATCACAGATAACATCAGTTCTATCATATCTTATGTCTTTACAAATACTACCTGTTTTACCTTGTTGTCTTGATTGATAATAATAGCTTATTTTTTTCTTAGACTGTAATGGAACAGTAATGGTATATAATAGAGATAAATATACAAGTTTTGTGGTTTCATCTGTGTCCTACGTAATTAATTTATTCTGCAAAATCACCAATATTCTTAATGAGGTCTGATTTTTCAGAAATATTTATTTTTCTACAGTCATTGTTCATGGGGTTACTGGGCACAAGGAAATGGTGTAATATTGAAAAGTAGCAACCCATTTTAGATGCGAATTTTTATCTCAGATTTAAGCTAATATGTTTTCAACCTGAGGTATTATTACCCTATCTCACAATCAAATTGCATTTGGTCTTTGCACGGGTTTGAGGTATGGTGTAGTTTTCACAATACACTTCCCTCAAAGTGAAATCTCTGGCATGTTGCCCAAAGAAGGTGTTCATCTGCCACCAAGAGTGTAGCAATGGGTGTTGTCCTAAGGGTGCTATACCGATACCTATTCTCTTGGATTGGTTGGTCGTCTGAGATGTCCTGGTGGCCACTGTAATTTCAGCTGGATCCATTGCTGAGCATGATGTAGAGATTTTGCACATAGCTTACGTGTTTGACACCCTCGCCTTTCATACTAATTTATATTAGGTAGTAGGTAGTTAGGTAGTTAATTTACAATAGTTAATGAAGGCAGTGTAATTTGTGTCCACTCTTGACAGCACTTTCTGTGTCAATTGTTTGACTCTGTGTTCATTCTTTCAACTCTAAAAGTATTCTTTTAATGGGATAAATTCCATATTATGAAATAGACAACAATGTGAGTAGGTTTCACAAGGCACTTAATTACGATGCTCTCTTTAGAAGTTGTTTAAAAACTGCTCTTTGACTCCCATGTGGTAATAAGTAATTTCATAGATCTATAAAAAATTATGATCTCAATAATTTCAGCATCTATTTTTATTAATTTGTTTTACAGCAGCTCTTGATAAATTTTACCTGTGATGCGCTGTGTCATTCTGCTCTGATTGCCACAATAAACGTAAATATCAGCAGTATTTTCCTCTAGTTCAGCTACTATTGGGGTCCTTGTCCGTGTTATATCAGAATTTGTGTTAATTAAAGTTAAGCATGTAATAAAGAGTTTCTAGTGTAAAAAAGGATTACTGTAGATAGAAATCAGGCCTATCAAAAAGAACATAGCAATGTGTTGGCTAACTAGTATAGATTTATGGTCGTCGATCTCAGGGGTTCACGCGTCAAATAGGCTACTATTGCGATTGTCAGTTGTTCATAAAAATATATAATAAACCATTATCATCATTGTAGAAGTCAGGCATACTTGTCAGTTGAACTTGAGTAAGCGAATGTAGTCTTTCTGTTAAAACTAGTCATAGGTCCAAAAATGCGGCTAAATTATCCTTATACTCAAAAAGACGATGATATTTCGCAAAATGCAAAACTTTAAACACGTTGTGCTAGTCCTAAATATTTTTCAATCGGGATAATTTTTGGGCTACATTAGTTTTTTACCAAGTGGCACCAAATGGTGGGTTGGAGAAAGAATGAAACTGAAGTTGAAAATTTGCCATTACAGATACGACCACCCTAACATACATGCAAAAAAAGATGACCTTTTTTAGGGGGGCTTAGCCCCCCTACTCCCTAGCGCCGCTACTGGCGTACGATGCTATTTCTGCAGAAAAACAACAAAAAATTACATATCCTATCGGTAATACCTTGCGTCACAGAAAGACGGCTGCCGGTGTTAATTATCGGGAAGTGCAGTAAGACATTACTAAGGTTAACAGGATGAACAGCTTTAAATTTCATAAGGTATAGGACCTGGTTGGCAATCAATTATTTCAAACAAAATTTATTAAATAGAAGTCGAAGAATAAAAATAAAATAGCAAATGATTGTTCACTCACACTCACTGACCCTATATAATATGTATATATTTCAAAGGACCTCTGCCGAACCCCTGGCACTGGCTCACCGAACCCCAGGGGTTCGGTCGAACACTGGTTAAGAAACACTGATGTAGACCCTATGCATATATGTGCATAAATACGTGCATGCATACATGCATATACAATTATACATACATAAATACATACATATGCATATGGATTCAGCCTACAGGCCAAATCAAAATAGTGACATGCCATAAGTGTTAAGAATAATATTTGATTGATTAACAGGTGTCGTCCGTTTGGCAGGTGCAGCTGGTTTAAAGGCCACACTCGCTCCTGCAATAGGCGAGCTGTTCCATAGATCCTCCATACGTCTGTTGCTCCGAGTGCATTCGCGTCCTCGCTGCATTGCGTCCTTGCATCTCCCAAAGGCTTCGAAACGTTGCAATTCAAATCCCAGACTCGTATAAGCGCAGTGGAAAACATCGATACGACTATTTGCATAATTATATTGGACCATAGTCTGTAATGTCTGATAACAGCAGATGTCATGATGTCCACGAAAATCCCTAAATCGTTATATATAATACTGTCTATATAATGCTGCACTTAACTACCGGTTGCAGTACATTAATGCATCACGAAATACACAAGGCGTGTGCAAATCAACCGCGTGACATCCGATGTTAGCATAGAAAAGTCAACAGCTGTGCCATTTCCGTAGAACATTTTTGTCCAAATGCAGAATCTCTGTAATTGTGTCCTGTTGATGTTGCCACTGTCTGTGACTCTGTGTGTCAGGATTATATTTGTTTTTCACGTCGAAATTACTGCTTTTCAGATGGTTAATGCTGCGCGTCATAGTGACCTCTGCGACTGTAATATACCGCCAGTGTCACGAAATAGAGTATCCCCGTATTAATCGTATCCCCCAAATGAAGAAAAGTCGAAAAAGCCACTTCCGCGTGTATTTATTTTTGCAAATTAATTTTCATCTGCCATCTTTTGAACAATGGCACTAACAGGTATATGTTTATTCATACTAAGCAATTTTGTTGGCTTTGTTTTTAGAGAACTTAGAACATTTAAAACACTTAAGAACACTCAGAGTCACTAAATAAATTCGAGTTGCCTTTCTCTGAACATTGCTTAGAACACATAAAACAATGAAACAAACTAGAGTGACTTTAAATTTTGATTAGAGCATACATTTTTCAATTATACGCATTTTTCAAACAAAGGGGATAAAATGGTTTATCCCTCCGGATAGTTTAGACCAGCTAATTCCATCCGGGTGATAGATTAATTCATCCCCCGGATAGCCTTCCGGGGGGGATAGAATATCACGTGACATCGGCAAAGGAGCGACCAGTCCGTAACTTAGCAGCTATACGCTTAAATCTACAGACCTTCATAAACACTATCTGCGCAGGGAATGTATGGACCTCTCTGTAACTGCTTCACGGACTGTCAGTCAATCACTTCTGATAATTATTATTACCATGCAGGCTGGCGGCCGATGAACAATAATTCTCTGAGCGGATCTCGAGGTCCTAGGGATTTCCGGCGCCGAATAAAGTCCTCTACTTCGAGGGCGTGCTTGACAATGAGACAATCGTCAGTCAACAGGGAGCATCATATTACCTATTGTCGTCCTCCATCTTCGATTTAACGTGCTCCAGAAGCTGCGAGCATGTTGTCATCTGTCATCTCCAGTTGGAAATCAGTCGGTTTAGCGTTCCTCATCATGCACGCCACTCAATCGTGGCATATTTTGAGCAACGGATACGCTGATAAGTTTTTCCTTTTCTGACGAGATTTGATATTTTATTAGCTATCGCTATATACACAGAGAGAGCGACTCTGGTCGGTTTTTCTACTAGTATAAAAATTTCCAATTCCAATTATACATTACGCACACATGCATGTGTCTTCCTATCTAGCGTGCGTACGAAAACAGACAGAAGTGTACATGTACGTACATACTCTCATATACTTTTGCGCTTGCATACGTACATGATACATGCATATATGCCCAAATGCATATACGTAGGATATATACAGGAACACAAGACGGCTGAATGGGTACACATTGGCACGAAGATCAGAGGGATACGGGTTCGATATCCGCTTACCAATTATTTTATGATAAATCAGTCTTCCTTTCGACAGACGGCGTTGGTAAAGTGAACAGCAGGACAGATGGGCGCCTTCCCGGCTGCCATACAGCTAAATAATACTTCTGGTAAACTTGTCATCATCTTTTACTACTATATACTACTATATCATGTTGTCTTCTCGCATACCTGTCGGTTTGAATTAATAAAGAATAGTACTACTATTATCACCGTTATCATTGTTAATAATGCGCCCACGTGCACCTAGGCCCTCATACATTAAAAAATAAAACAAAATAATAATAATAATAATAATAATAACGACAATTTCTATGGATGAATACGAATGTGCATACTCACCATACTTAGGCAAACATATAATACTCACTTACTTTCATTCTTGTGTACAAATCAAGGTTGAATTGTTGTTGGTGCATATTATGATACATACATATGCTGTTTATATTGTCGTGCATATGATGATACATAGCCTACACATACTAGACAAGGCTTGGAATTCTAAAAGGGCTCTAGAAATCACTCCTAGAAGCAAATCATGTAACAATTTGCTAACCGGTGTTTCTAGACTAATTTGACCCTGCTGAAAACGAAAATCGCTGTTAGCAAGCTGGATTTTTGGCCGTTCAATGGGAAAACAAGATGGCGGACAAAATGGCGGTCAGTTGCTTCAAATGGCTATAAGTAAAGTATTGTATGTGACAGGAACACGATTTTACACTCTAAATTAAGATTATAGGGTGCAAGGAATACAATGGAACCAAATACACATATGTAGCACTGCAAGAAAATCAAAATGGCGGACAAAATGGCGGCCAGAATCTTAAAATGGCTGTAAGTGAAGTTAAGTATGCAGTGGAATCATGATTTCAGGGTCTAAATCAACATTTTCGGGGTCAAGGAATGCAATGGAAGCAAGGTAACATATGTGGCATTGCACGGAAACCAAGATGGCGGACAAAATGGCGGACAAAATCTTAAAATGGCAATAAGTGAAGATATATATGCAACTAAATCTTGAATTCAGGGTCTAAATCAACACTTCCGAGGTCAAGGAATGCAATGGAAGCAAGGTAACATATGTGGCATTGCACGGAAACCAAGATGGCGGACAAAATGGCGGACAAAAATCTTAAAATGGCCATAAGTGAAGACATATATGCAACTAAATCATGATTTCAGGGTCTAAATCAACATTTTCGAGGTCAAGGAATGCAATGGAAGCAAGGTAACATATATAGCACTGCCTGGAAACCAAAATGGCGAGCAAAATGGCGGCAAGAATTTCAAAATGGATGTTAATGAAGTCATGCATGCAATGGGAACTTGATTAAAAAAATTTGCGAGGTCTTTGCAAGATGGTATCTGAGACCTCTGCAGTTGAATTTATCTACAATGTTCCCTTATTTGACCAGATATGATCATTCAAATTATCGCAATGCCTTCAGGAAGTCTTAAACCAAGGAGTGTTCTTCAAAAGAACACTGACAAAATTATAAAGGAAGATTTGTATATCATGCAGTGACTTATTACATCGTATCAAGCTGACTGTCCCATGGATCTGAAAACACGATTGTGCCATGGACTTTTCTCAAAACCAATGGGATTGGATTCTCTCTGCAAAAGTAACTTGTCGTCCGTATTTCTATAGCAGAGGCATATCATTTGTTTATTTATAATATTTTACTTAGTGCCTCTTCAAGGTGGGCTGCCCGGAATCGCCCCCCACTTAACCACAACTAAATAGGACAGTTTTTTATTCTTAAGGAACAGAGTGGAGTGACCCATGGGCATGCAATAGACGCTGTGAAAAGGGGTTGGCCATTCCCATTCTAGATTTTAGAACCAGCTACACAGAATGAAAGGTGATGTCAAATAGCAGACCGCGAGTGAACCAGCTCAGCTTGGTTCGCCAACTGAAGAGTAGTGGACATCCGAGGTTGAAAAACAGAGTTCTTTCAGACATAGTGGGGCTATAGCCTAGTCCATCAAGGCACTACCTAAGCAACACAGAGAGCCTGCAGGCAATCCGCTGCGGGAAAGGGAGCCAATGCAAGACATCCCGCATATTGTTTGAGACATGACCAAATATTGTGATATGCCCATAGGCTAAGTCGCGACACAGTTCATCCGACTTGCTGCAGACAAATTATTGTAGGACAAGCAATGGCTCAAGCAATAGGGAACTTCCAAACGCGAAGACAGTTGGTGACCTGACAGATCTATACAGTTGATACCTGTGTACAGTTAGCCTACTTTCGATTGGCTACAAGAGGGTTAACAATTATTGCCTTCGATAGATAGTGAACATTGCTTTTAGTAAGTGAAATCGTACAGAAAATTACAACCACAACTCTGCCACTGTGTGGAGTCTTGAAATACTCCGTTGTCTGAAAATTGGGTGAATTTTCTTGGTATGCTTGAAAGAAAGACTGATCTAGTTCATTCCTGTCCATTCAGCTCTCAGCAGCCACATTTGGAGATATGGACTAGAGCGGTTGCTGGTGGTTACGTGAAAAAAGATAAGGTGTTGTCCACTGCCGGGTCATATGTGTTTGCTTTATATTTAACGGTGTTTTTGGTGATGGCAGGAACATCAGTGGAACAGAAGCTCATCCAATTCACGTAACTATGAAGAATTGATCGAGTGGCCTTCATGCTACAACTGGATGTGATTTGACATATTTAGCAGGAATCAGCTGAAAGAATGCTTGAATAAACTACTTGAAAGTTCCCACTTGTTTTCTACATTTGGAACATTCCATTATGAGCTCATTACCAAACTGTCAGTTTGGAAAGGCCTATTTTTACTAGATATTGATGTTCAGATATCATCCTCATCTTCATCAGATGGAGTGTGGTGGAAGAAAGTAATCTTTACCAGTGTGCACCAAAGCCACATTATAGAGTTTGTTTACAGCAAATCATGTGAAGTTGACAAACGTAGCATCAGAACCTGCTGCTATCGAAGTGCAATCTTGTCATGTGCACTCAGGTGCAATTGCATTGACAGCAGCAAGGCCTGAATTGACTCTACGTACCCTATATCCGTCAAGTCATAAAAAGTTGAAACTATTGATAGGCCAAGTTATGAAACATTGAAGCATGCATCCTGTATATACATAAAGCCAGCAATAGTTAAACTGCAGTCCAGTCATAGGCTACTAAAAATTTCCACTATAGGTATGACAATTTCACTGCATAACACTGCATGTGATTTTGTTGGAAGCGTATGACCTGGAAATTACTAGTCCAGACTGAAATCAAGTCTCCATCGTATATGTTCAAGACATCACTCATAGCCAGTTGAAGTTTTTGTCCACCATTTTGGTTTTTGGTTTTCTGGCAGTGTCACATAATAAATTCAGTGCCTTTAATTTCACTTTCCTTAATTCCAAAAATTATCATTTACATTCTGAATTGATGTATCTATTAGATACAGAAATTCACTAACAGTCAATTCAAGAGTCTGGCCGCCATTTTGGCCGCCATTTTGGTGTCCAGGCAGTGCTGTATATATATATGCGACATTGGTTTCATCACATGCCTTGACCTCGAAAATGTTGATTTAGATCCTGAAATCATAATTTGGTTGCATATATGTCTTCACTTATTGCCATTTTAAGATTTTGTCCGCCATTTTGTCCGCCATCTTGGTTTTCGTGCAATGCCACATATGTTACCTTGCTTCCATTGCATTCCTTGACCCCGAAAATGTTGATTTAGACCCTGAAATCATGATTCCACTGCATACTTAACTTCACTTACAGCCATTTTAAGATTCTGGCCGCCATTTTGTCCGCCATTTTGATTTTCTTGCAGTGCTAAATATGTGTATTTGGTTCCATTGTATTCCTTGCACCCTATGATCTTAATTTAGAGTGTAAAATCGTGTTCCTGTCACATACAATACTTTACTTATAGCCATTTGAAGCAACTGACCGCCATTTTGTCCGCCATCTTGTTTTCCCATTGAACGGCCAAAAATCCAGCTTGCTAACAGCGATTTTCGTTTTCAGCAGGGTCAAATTAGTCTAGAAACACCGGTTAGCAAATTGTTACATGATTTGCTTCTAGGAGTGCCATTTTGAGATTCCAAGCCTGGTCTATACTGTTTAGTGTCTATATTGTCGTCGCTATAATCGTCGTCGTTATTATTATCGTCGTCGTCGCCATTATCGTCGTCGTCGTCATCATTATCGTCGTCGTCGTCATCATCATCGTCGTCGTCATTATCATCGTCGTCGCCATTATCATCGTCGTCGTCATTATCATCGTCATCGTCATCAGCACGCCTTTGTAGTTGGACAGAGCGCATCACTGCTTCGGTGATGAAGAGCGGAACAGATGACGCAGAGGACAGAGGACGAGGAGGAGGACGAAGGACGTTTTATGAGGATTGATGCGACCATTGTGAGCTGCTGCTGCTGCTGCTGCTGCAGGGCATCGGATCCGATCGACAGCACCAGCAGCAGCAACCACAGCAGCAGCAGCAGCAGCAGCAGCAGCCATGCCAAACCCTTCCCAGCTCGCTTCCGCTCCAGTCGGCTATATTCGGCATCCTCCGCATCTCCTCGGTTCCCCCTTATGCTCCCCTTTTGCCATTCGGTGCCTTACGCTCCGTTCATCCCATTTGTCTTCCTTCGGTTGTAGACCAGGCTTGGAATCTCAAAATGGCACTTCTAGAAGCAAATCATGTAACAATTTGCTAACCGGTGTTTCTAGACTAATTTGACCCTGCTGAAAACGAAAATCGCTGTTAGCAAGCTGGATTTTTGGCCGTTCAATGGGAAAACAAGATGGCGGACAAAATGGCGGTCAGTTGCTTCAAATGGCTATAAGTAAAGTATTGCATGTGACAGGAACACGATTTTAGACTCTAAATTAAGATTATAGGGTGCAAGGAATACAATGGAACCAAATACACATATGCAGCACTGCAAGAAAATCAAAATGGCGGACAAAATGGCGGCCAGAATCTTAAAATGGCTGTAAGTGAAGTTATGTATGCAGTGGAATCATGATTTCAGGGTCTAAATCAACATTTTCGGGGTCAAGGAATGCAATGGAAGCAAGGTAACATATGTGACATTGCACGAAAACCAAGATGGCGGACAAAATGGCGGACAAAATCTTAAAATGGCTATAAGTGAAGTTGTGTATGCAATGGAATCATGATTTCAGGGTCTAAATCAACATTTTCGGGGTCAAAGAATGCAATGGAAGCAAGGTAACATATGTGACATTGCACGGAAACCAAGATGGCGGACAAAATGGCGGACAAAATCTTAAAATGGTCATAAGTGAAGACATATATGCAACTAATCATGATTTCAGGGTTTAAATCAACATTTTCGAGGCCAAGGCATGTGATGAAACCAATGTGACATATATAGCACTGCATGGAAACCAAAATGGCGAACAAAATGGCGACAAGAATTTCAAAATGGATGTTGGTGAAGTCATGCATGCAATGGGAACTTGATTCAAATTTGTTGCCAGGTCTTTGCAAGATGGTATCTGAAACCTGCACAGTTGAATTTATCTACAATGTTCCCTTATTTGACCAGATATGATCATTCAAATTATCGCAATGCCTTCAGCAAGTCTTAAACCAAGGAGTGTTCTTCAAAAGAACACTGAAAAAATAACAAAGGCAGTTTGGTATATCATGCAGTGCCTTATTAGATCGTATCAAGCTGACTGTTCCATGGATCTGGAAACACGATTGTGCCATGGACTTTTCTCAAAACCAATTGGATTGGATTCTCTCTGCAAAAGTAACTTGTCCAGTCCGCATTTCTATAGCAGAGTCATAGCATTTGTTTATTTAGAATATTTTACGTAGTGTCTCTTCAAGGTGGGCTGTCCGGAATCGCTCCCGACTTAACTACAACTAAATAGGACAGTTTTTAGATTCTTAAGGAACAGAGTGGAGTGACCCATGGGCATGCCATAAGCGCTGTGAAGAGGGGTTGGCCATTCCCATTCCAGATTTTAGAACCCACTACAGAGAATGAAAGGTGATGTCGAATGGCAGACCGCGAGTGAACCAGCTCAGCTTGGTCCGCCAACCGAAGAGTAGATCGACGCTGGACATCCGAGGTTGAAAAAAGAGTTCTTTCAGACATAATGGGGCTAGTCCATCAAGGCACTACCTATAAGCAACCCACAGAACCTGCAGGCAATCCGCTGCGGTAAAGGGGGCCAATGCAAGACATCTCGCATATTGTATTGGACATGACCAAATATTGTGATATGCCCATAAGTCGCGACGCAGTTCATCCAACCAGTGGTGTAGTCCTAAAAAATGAAGTGGGGGGACGCCTGGAAATTGAAGTGGGGGGACGCCTGGAAATTGAATGTAGAAACTGTAGCAAAAAGTGCAATCTTGCAAGAATTTTGCAAAAAGTGGGGGGACGGCGTCCCCCCGCGTCCCCGCCCCACTACACCACTGCATCCAACCTGTTGCAGACAAATTATTGATGGACAAGCAATGGTTCAAGCAATTATAGGGAACCTCCAAACGCGAAGACATTTGCATGGTGACCTGACAGATACAGTGGATACCTGTGTACAGGTAGCTTACTTTCGATTGACTACAAGAGGGTTAATAATTATTGCCTTCGAAAGATATAGTGGACATTGCTTTTAAAAAGTGAAATCGTACAGTAAATTACCACCACAACTCTGTCACTGTGTGGAGTCCTGAAATACTTCGTTGTCAGAAAATTGGGTGAATGTTCTTGGTAGGCTCTATGCTTTAAAGAAAGACTGATCTAGCTTTGAACATTCCTGTCTATATATTCAGCTCTCAACCATAGGCGCTATCACGTCCTAAAAGTTGGGGGGACCATAATAATAAAGCTAGGGGACCACTCAAAGGTTGGGGGACGCATCCCGTGGGTCCCATAGGGTGGTTGCGCCTATGCTCTCAACAGCCACATTTGGAGATATGGACTAGAGCGGTTGCTGGTGGTTACGTGAAAAAAGATAAGGTGTTGTCCACTGCCGGGTCATATGTGTTTGCTTTATATTTAACGGTGTTTTGGTGATGTCAGGAACATCAGCGGAACGGAAGCTCATCCAAATCACGTAACTATGAAGAATTGAGTGTCCTTCATGCTACAACTGGATGTGATATGACATATTTAGCAGCAATCAGCTGAAAGAATGCATGAATAAACTACTTGAATGTTGCCCCTTACTTTCTACATTTGGAACATTCCATTATGAGCTCATTACCAGGCTGTAAGTTTGGAAAGGCCCATTTGTCTAGATATTGATGTTCAGATATCATCCTCACCTTCATCGGATGGAGAGTGGGGGAAGAAAGTAATCTTTACCAGTGTGCGCCAAAGCCACATTATAGAGTTTGTCTACAGCAAATCATGTGAAGTTGACAAATGTAGCATCAGGCCCTGCTGCTATCGAAGTGCGATCTTGTTATGTGCACTCAGGTGCAATTGCATTGACAGCCGCAAGGCCTGAATTGACTCTACGGTATACGCTATATCCGTCAGGTCATGAAAAGTTGAAACTATTGATAGGTCAAGTTATGAAACATTGAAGCATGCATCCTGTATATACATAAAGCCAGCAATAGTTAAACTGCAGTGCAGTCATAGGCTAGTGCTACTAAAAAATTTCACTATAGGTATGACAATTTCACTGCATAACATTGCATGTGATTTTGTTGGAAGCATATGACCTGGAAATTACTAGTCCAGACTGAAATCAAGTCTCCATCGCATATGTTCAAGACATCACTCATAGCCAGTTGAAGTTTTTGTCCACCATGTTGGTTTTGGTTTTCTGGCAGTGTCACATAATATATTCCGTGCTTTTAATTTCATCACTTTCCTTAATTCCGAAAATTCTCATTTACATTCTGAATTGATGTATTCATTAGACACAGAAATTCACTAAAAGCCAATTCAAGAATCTGGCCGCCATTTTGGCCGCCATTTTGGTGTTCAGGCAGTGCTATATATGTGACATTGGTTTCATCACATGCCTTGACCTTGAAAATGTTGATTTAGACCCTGAAATCATGATTCCATTGCACACATAACTTCACTTATAGCCATTTTAAGATTTTGTCCGCCATTTTGTCCGCCATCTTGGTTTCCTTAAAATGCTACATATGTTACCTTGGTTTCATCACATGCCTTGACCCCGAAAATGTTGATTTAGACCCTGAAATCATGATTCCATTGCATACACAACTTCACTTATAGCCATTTTAAGATTTTGTCCGCCATTTTGTCTGCCATATTGGTTTCCGTGCACTACCAGATATGTTACCTTTCTTCCATTGCATTCCTTGACCCCGAAAATGTTGATTTAGACCCTGAAATCATGATTCCACTGCATACATAACTTCATTTACAGCCATTTTAAGATTCTGGTCGCCATTTTGTCCGCCATTTTGATTTTCTTGCAGTGCTGCATATGTGTATTTGGTTCCATTGTATTCCTTGCACCCTATAATCTTAATTTAGAGTCTAAAATCGTGTTCGTGTCACATGCAATACTTTACTTATAGCCATTTGAAGCAACTGACCGCCATTTTGTCCGCCATCTTGTTTTCCCATTGAACGGCCAAAAATCCAGCTTGCTAACAGCGATTTTCGTTTTCAGCAGGGTCAAATTAGTCTAGAAACACCGGTTAGCAAATTGTTACATGATTTGCTTCTAACAGTGATTTCTAGAGCCCTTTTAGAATTCCAAGCCTTGTCTATTGCCTTTGAACACCTTCGGGTGTCTTCGGCTACCTTCGACTCGTTTCTACTGCATCAGTTGTCTTAAGCTGCTCCCATCGGCTGCCTTCAGCTATGCTTGGATCCCATCGGCTGCCTTCAGCTATGCTTGTCTCCCATCGGCTGCCTTCAGCTATGGTTGGATCCCATCGGCTGCCTTCAGCTATGGTTGGATCCCATCGGCTGCCTTCAGCTATGGTTGGATCCCATCGGCTGTCTTCAACCATTCTTGGCTCCCATCGGCTGCCTTCAGCTTTGCTTGGCTCCCATCGGCTGCCTTCAGCTATGTTTGGCTCCCATCGGCTGCCTTCAGCTATGGTTGGATCCCATCGGCTGCCTTCAGCTATGCTTGGCTCCCATCGGCTGCCTTCAGCTATGGTTGGATCCCATCGGCTGCCTTCAACTATGCTAGCTTCCCATCGGCTGCCTTCGACCTAAGTATACGCGAGACGAACCGTCCGATTATTTAGCGTTAGACTTTAACGACTCTGTTCGCCATTCAGTCTCTGTTCAGTGGTTGAATGATGGATGGATGGATGGATGGATGGATGGATGGACGGATGCATGGACGGATGGATTAATGGATGGATGGATGGACGGACGGATGGATGGACGACGGGGTTTTGACCATCAGCGGCTGCGAAGGGGTTAATAGCGTTTGAGGAGATGAGGTTGATGCACATGAGTGTATATAGATGTTGCAGACGTTTCCGAAGACGAAGCCTCAATTATATTGCCAGCAGATCCAGCAATGAGTTGGACAGAGACCCAAGTGCTTTGCAGGGCTTAAAGTGTGCATTGACGGTCATGGACGGCGTCCATGCACTTGTTTTAAAATTTGAACACCGTCCAGCCACTTATTGGCGAGCACAGACTGGAAAGGTAGGAGGCGTCCAGGCACTTCTTTTGGAGAGGCAAGGGGCGTCCAGGCACTTATTTTTTCACACTTTAGGCGCTGGTGCTTTGGAAATAGTCTAACAACTTCTGTGTGAACAGGCAGTATAGCGTAAAGTTCATCGGCGCTTTGAACAAAATGATTCATTTCTGACTCTACAGCACTTAACTTGAACTCCTCTATCCCCCCCATGGACATGCACCTTCGCATTTTCTATCTGCAACTTATGTACATGTATTTCCTCGGCCAAATCCACAACCTCTGATGATGATGCTGTCCATCCTCATTTCTGAGGGTCGGAGACCAGAGACAACGACAGCAGCTTCCTCCATTCCTCTCTGTCCTGCGCCCGTCTGACACAGTACACAGGTGGTAATCCGGTCCAGTCACAGATATCGTCCATCCAACGCCTCCTTGGTCTTCCCCGTGCTCTGGTACCCTCAATTCGTCCTTGTATTAGCAGTGTCGATATGTTGTCTGCCCTCATCAGGTGTCCGAAGTATCGCAGTTTCCACAACCTCTACGATCATAAAATCTCAATCCCATTGACGCACACCGTATATAGCACATAATCGAACTTCGTAAACATCCACTCTTCGACATTCTTCAAAATTAGGCTACACGTAGGGCCTTTATACAATACAATCACCACATATCCAGAGTTCATGCTACATGTATACCAGAATGTTGCATAATTATACACACAGATGCAAAACAAATCGATTTTAATTTCTATGGTATATTTCGATGCTGCATCAAAAGTCACAAAGTTCATCACATGATCACATCACCCTGTTCAATTTTCACATCACGTGCTTAATCACTTAACCAACTACACACACACTTCAATCCTTTCTGCGTCCTTTCTTCGTCCGTAACTTGCATTCCAACCAATTCTCTCAATCCGCTTTCGTCCCGCACCTCAACACTTCTCCATCCTCCGTCGCCTCGTATTTAAATTTGGAAACCGCATCGCAGCTTTGACTGTTCAGACTCGCTAGAATAGATTCATCCGGAATTAAAAATCGATAAATAATGCAGCATCGTATTAGCTTTCAAAAACTGCATTTCTTGCTGTATATTATCTATGCATGCAGTGCAGGTCTTTCAATTCATCATCCATTCCTTATCACATTACCCTCTTCTTTATCTCATTACTCATTTCCCATAATGCAACTCATGTCGCCCTAAATCTAAACATCATTCACCCTCGCCGTCCGACTCTCCGACCCTTGGACTATGACCTTGAGCCGAACGTGACTCATTGTATGCCTGCATATTTTGTATTAAATTGAGGTTCTTTAAGCTATATTTCTCACTGAAGGAATCTTGAACGTACAAATAATAGCTTCCATAATAGGTTATAAGAAGAGGTTGGTGTACACATATTATATGCCTATATGCATGTACATAGAGAAGAAGCAATAAGACTTTTGATACTTAGTAAATAGCTTACCTGGAGAACGCCGTACTTGATTTCTGTCTCCAAAAAGTTGTAATCCTACAACAAGATTGCATTTCAACTTTTGAAATTTCTTGGAAGATCAGGAGGCTCTATATAAAAATCCAGATGAGTCACAATGAAAGTTCTGGATTACTGCAATGGAATTAAATTTTGAAGGCACGCAAGTATTGTGCGCTACATAAATTGTTGAAATCTTTTTCGATGGCGGCTCTCAGAGGTCACTGAGATCGGAGAGGGTGGAAAAGACAGAAGCCACCCGGAATCAAACTTTGAAGTAGGGGAGAGTGGCCACGAAAGAATGGTTTCGAGCGTAATGGAAACACCACAGAGTAAAAAAGCCAATTCCCGAGTTAGGGGAGGCATATATATATATATACCATAGCTTTTTTAGCGTGTAGGTCTGTGTAAAATGTGCAATGGTTCCAAATGGATTTGTGGAGTGGTAGAAGCACATAATATGTGCAGCTAGAAATATTGTAAAGAGGTCATTGCCATCCGAGTAATTTACCATGGAGGAGGATGGGAAGGGAAGGAAGAGGTGTTAATTCCTTTAAAAAGCCCAGGCTTGAACACATTCCGAATCTGTCGCCAAATGATCCCAGCAGCCGAGAAAGCACGCAGTCTATTATTATTTGTCAGCGAATATAAAATATGCCATAATCAGAATGTAATGAAACAACAGCTGCAGACATATTTATGTAGCTGCGTACAATCTAATATTAATAAATGTGGCCAGATAGAAATGATAAGCTTTGTGAGAGTAATATATTTGACGCCTTTGAAGAATTTCTCGGAAGCCAATAAGTACGCTGCAGCTTTTCGATTACGGCAATAGAAACAGACCGTGCACTATAGAATCTTGATGCATGCATAGTAACTCGATCTTTCGAACTCGATTTTCAACTCGACATTCGACCTTTAACGGACGCGCGCTCTATACCTTTAACTCGTGATGCGACGTTGGCGGAAGGCGATCGCAGTTGCCGAGTAGATTGGCGAGACTGGCGACGATTCTTTCCGTTGCGAAGGCGAGACTGTCACTAACAGAGAGGGCAACGAAATCAGAATAAACAGCGGCTGATCCAATAATTCCCCGGACGTAATCTCCTTAAAATCACTTACGCACTCTTGTCTAAATACGACATCTATCAGTTGAAGACTCTCTGATACATGTACATAACAAACCAAGGCAATGTTGATGTGCGTCAAAAAAAGGCAAGAGTAGAAAAAATAAGACGAAGTATGGTTAACGAAATAAGTTATAGGCAAATAAAGTCTAAGATATGGCAAGATAAGTAAATTGAAGTACAAAAGTCACGTCATTAATAATAGTGTGAAGTTTGCACTAAATTAGCTTAATAATAGAAGCTAAACTAAAGTCTAATATGGGGCAATATGGGCCTACATGTCCATGGTCGCAGAGGAGATCAGGTTAAGTGCAGTGGTAATGTACAAGGTAAGGTGACGTAAGGTAAAGTAAACCGTGCTTAATTTTGGGTAAGTTTGTTTTGATGTGAGGGTAGGAAAAGCTGAAAAATAAAAATGAAGCATGAAATAAAATAGATGTAAGAATGTGATTAAAGAAAAAAAGGATGGTTATGCCAAATCGGGCATGACAATAGATTTTAGTTATGCAAATATGCATGTATTGTACATGCCCACATAATTATAGTTCACTTTCGGCGATTCTGGCTCTGCGCATTGGTGGGTAACCTGGCTCAAAAAGAGCAGGAACAAGACTGAAAGCCAGTCCAGCATGCTAACTTTCAGCCTCGCTGTCTTTGTATTATCTCTAACTTTAGAGCATATGCAGAAGCGAGGCAAGAAAGGAATATATGAAGTGTATTATAGAGGAGCCTGTAGGTGTCGTGAAATTATCCGATTCAGAGTATAGTAATGAATGGTTAGAAGCTTATTGCATCGGGTAGAGGCATGTCTATTTCTTCATCCTACTCCATATTTGTCTTTCTTTCTATCTCTCCATCCCTCACTCTATCTTTATTATTCTATTTTCTCTCTCCACTTGACTGTCTCTGACTGTCTGTCTACTTGTCTGTGTTTGTCTATCTATCTCACTCTCTCAGTCTCTTTCAATTCATCCAGCACTGTTCATTTTATCCCACTTTGTCCTCCAGTCTCTGTCTCTGTCCACGTCCGTGTGTGTGTGTGTCTGTGTGTGTGTGTGTTTGTGTGTGTGGTTGTGTGTGTCTGTCTCTCCAAATAAACATGCAATTCGATTAAGTATTTCCACCAACGTCTCTCCACTCACCCGCGTCTCAATGACCTGGCTCTGTGGTTGTCCAGCAATCTACGGGACGCCCAACCCCCAACTCAACTCTCCTCAAGTAAACAGCTACCCTCCCTCCTCCCTTCCTCCCTCCCTCTCTTCCTCCCTCCCTCCCTCTGGTCCCTTCCTAACAGAAACGTCGCTAATTAATAACCGTCCATTACAGCGACGCCGTCCGTCATAAAATTCTTCTGCGACAACCAACGATTCAGGTTTCAAATTACAGGAACATTATTCTGGACCAAACTCAGCAGCGCATCTCGGACTCAAAGCAAAATCATTATAGTCATCGTCATCACGACCATCATCATTATCATCATCTTTATCATCAACATCATCGTCGTCATCATCGCCATCGTCATCAATCGTCATCATTGTCATCATCATGATCATCATCATGATCATCATCATCATCATCATCATCATCATCATCATCGTCGTCGTCGTCGTCGTCATCATCATCATCATCATCATCATCATCATCATCATCGTCATCGTCATCATCATCATCATCGTCATCGTCATCGTCATCGTCATCGTCATCGTCGTCGTCATCATCATCATCATCATCATCATCATCGTCGTCGTCGTCGTCGTCGTCATCATCATCATCGTCATCGTCACCGTCGTCGTCATCATCGTCATCACATGCAGCATCATCATTATCGTCGTCATCATCATCACCCACCATCATCCTCATAGGAATAGTTGTTGTCATTATCGTTGCTACAATTCATCATCAGCCTGTGGATCGATAATGATGATGATGAGGTTCTAAACCTATCTGATGATGATGATGATGATGATGATGATGATGATGATGATGATGATGATGATGATGATGATGATGATGATGGCAGCGATAGAGATGTCAAAGATGATCAATTTGATTATAGAATGATGATGATGATGATGATGATGATGATGATGATGATGAAGAAGTAGGCTACTAGTTCCTACTGTTTCTGCTATCATCTACTCCTAGCTACTACTACAACGACGCGAATACTTATACTCCTAGAGTATGAGCATAGCTTTCTTACTACTGATACTAAGAGCTACTATCAGTGCCGACCACTATCACAACCACAATCACCAGCAATTCCACTATCAACGATTTTAGCTTCAAATAGTCAATTTCAGGCGTAAAAACTGGACCGAACTTGCGGCGTACTCAGCATTCAGACATGGGGAGAGGGGGGCAGAAAAGATTACGGGGTGCTTGTGCAGGATATGGCGATCGGAGGGAACACGGCGAAATGTCGGTTCTCTCTAATTTTGGCAACAGGCTCTATTTACGTCCTATGAAATCTCGCGTAATTGGAAATGTTGATCTCGAATATTGATTTTTTAAATCTGGGACGATAATGAAATTGGACGACATGACTGTAACGAAGAGGAGGAGGATAAAGAGGAGAGGAGGATGAATATGACGAGGAGGAGGTGGATGAGAATGAGGAGTGGGGAGGAGTAGGAAGATTAAAAAGGAGGATGACTATGACGAGGAGGAGGAGAATGAGGACGCGGATGAGAAAGAGGAGGAGGAGGCGAAAGAGGAGGAGGAGGATGAGAAAGAGGAGGAGGAGAGGAGGAAGCAGTTGCGGCATCGTTAGGGACAACGAGGACGAAGGTGAGGAAGGTGAAAGATAGTTAAACGGTGAATGTAGGTATACTTTAAAAGTAGGAAGACGTACTTAAGTGGAAGAGGAAAATCACGAAAAATGTTACAAAAAAAGGAAGAAGAAGAGACGAGTAAGGAAAGAAACTGAGCAGATTAATAGAATATTTTGAAATTGATAGAGAGAGACAGACAGACAGAGACAAATAGACAGACATAGATAGAGACAGACCGCTAGACAGACAGAGAGAGACAGAGAGGACGAACTTGTCCTGGGGATATTAGTGTTGACGGTAGGAGGAATATGCGCTATAATAAGGAAATCGAGTACAGGAAGAGAAGAGACACGAGGGCAGTGGACTGGGATGGTGCCTTTGACCTTAGGATGACCTTTGAGCCTATGATTACGGCTATTTTCGTGACAGGTGGATTCAACGCAGGAAGGTTATGACTTTGTTGCTGGCCGAAGGCAGGTGGAAAAGTGGATTCATGCTCTAAAGGAGTATATATGACTGATACCGATTTAGAAATAATCAATTGAATAATCTTCTATAAGTTTAACTTCCATCAATCAATTAAATTCGACTAATAAGGTGAAGATTGCAGAAAATGTAGTCACTGAGCCCAATGGCGTAGCCAGGAATTTATGATGGGGTTTTTTGTGGCCGTATGCCCTGTTTTTGTTATTTTTCTTATTTAAATGGATAAATAACCTTTAAAATACCTTTTCCCGGAGCCCTACGCCACTGACTGAGCCAGTCACTACTTTCATTCTAAAGAAAACGTCAGTCTTTCCACATGTTTAACGCTAGTGGCCTATAATTAATATTGCAACGTTATGATTGAACCAAAATATTACGCAAACTACTTATTGCAATGACGACAGTTAATTCTGCAATTAATGCAAAATGGTCACTTTACTATCCACTCACTCACTTACTCACTCACTCAATCAATCAATCAATCAATCGTTTCACATGATCGATGTTCACTATATATTGTTTACTCGGAAAATGGCAGCTCAACATCTTTAGAGATTAGTTTTTAAAAAATTAATCGAAAAAGTCGAAATTGATCGAATAGAGTTTTCAGCCATAAAACGATGAATAATTTACTCGTGTTAAGAAGATCCTCAGTTCTGAAAAAGAGGAAAAGGTGAAAAGAAGGAGAAGTTGGCTCAGTAAGCTTATGCCTCGTCTGAGATGGATGAGAGTGGAGGTCGGAGGAAGGAGATTACGGGAATGATGAGGAAGATGAGGATGATGAGGAATATGAGGATGATGAGGATGATGAGAATGATGAGGATGATGATGATGATGAGGATGATGAGGATGATGAGTGATGACGTGGAGGATGAATGTAAAGACGGACACGATGCTGTCTACCATGAGTAGGCCTATAAATATATATACGAAATGGGGGAAGCACATCTTCACACTTTTAATCGATCATCCTCTTAAAGGTCATTGATATTCCGAAGGAATTCCAAGAATTCCCGAGGAAGCAACGGTCCTTCTGCTGTCTAATCCTTCGCAAGCAATTTCTTCGTCAATGTCGTCCATCTTGGGAGGGGGATATTGTCATAACTTCTGTCATCAATAAAACCTTATTAGAATTATGATGATGCTAACGACAACGCAATCTGCAGTTCCTTATTAGCTGTACCATCAGCTACTTTAATCCTATTTTCGTCCATATTGCAACTACTAATCGTGTCGTGGGGCGCGGTGGTGTAGTGGTGGCGTCGTTGCCTTGAAGCCGGAAGGTTCGAGGTTCGAATCCACCTCGCTGCGTAAGGACCTTGGGCAAGTCCTTCACTCGCAATTGTTCAGCGCTTCGGCGTGAAACTCCGATGCAGTGTCCGCTCTGCATTCGGGAGCTCCTCTGAGTAGATGAGCTTGAAGGGGCGCTATAACAAGTGCACATACAAAACTAATACTCGCATGGTGGGTCTACTCGATCTCATTTTGGCCCTTTTGGGTTCCTATTAGCTGTGCCATCAGCTACTGATAGGCTACTATTTCGTCAATTACTACAGCTACTAATACTCGCGTGATGCCATTCCTCTTTTAATGCCAAACATCTATGATGTTCTCGGCCCGTGGCTGTATAATTATTTTGTAAGCGGCATCTGTCCAAACGCCTCCTGGGTTGTTTTGAGTCATCTCCACGCTGATGACATTCAGGCTGAGCTGCATTGTATGCGTCATCCAGTGATCTGACGACGGCCGTATGTATATATATATATATATATGTATATATATTGTATTGTATTGTATTGTATATATAGACACAATGCCGCGGGTTATAGAGGAGAGGCACTTGCATGTCGTCCAATCGTCTTCGCCTCAACGCATCCAAAACGCAATTTATGTATGGAGGAAAATAAGAAAATAAATCTATAGCTGTATATCAGCTAGTTTTGTCTTCCTTACATCTGTTTGAAAAGGTTGTTCTTTATCGCATTGTAGTTAGGCAAGAAGAGAGTCTGTGTAGATCTCTTGAAGGGAGTATTTATAGCGTTTGGAATTGGGGGAACTTCTGATTAGGTCCCTTTGGAAGGGAGCCATAAAAGTGTTCGGAATTAAATGATTATAATTAGTATTACTATGCTACCACAACTGTTGCTGCTACTGATGTTATTGTTGTTTTTACTACGACTGCTACTGCAACTATTGCTACTACAGTTGCATGCAACTATGATAGTACGACTACTTATATTACAACAAGATGCACCACCACCAACCACCACCACCGCCGCCACCGCCACCGCCACTCCACCACGACCACCACCACCACCACCACCACCACCACCACCACCACCACCACCACCACCACCACCACCACCACCACCACCACCACCACCATCACCACCACGTTGAAACGCTGCACAGCTATAGAGATTATATATACAGTTATTATTTTTAATTTAATTTTTTATTATTAATATCATCATCATCATCATCATCATCATCATCATCATCATCATCATCATCATCATCATCATCATCATCATCATCATCATCATCATCATCATCATCATCATAGAAAAATAATAATTATCTAATTATAATAATTAGAAATGCAGCTTTCATGGAGTAAATATATTCTATCTATAATTTCTGGCTAGCTATAGCTAATAGAAGACTTGGTGCATACTTACTTACATTCCTCAAGGCAGTGGATGACCTTTAGGATAGACGGGTGCTTGAATCGTGACGTATTGATGACGTCACGTCGTAGCAGGTCTGTGACTAATTCTCTTCGCTTTGGTTTGTGCAGCTTATCTGCCACCTTCTTTTCAAAGATGAAGACGGAAGCCTCCTAAAGAAAACGTTTTCAGAAACACGTAATATTAATAATGTTATTATTACTGCAATCGTGGATTTTCATTGTGTTTAGGCTACAAATATTATATCAAAAAGAACAGAATTGCGTACGTGCAAAATAAACACTTCAAATGACACCTTCTTTTGAGCAAATCTCAAAGTGCTAATCACGCTCTAGCCAAAATAGGCCTATAATTCTTTTTGCGATTTTCTTTATTGAACAATCTGGTTGACAGACCACAACCGGTTACAGCATACTGCAGGATTTCGGGAATCGAACTCGTGTCCGCTGATCTCCATGCCAGTGTGTTATCAATGCGCCATCGACCCCCGACCCCACTTCTCAAAACTTCAATATGAACAAAAACTTCCCGTCAAGAAAAAACGCAGTCCCAGCGGACAAGAAGAGCGGCCACACGTGAGATTAGGTTTGCATATAATTATGTGGAGACCAATCTTTTGTATGTTTGTAGCCTATAGATATGTTTTCTAAATTCCGCTGAGGAGATTCCAGTTCGCCTTCCGCTCTTAATCGGCCATTCTTATTCCTTTTCCTCGACACGACTCTGTTCATTCACTGCCTTGCCTTACCCAATACGACCTTGTTACATATTTAACGACACTGCTATGTCAAAGATGATTAGTGTCACCCTCCTCCTTTATCCAGGCTTGGGACTGGCACTGGTAGAGAACAACCAGTGGCGGATTTCACCCAATACGATCGTCATTTTAGCCTTTATATATACACATCAGTTGGCTAGTTACAAACTCGCTTTTGCGTTGTGAAATTCCATTATTTCACTTGATTGTTTATTCCTGCCTGAGGATGTACTCCCTCCATTAGACCGCTTTGCGCTAAGGCGGATTCCAACTTCTCGGTCGCTGTCCATGGTGGAATGGTGGATGAGACCTTGTGCTTCTCCTGGAGCCTCCCACTGCTTGGTCAAACCGTCAAAGCCGATTTCTACCGCCTGCGCTCATGCACGGACGTTTAACCGTATTCAATACCCTGCATGATGAGGAAAGCTTTCATTATGTTATTATTATTATTATTATTATTATTATTATTATTATTATTATTATTATTATCGTTATTATTATTATTATTATTATTATTATTATTATTATTATTATTATTATTATTATTATCATCATCATCAACATCATCATTATATTTCTCAAAAAACAGTGTACTACTGCCTCGTCGAGCCGAGGCATGCGATGGCGTTGAATCGCTGAACTGTGGCTGATATCTTCTGGAAAAGGAAGAAGGTTTCTTGAGGGTCTTCGGATACGCGTGACAATCGTCGACCGAGTTCTGTGATGAAGGCCAGACCATCCTGGTCCATAGGTCCAAGCGTTTCTATCGCAACCGGAGTAAAACTGTATCTTGTCTGGAGTTCCGCGTATTTTACCTTTTTCCTAGCAGCTGCTATTTCGGCAGCTCCGCCCGCCATTGCAGCAGTCTCAGTCAAGTACGAAGGTGCCAGCGTATCGACAATGGTCACATCCCAAATAAGCGAACGCCCACTTTTCCACGGAATGAGGGTTTGACCATCTGGTCTTTTCCCATCGAGACGAGTGAGGCCAGCTGGTTCTCTGATCGATGGTATGCCTGCCCTGATGAGACTACGAAGCACAATTTCGTTCACTGCGGAATGTCTAGCTTGTCTTCCGAAGCCAAGTGAGCAAGAGAGACCATGCGAGCCTCTGGCCGAAACCATTGTACCACAAGTGCAAACGTGTGGGGCGCAGATGACAGCTCCAAGTCTCAAGCCTACTGCCACCCTCATCTCCTCGTCGCTAAGTCGTAAACCTTGGGCTGCCAGTGGAAGGGCAAAGAGCCAGTCCGAAGCATGTGGAGCTTGAATAGCATTTAGTCTCGCCTGATCATACGAGTCACGAGCTCGCGATGTAATCTCCGATATTTCAGCTGACAAAAGAGGTATGTCCCACGAGGATTGCTTGCTGTCAGAAACTGGGAACTCAATCACTTCTGAGGAGTTCTGTTGCCATCTGGTTCTGAATGTTTCCAACATAGAGTCGACTGGAACCTGTGTGAGGGCGAGGATGAGCGATTGGGTGAGTTGAGATCTTGCGGCTGAGGCTAAAAAAGCTGGAAGTGCCAACGAAGATGCTCTCCTAATTCCCAGACCACCCATCCTGATTGGCAGGGTAGCGAGTGACCATTGATCGTCCGATAGAGCTATATTTAGAATGTTCTCAGTGCCAGCGCGCAACCCCTCATCGAATTTGATGAGACCCGGGTGGTCGCAGCAGGGCGTGCACCGCAGAATATGTATTAGCCTCGGTGCGCCTATAGAGCACCGCAGTATCAGAAGAGCGTCCTGCTTAGGTATCTGCTCCAGTTTTTCCATTGCTTTTGACAAATTCGAAACGATACAGTCTAAAGTGTTGGTGAGTGCTACTTGCGAGGCAAGTGGTGCACCAAGCAACTCTGCTGAAGATGGATGTACGCGTTTGAATTGGTTCGCCGGTTCTGTCAGGGTGATGCCTGCGTCTTTGGATATTACCTCACATTTTGAGTTGTTGACCATTAAACCCAAGCGGGCGCATCCTTCCGTGATAGCCACCACGTCCTCACAAACAACCTCATGCGCGCCTCCCAAAGTGAGATCATCCAAATATCCGAATGCTAATGGTGACTGTAAATGAGACAAAATTTCTTGAAGCGGCAGGCAAAACAGGACAGGACCTAGAGGATCCCCCTGTTGCGGGCCTTCTTGCGATTGTAGAGTGAAGCTGCCATACTTCAGGATAGATGGCTCAGCATACGAAAGATGGCAATAGTCGTATAGTTCTGGGCACCATTCTGATAACGAGGAAAGCATTTTGTCACGATGTAGACTGTTAAAAGCATTTGCTAGATCGAGTTTTATGACAATGGAGTTTTCGTTCGTTTGTTCCAAAAATCTTCTTGTTGCATGAATCGCGGCTTCGATTCCTCCTGAAACTCCGACTCCCAGTTGTTTCGGGGATAATTGAGGCGCCACCAAGGGGATTATGTGAGCATTTGCACATTTCGAGGCAAGTCTGCGCCACAAGTAACCAATGACAATTGGTCTAAGGCCCCCTGAACTTTTCTTGAGGGCGAACAGTGTACCACCGAAAATGATCGGACGCAGCTCTTGTGGGCAGACTCCAGCCAAAAGTAGATTCATGAAAGCCGTTATTATTATTATTATTATTATTATTATTATTATTATTATTATTATTATTATTATTATTATTATTATTATTATTATTATTATTATTATTATTATTATTATTATTATTATTATTATTATTATTATTATTATTATTATTATTATTATTATTATTATTATTATTATTATTATTATTATTATTATTATTATTAGGATGATGATGCATACCGAATTTCGGAAAAATTTCGTTTTAGAATATCTGACTGTCTTGATCAGCTCAATAGGTCTATGTTAACTTTTGTTCAGCATACCATATTTATAGCGTTTACACAAGATAGATCTACTGATGTAATCAGCATGTCCATTAAAATACTATATTATGGTCTTATCTTATCTGTTATCCTTGAGCACTCTTTTCATGAGAGTTACTATAAGTCTATTATTATGTATGGAGACTGTTCATTCAGCAACTGCCGAAAAATAATTATTGATAATCCATAATGCTTGTACAATGTACAATGGCGTTAAACATTTTTAGACTTGAGTTGGAGCAGGTTTCCTGCTGTTTTGGAGGATCAGACTTGGCTACTTGTCTAGAATAGCTCACCTACTGCCCATCGAAACACGTCTTAAAAGATTAACAAGAGATCAAATAGGACTACAAGTCTACAACCCTAAGGACCCTGGTTCCGCTAATGGGCCACCTGTAAAAACCAACTAAATTTCGTGTAATTTAACGGTTCCATGACACTTAATCCCGCGACACTTAATACCGCGACAGTTAGCACAGGACATTTAATCTCGCGACACTTAATCCCGCGACCATTTAATCCCGCGACAATTAATCCCGGCGACATTTAATCCCGGCGACACTTAATCCCGCGACCACATAATCCCGCGACAGTTAATCCCAGCGACATTTAATTCCGCGACACTTAACACCGGCAAAGTAAGAAATAAAAAATTTTTTAAAATAAAGAAATTAAGAAAATAAATTCTGAATTTATCATATAAAAATCAATAACGCAATATACCTATTCACAGGATTATTCGATATTGATTAAAAAATTTCAGCCTTTGCAGTAAAAAATATAAAACCCTGTACAATTCGATAAAAACAATAGTCACAGCAATATTTAAACGATTTCAGTCTTTGCAGTTAACAAAATAAAACCATGTAGCCTACAATTTGGAAACAGGGCTTTTTTTAACGTGCAGTTGTGCACAAAATGTACAGTTCTAAATGGATATGTGCAGTTGTAGAAGCACTTCTGTACAGTTAAAACTAGTTGAAAAAGTCATTTTCCTCCGTTTGGGAGTAATTTACCATGGAGGATGAGAAAGGAAATAAGGGGTTGTGCAGTTCTAAAAATTTCTTTAAAACAGCCCTGTTTGGAAAAAAAACAGAAGTCACAGGAAAATCAAAAAGAGTTCACTGTTTGGAGATAAAAAAATAAAACCCTGTACAATATCGATAGTCATAGCAATATTCACTATTGTTGACAAAAGCCTATATTACGAGCGACATAGATGAGACATAGCACGAAGGAACACTAGGATTTCGGTTTTACCATACGTATGCATAGGTACCAAGTGTCGCGGTATCAGATGTCGCGTGGTCATGTGTCGCTGGAATAAAATGTCGCAGGGATTAACTGTCGCGGGATTAAATGACGCGGGATTAAATGTCGCCGGGATTAAATGACGCGGGATTAAATGTCGCCGGGATTAAGTGTCCGGCACTAACTGTCGCGGTATTAATTAAGTGTCGCGGGATTAAGTGTCGTGCTACCAATTTAACGACCATCTCGCCCTGTAAAATTATAGGCTACTTCGGTCTCTTCATATCGCCCAGATCATAGGCCTATAGTGATCGTTATATTAATATAGCTCATTTAGCTAGTTAAGAATTATGATTTATGATACACTTGTATTATTACCATTACCAACTCTCCCTTGATCCTTTGTTAATCTTTTAAGACGTGTTTCGATGTGCATTAGGTGAGCTATTCTAGAGAAGTAGCCCAAAATTTAACTGATCTGATCCTCCATGACAGCAGGAAATCTGCTCAAACTAAAGTCTAAATGGTTTAGCCAAAATTTATTTCGTTGTTATACAGGTGTCCCAATAGCGGGACCAGGCTCCTTAGGGTTGTGCATGTTTAGTTATATTTGATCCCATTTTGTTAATCGTTTTTCTATACTGTACTTCTTTTTCGATGTCAATACTGTTACTTGGGTTCAATAAAATTTTATGGCTATGGCGAACGAATTTATACGCCTACTTTTATGATGAAGGCAACCTTAATCCGACGTTTAAATTCGTCGATAGATGTCGTCGTATACTATGCCTCAGCAATCACGTGAGGAGATCAACGCAAATGACACACACGCACACGTACACACACACACGCACACACACACACGCACACACACGCACACACACACCACATAATTTATATATGTATATAGTATGCTAATAAGCGAATGGAATTCTAATCGACAAGTGTTTTATTGGCACGGATATAATTTTATATACGACGGAATTAGCGATGGACGTCGGCGGATGCGTGGAGGAACGAATGAGTGTACACGCGATGGATTGCGTGGATATATATTATATATATATATTTGTATTTATATATATATTTATATAGACGGACTGGAAATGCACCATCGTCTGCTTGTCTCTATGTCTGTCTGTCTGTCTGTCTGTCTGTCTGTCTGTCTGTCTGTCTGCCTGTCTGTGTCTCTTTTCATCTGCCTGCAGGTATATATTTCATATTTTATAGCCTATGTTTGTTTCCATCATTCGTCTGTGTGGCCTATACGTATATATTATATATGTATTATATACATATAATTATAATATGTATGCTTGATCGCTGTTCCCTTTGCCATTTCCATAATATTATAGACACACGCAACACTTCACGTCGATTCTTATGTTGGATATGGTGCATGAGCTATACTGCTAGACATTATGTGGCCATTATGGTTCAGTCGGTCGGTCGGTCAGTCGGTCGGTCAGTAAATCAGTAAGTCAGTCAGTAGTTCAGTCCAACCCCGTTTCCGTTAAACCCATAATAGAATTGCTCTCGGAAACAGACGTAGTCGCGTTCGCAAGTGGAGCCCTGCACCAGCAGCAGCAGCAGCAGCAGCAGCAGCAGCGCCATCACTATATGATGCACTTAGATGTCTGATGCGGTCTCCTGCATGAGATGCATAATATACATGATCTATGGAAGCGACTCACGACATCTCGCGATCGCTTGGGTAACCAGACGCGTATCAATGACGCTCTCGTTTAATCGATATAAATATAGTGCTCAGAATAGCTCACATAATTATGATATGCATACTTATTATATGTGGGATTGATGCAGTTCACGTGACTTAGGGGTCTACTGACTCTCGAGGATCTCCATTATAAAAGGTATACGTTTATAATTATAGCCTCGGGTCACGTAACCATGGTAACTTATGGCTAATCGTTTCAGCAAGAACTTTAACATGCAAAGCAGAAAATTAAGAACAAAGTCATGTGTATTTTCAAAGAGGTTTCTAAATGCAAATTTCTTCATCACGCTAATTGTGTCGTAAGTGTTATTAGTGTTTTAACGCAAATAAATTTGCTAAAAAACGGGAAATAGTAAGAAAACATAGTAAAATAATTATATGTGTCAATTTTCAATAGACCGACTCGAACGACAAACATCGAATTGTGCTGCTATCCGCATAATTATGACAAATTACATTGTAGATAAGTTAGCTATAGCCGTTCTTGACGTACATGTATAGACCTATAGGCTAGGTCCATTGCTGATCGTATGGAAGTTTTGATAAGATTTAGACTTCTGTTTGTCTTTTGATTCCCACTTTATGTTTTCTGCCAAGATCATGATATCTCTTTGGTGGCATCCCTTCAATACAATGATTAAATAATTAGGCCTAAAGCAAATTAAAATAGAGAAAGAAATTGTCACAGTCAAATAATTATTGGTAATTCATTTCGATATCGCTCATGCATCAATAAAGTACATACACTCAGCAATGACATACTAATAGGTTTTGATAACAAACACTGGTCTTAGTAAGCGGATTCTTTTAAATTGAAAATGCCTTTAAGATCTTCTCACACTTTAAACGTCAAGTCACCAAGGAAGAGTTAGATCGCCGATCACAACAAATTAACCAACTACAGCGCATAGTGACTTATTCTATTTTTAACAATAATATTCACTGTTTTATGGAGAAATTTAATTCTATACATGTGCATTCAAGGGCGGATATAGGAATTTTTTAAGGGGGGAGGCAAATTTTTTTGTCTTGGTCGTCCAAAAATCTGATGACCTTTTTTTTGTCGTCCGGGTCTCGTGTGCGGACTTCGTGGATGTGGGGAGGTGGGGAGGGCCTACGGAATTACTCATGAGGGGGCACGTCAACTTTCCGAGCCAGAATAGCTGGTCAGAAATAAAGAAATGTCTAAATGGGGGCCATGACCGGATTGGCCCCCCATGGATCCGCCCCTGTGTACATTATTATCATTATAGTAACTTTGACTCGCTGTAGCGCACTCTCGTTCCATAACAAAGCACCATATCACATTCAGGGGGCAAATTGATTGCTATAGCATAGAAATTTTTGTTGTTGTGGGACTTAACCATGCATTGCCAATCTCAACAAAGTAAAATAATTATAGCCAGGACTGCGCCCCTGAAAACGCGGGGCCCAGGTCGGCTGTCTCGGTCGTTTTGCCCCAAAGCCGGGCCTGACAATCTGAAAGTATATCTACAGCGACCTGTCTGTGATGGACTTTTAAAGAAGCTCTTTACGATGAATAGTATACGTGTCAAAGATCATTGAATGTCAATATAATAATGAGATATTGAGTATCGTGGTCGATACATGCATAATATTATAGAATATATTTGTATATAATTATATATATAAATCGAGTGCACATGATATATCTATGTATATAACAAGTATGTATACGGCGCACTATATGTACGTTTATGTGTGCGTGTTTGGGCTCAATGTATAACCATAATGAATAATATATTGTGTTATACGAGCATCATATACATGGAACATTTATATATTTTACATTTCCAGTCGATCGTTCAATACATAAAGGTTGGTTTATATAATTATGAATGCCCTACATGCATACTAGCACACGACGCGTGCATGTATCTAGATATATAATTATATATATATATATTATATATATATGTGGTGAATATGAATGAATATAATTATATGTAATTATAATTTTTTATAGTCCTACATCTATATTTCCCGTGTTTCATTGCGCACACAACGTTCGTTTAATGGCAGACGACGTCCGGTCAGCAAGTGGCGGGAAAATTGGCGTCTGTGAAAGAAGGAAAATAGGAAGGAAAGACGGGCGGAAGGAAGGAAACAGGAAAAAAGAAGGGAGGAAGAAGGACGATATGATGGACGAGTGGGAGGAGGAGGAAGGACAGGGGCTTAGAATAGATATAGCTGGGTGTCGTGGCGACGTGTGATTATCCGGACCATAGTGGCGTGTTATGATGGGTCTTCGGTGTATTCTGTATCGGGTGGAGATATGAGTGTCTGTTTCTGCGATAGTTTGCGTTGGAGTTGTCATATACAGCTCTGCGTATAGCCTACTGGAGATGGCTATATGCGGCATATCTGGAGTAGATCAACCTAATACTCTAATTGAATTCATATCAAATTTCTATTACACCTATTTTTCTGCGCGCCTACGTTTTTGGAATCCCCCCCTCAATCCCCCATTCATATTTACCCTGTTCCACCTAAGTCCTGAACCCCCGTATATTTACCTCAATTGCTCCATCTGATGTGTATAATTTTATCAATACAGATCTTCTTCTATAATTTTGACGAGCACAATCTTATTCTTATCTTATTAGGCATTAGTCTATATGATTTTTGAAACGATAGAAATTCATTTATAATTGTTTGGACAGAAATATCTAGAAATTTGGCTGATGTGGTTACAGATCATAGTCTTGAAATACAAGAATTGTGTCCAATGAGTTGCAACGCTTTCTATAGACTCTATAGATATGATTTGAAATATCGGTTAAAAAAATTCGGCATTGAAAGATTTTGAAAAACTATATTTTGTGAACGCAGAAAATAACTCCCGATTCCGCCTTCTCTGCCTATATTTCTGTCTCTCTTCCTATATATGCCTATTTTTCTGCTCTCGTCTGTTCTGCCTATATATTTCCGTCCATTTACCATATATAGGCCTACCGTCTGTTCTGCGTATTTCTGTCTATTTACTTATAGCCTATGCCTATTTTTCTTGTTCCACTTGTTCCACCTCTATTTCTTGATCTGCCTATTTTCTTGTTCCGCCTATTTTTCTTGTTCCACTTGTTCCAACTCTATTTCTTGATCTGCCTATTTTCGTGTTCCGCCTATTTTCCTGTTCCGCCTATTTTCTTGTTCTGCCTATTTTTCTCGTTCCGTCTATTTTCTTGTTCCGCCTATTTTTATTGTTCCACTTGTTCCAACTCTATTTCTTGATCTGCCTATTTTCTTGTTCCGCCTATTTTTCTTGTTCAGGCTATTTTCTTGTTCCGCCTATCTTTCTTGTTCCACTTATTCCACCTTTATTTCTTGATCTGCCTATTTTCGTGTTCCGCCTATTTTCCTGTTCCGCCTATTTTCTTGTTCTGCCTATTTTTCTCGTTCCGTCTATTTTCTTGTTCCGCCTATTTTTCTTGTTCAGGCTGTTTTATACCACCCATTTTTCCTTGTTCCGCCTATATCCGCTTGTTTCGCCTATTTTCTTGTTCCGGCTATTTTTTTTGTTCCGCCTTTCTACCCTGTTCCGCCTGATCTGTCTTCGATCGCGTGTGAGTTATATCGTCGTCGTCGTCGACGTCACAAGAAACGGAAGAGCGCGAAAGAAGAAGAAGAAGCGAAATTGAGTTATCATCGCATCACTTTGCAAATACGTTGGCATGACAACGGAGATTCGGCGAAGGCCTCGTCCTCTGCAGAACCTAAACGAGGTTTGCCACAATTTATATATAGAGCTACATTCTGGACGTCTGCACGCTGTCTGACCTTGATTCGTGTATCACAAGCCCAAAGGTATACACAACTATATATATACACACATATATAGTTCGTTTATATATGTATACATGTATCACGTTATATAATATAGGGGCCGTTCAGAGACCTTTAGAAGGCTCTGAGCATGCATATAACAGTATATAAAAGCGAATGTATATATTATATATATATTATAATTATGTATAATATATATTGCTGGTCGTCGCATTTTAGCGATGAGTCGAGGTCACACATGTGTTTATCCCGCACACCTATAGTATACTACAATTATGAACCAATTATATAGGTACATGTCAAGGCTAGTAACTGTTTATCTCCTTGTCGTCCTGACCCAGCATTGACATGTACCTATATTGATACAAAATAATATTTGCTTAAATGGAAGCTGGATCTATGAAAATGTTCTTGCTTAAATTGCAGCTGAATTGATGAATATATTCCTGCTTAAATTGGAGCTGAATTGATGAAAATGTTCTTGCTTAAATTGGAGCTGGATGGATAAAAATAAATGTTATTTAAATAGAAGTTGGATTAAACGAATTTTTGCCTAAATAGAAGCTGGATTGATGACAAGGATTCATGCTGTCTTAAATTACACTAACAGGTATTAGCTTCATATCGAAAGGACTGAACGACACTAACAAGCTATAAATTCACGCCTGAATGACAGTGACAGGTGTTTACCCGTATGACACTAACTTGTTGACACAGCACCGCGAACCGAATAATTAGACCGAGTTTGAGCAAAAACCTACAGAAATAGGCTATTTGCGCAGCAAAAGGAGAATTGTCCTGGGGTTGATGTCCTAGGCTAAATCAGGGGGAATTGTCCTGGGGGTTTTGTCCGCGGGTTTGTCCAGGGGGAAATGTCCTACACTCATGTACCAGTGACCATCCGCAGCACCGAATAGACCCGTCATAGGGCCGTCTGCTCATAGGCGTATTGCCATTTATGAAAACATTTGTAATGACCATATAATGTACATGTATGAGTTTAGAACTTTAGATCACTATTCATTTTTCATTATCCATTATAGTCTATGCATTTATATAACGCCTCTTCAAGGGGACTACTCAGAGGCGCTCCCAACCTCAGCGCGGCAAGTAAAACTGTCTTAAGATGAGAGAGGAAAGCCTGAGAAGGATTTTTACAAAGAGAACGGAGGGTCAGAGGAAGGCCATTCCATGTTGAGGGTCCTACCACCGAGAAAGCACGGTTCTGCATAGTGGAAGTACGAGCAAAAGGGTCTGAGAGCAGACTTTGTTCAGTCGAACGAAGGGAGCGGAAATGGTGAGAACTAAGAGTAGGGTTACAGCCTACAGAGCTCACAAAGGTAGGCAGGAGCAAGGCCTAGCATGCAGTGCCAGACTAGAGTAGAAATCCTATACTCAATTCGTTGCTTGAGTGGGAGCCAGTGGAGAACGTCACGCATATAGCTGGAGATGTGGCTGAATTTGGGTACCCGGACAATAAGGCGGTTTGCAGAGCGCAGGACGCGATCAAGACAACTCAGACGGGCAATTGGTAGGCCAGCATAGAGAGAGCAGCAGTAGTCAAGTCTGGTGGTAACAAAAGAATGGACAAGGGTTGCAGCAGCAGTAGGACTAAGCGAGCGAGCAACAGTGCGTAGTTGACGCAGTTGATAATAACAGGCACGGCTGAGTGAGTGAATGTGTGGAGCAAAAGTGAGCACTTGGTCCAGAGTAACACCAAGGTCACGGACAAAACCAGGAAAGGCATCAGCAATGGTTGTCATATCTAGCTGCTTTACCAGCTGCTGGCGGGTGCCAAGTCAGATGAATTGACTTTTTAAAGAGTTGAGGCGGAGTCGATTGGACGACATCCAAGTCCCCAAGGCTTCCATGGCAAAGCACATGGCCCGGACAGTTGCAACAGAGTCAGAGGCACTGCAGTGCTGATAGGCTTGCACATCATCAGCATGCATACAGATGGGCTCGCATAGCATTGGAGGCAAGAAGAGGGGCAAGATCTGAGGTATAGATTATGAAGAGAAGAGGGCCCGAGACAGAGCCCTGTGGAAGACCGTAGGGAGCAGGAACCCAGAGCGACCTAGAAGGCCTATGGACCACACAAAAGGAACGATCACTAAGAAAGGATCTCAGCCAGAGGAGAATATATATATAACAAATTCTTTTAAATCGAGCACAGGCTTTAATCGATCCCACATCCCATCACCGATTGAAAACTCAACGATTTGAACAAATTGTGTGGGGGTCATAAATTTTTCAGAGTGGGTGAGTGAGTTCAATCCACCCAAAACCACTCCATGCCCATGGCAACATCACTGCGCCCGCTGCTGCATGGTGGGATTAGGCCAGCGGTTCCCAACCCGTGTCCCGCGGGCCAAAAGTGGCCCGCCAGGCCTCAGAAAATGGCCCGCAGCCTCAGAAAATGGCCCTCATCTCTCAAAGAATTATCAAAAATATATGAAAAAATTAACAATTTGGACATGATAGAACACATTATTATTTTCTATTACAAATTATTTTATGTAAATGTCGATAAATAACATCAAACATTATATTTTGAATCAATTATAACAATTTTATATGCTTTTAGTTAATACGACTTTAACCTTGTGGCCCCCTAATGTCCTTCAACTAAGAAAAAGTGGCCCTCGTGTCCTCCAACTTAGAAAAAGTGGCCCCCAAGTCAAAAAAGGTTGGGAACCACTGGATTAGGCCTATAAAACCGTCTCCTTAATACGATGGCATGCTGCATAGGACTGACGACCAGGCTTCACTGAGCTGTATACACGCCTGTGCTACAGCTCCACCCTGGATAATGGATATGCTCAGCAGATTTTTGCACTATTTATTGGCCTATAATTATATGAGGTTAAGACCTCGACGTTAAATAACCCCTAAGGCAAGACAGCGTGCACTCTATAATTACCAAACCCAACTCTCAAATGGAACTTTATGACGGGAGCATATCATAATATTCTGGTCTCGAGTCGACGGTAACTTACGGCCCAACTCTACAACTTAGTTTTTCTTCGCACATAAATCTGCACATGTATGCACCCGTAGGTGCAGTATTATCAGCGTTGCCAGTTGCGGGTTTCTTCCCGCTCCTTGTCTTACGACGTTGCAGTAGCATATCCTTAAATCTATGCTTTTGTTACACCATAAAATTGGTCCATGCTGCTCGGTCCTGCATGGTGATTTGTCCCTTGCTCTATTCGCCCGCCTCTGTATATAATTATTCTGCATGGTTCTCATCAAGTTCTGCTGTTCGTCTTAATGGACGCATCCCGAGATATGCCTCTGCTCATAGCTTATACGCCTGACACACTGCACTGGCTTCCAGTCACGCAGCGTATTTCCTCTATTGGATGTCCGTGCTGGTTGGGCAGTGCTTTCGTGGTAGCGCACCTGCATGCGTGTACCTGTGTGAGCTTTGTAGTCCGGTGTATACCCTATATATACGTACAGATGCAGCCAGCCGTTGAGCCATTTGTTCTTCTACTATAGTAGAGGTGAATTTCTGGTTTCACGAGCTGGTATCACAACTAGACAGCGTTGCGCATTCTTCCATGTTGGTCCCTCCCCGTGGAATGGAGTTTCGTTGGAGATACGCATATAGGCCTACTGCTTATAGTCAATGCATGTTTTGCAAGTTAATCGAATTCAATTTGCATTGCTGCGGTTGAACTGGGCGTGCCTCTGAATAGGTTTTCTTTTAGAGGCGCTATAAAAATTCTTACAACGAACGAATGCATCCACATTTTACCGCAATGATATTGATGTACTGTCACCTGCTATCGACTACATATAATAATATACACATATCGCTGCTCACACAGAAACGTGAAATGGAAAGGACGTGCAATAACGAGGCTAATATAATCGACCACGCCTACCATAAAATGAGACCGAGAGAGAGAGATGAGAGAGAGAGAGAGAGAGAGAGAGACAGAGAGACAGAGAGACAGAGAGAGAGAGGGAGAGAGAGAGGGAGAGAGAGAGAGAGAGAGAGGGAGAGAGAGAGAGAGAGGGAGAAGGAGAGAGAGAGAGATGATATGGAAGGAGAGAATGGACGGACTGCAGTGGCTGCTGCTGGGGCAGAGATGGATGACTGAAGGGCGGAGGCCGTCTATTAAAGTACGCCCCGCAATGACACTCTGTGCATTCTATCAATCTATCTATCTATCTATCTATCTATCTATCTATCTATCTATCTATTTTTTTTCCTCAACCAAAACAACACACAAACATGATACAATTATGGCAGTGAATAATACATTAACATGAATTTGGTGAAGAGGGGGAGACCCAGAAGGGATGTAAAATCCCGCTAATAGGGCCACCCATAATTCATGTAAAATATAAAAGAAAAAACATGACAGAACATTCAATTGCAGGAATAAAAAAAATGATGAGGAAGAGAGAAAAACAAATTAAGCAATGTACATTTCTGTATATAACGAGGAAAACAACTCTTAACTAATGACTTAACTAAAGACTTAACTAAGGGCTTGGCGAAACCACTGAGCAGAAACCTTAACCATTACATATCAGGAAGTGTTTTAAGTAGATAAAGGCGAAGTTTATGCTTAAATAATCTTGTGTTAGGTAGGGAATGAAGATGTGTAGGGAGAGAGTTCCAACATTGGGAGCCAGTATATTGTATAGAGAATCGACGAGTATTATTATGTGCGTAGGGAAGGTCATAAACAGTTAATTTTCTAGTAGAATAAGAGTGGCGATCAGAGGTAAGGTTAAAGAAATCATTAAATACAAGTGGTAATAGGCCATGGTTATAACGGTACATAAACTCTCCTATTTGCAAGTGCCTAATTTGATCGATCTTTAATAATCCAAATTCCTTGAAATACAGAGCGGTGTGGGCTCGGCGAGGAATATTAGCTATAAAACGGATTGCATATTTTTGAAGGGTGACTAGTCTGATAAAATTAGATTTGTAAGTAGACGTCCAAATTAAATTACAGTAGGTTAAATAAGGATAAATAAGAGAATAGTATAGCATAGACCGGATAGAGACAGGAATCAGTTTAGATGAGCGAAAAAGCACACCAACACCAACAGTCTTAGCAATTTTGCTAGAGATATTATTGATGTGTTCCTTCCAATTTAGATGCTGGTCAATGTATACGCCCAAAAATTTTGTGGATGTTACTTGGGTGATAGGAGTCCCTTCAATAAGTAGAATAGGAAGTTCATTGGGATATTTTTTCTTATGGGATCTGAAGAGGATGTAGTTGGTTTTATCCAAATTTAGAGTAAGTTTATTTGATCGAAACCAATCAACGACTCGGTGAAGCTCAGAATTAACAGTGTCGAATAGGGTATCAATAGATTTATCAGAATGAAATAAGTTGGAATCATCAGCAAATAGTACAAAATACATAGAAGGCGATACATTAGGTAAATCATTAATATAGATTAAAAATAAAAGAGGTCCAAGATTAGATCCTTGAGGGACACCGTGAGAAATGAGTTGTAGATCAGAAGTGCAATTGTTAACAGAAACCAGTTGAAAACGATTTTCAAGATAGCTAACAAACCATTGTAATTGTGTCCCTCTAATTCCATAGTTATAAAGTTTTTTGATCAAAATATGATGATTTACAGAATCAAAGGCTTTAGCTACATCAAGGAAGATACCAAGGGAGTATTCGTTATTTTCAATTGCATTAGAGATTTTGTCTTGTATGCTTAGAAGGGGCATGTAGGTAGAATGACCCTGTTGGAATCCATGCTGAGACTGAAATAGTACTTTCTCTTTTGATAAAAAACTATCTAAACGTGCATACATTAATTTTTCAAATATTTTGGCAAAGAATGGGAGTACAGAAATCGGTCTGTAGTTAGAAACATTGTCCCTCGGGCCCTTTTTATGAATGGGTATGACCTTGGCAGTTTTCAATGCAGAGGGGAATACTCCAGTGGTAAATGAGCAGTTGACAATCTCTGATAGCGGAATTGCAATTTTAGGCAGTGTTAATAGGGCTATGGCAGGGTCAATTCCATCGACTCCTTTACTATGCGTAGTGCGAATGGTATGCGCAAGGTTCATTATTTCACAAGGTGTAGAAGGAATTAATGCTATAGAATGTGCAAGGGGTTGGGATAAGTAGGAGAAAAAAGAGTTAGTTGCAGCAGGTATTTTATTAACAAGAGATTGTGCAATGCCTGTGAAGAAATTATTGAATTTAGTTGCTATAGTCTGAGGGTCAGTAATTTGTTCACCATTTACATTCAATCTATCTATCTATCTATCTATCTATCTATCTATCTATCTATCTATCTATCTATCTATCTATCTATCTATCTATCTATCTATCTATCTATCTATCTATCTATCTATCTATCTATCTATCTATCTATCTATCTATCTATCTATCTATCTATCTATCTATCATCTATCTATCTATCTATCTATCTATGTAATTTATATAGCGCCCCTTCAAGAAGTCTACTCAGAGGCGCTCCCAACCCAAGCCCGGTCAAAAAGAAAAGTCTTGAGCAATCTATAGAAAGAGCCAGACATGTTCCGAGGGTGGGAACGCAGGTTAGAGGGAAGGTCATTCCAGTGTATATATATATATATATATATGGACAAAATGTAATTATTAGTAAATAGAAATGTTTGTACAAGCCAACTGCGTATGTTATGTATAGTACTCAATTCTACACTTACATGTAAATATAGCCTATAGTATTCAATTCTACACTTAAATCTAGTGAACATCATCGTCGCTTGTCATATTTCGCAACTGATATCTATACTTCATTTACTAGCACTCATGTGTATACGTTATGGCACTGTTAGACATCCAATATGGTAAGCTTATACTAACTGAAGCAATTATATTCTGTTGGATGTTTTTACCTATATATACCAAAAGCTTTTGATGCGGTGGATCTTATTACATTACGTGTGTAATCAATCAACTTGGAGTTATGCGATTATAGGAACGATGGCAAATAAATTACTCTCTGGTGTATAATGATATGCTTTCCTTAACGACAAAGCAGTAAACAACATATTTTGCCTATATATCTATATAGGATCAATAGCCGCATGCTTAGTTCATGATGACCATTCACAATCTCCCTTAATCTCAATATAGTCAATCAAGTAGCTTTCTGCATATTCATTGTCAGGAACATAACATGCAGCTATAATTATAACCAGCCGAATAATTTGTTGTCGATATAGCACATTGGTTTCGTATTAAAATCGCAAAGTAAGTTTGGATGAAATTGACCTTAAATTGACTTGTGGCACATATATATATATATATATGTATATACTAGATGTGTTACCCGGCGTTGCCCGGAAAATTTAGGGTTTGAAACACTACTCCACTGTGGTGCCCATCGTTGACCGCTAAATTTCGGGTTTTCGACCACCCTCCACCCCACCCCGCTTCCCCAAAAAGCCAAACGTGACCCGCCCCTGCGGGGCGCTACGGAAATAATTACTGGGCGGGTATGACGTCATGCGGACTGTATAGACTCCTTACTAAAGCGCTAGCGTGAACGATTATTGATGAAATATGTCTTAAAACGCTAATAACTCTGGTTTTAATTTGAATTAAAAGCTGAAAATAGTTGCGTTGACCTTATAATTTGGGTTGGAATCAATTGCAAAAATTTTGTTAAACCGATGCTGTTTCATTTCCGAGCCTATTTTGTAACGAAGAGTCAACACACACATATGGAAGGACGAACATTAAGACTTATAATATAAGATATATATATATATATGTATATATAGTAGTCTCGACGCCGCTTACAGCGATAGTGATTTCTGAAAAAGTCTTGACCATCTAGCATAGGCGCAACCACCCTATGGGACCCACGGGACGCGTCCTTCCCAACTTTTGAGTGGTCCCATTGACTTTATCATTATGGTCCCCCCAACTTTTAGGACGTGATTCATTTGGTCCCTCCCAACTTTTAGGACGTGATTGCGCCTATGCCATCTAGTAATTGCTAAAATAATCCCTATTTTGAAATCGGAAGATCACAAAAATAAATTGCCAATTACAGACGAGTCTAGATATATATATATAAATATCTATCGGTCTTAGTATATTTCTCCAGACTCTTCGGCAAAGTCAGCGTGAAGGATTAATCCGTATACTCGTATATCTGCAGCTTCATGTATATAGTGTCTCTCGCAGACTGACTACATGAAGCACCGGGGGAAAGAAATACCTGTAAAGAATGAGAAACTTTTGAGGAAAATGAGTCACTAGTTTGGCCCTCAGTGATAAGGGGGGTGATTATAAATGGAAGGACAAACCACATGAAACGGTCGAAGTTGCAAGGCAAGCGAAGTTCTAGTCCTGAGGAAAAAAAGATGAAGACGATGAGCAAAGAGCGATGAGCGAAATGAATGTATGCGGATTTATACGGTTTTGCGTATACGTATATACAATGTAGTTTGAGAGGCATGATCAAGGAGCATTCCCAGTTGTGCTTTGGGGACCAGAAAGAGGATTGTGTAGTCATTGTTGTGGATACACGCAGTGAGAGGCAGGCTAAGGTATAGCCACGGCAAGACTTCAAGCATATGTATGTAGAAATATGTGCAAAGCGATGGAGTCGTGTTGTGAGCCTATGTATATCTGAAGCACTTAAGATCAAATGTTTATTATGCAAGGACTCAAGGAGTATAAGCTTATGTTATTAAGGACCATTTAGTTTTCGTACATACCTTTCCACGTATATATATATATATATATATTATAGTCTATATATATATATATTATAGTCTATATATATACGTCCATGTAGATGCACGATAAGATTACCGGAAGAAGTCACTTTTCTTTTGTGTCTTCCTCGATTTATTTCGTTAGCGCGTTCGCTTATTCATTTATTCAATCAATCAATCAGTCAATCCATCAATCAACCATTCGTTCATTCGTTACATCAAAGACAGCCAGCCAGCCAGCAATCGTGGCTTGCAAACTTCATGTAATCCGTCGGTTTCTCTGTCTCTGTCTCTGTCCCTGTCTCTGTCTCTGTCTCTGTCTATGTCTCTCTACATGTCCCAGTCTCCGGCTCTCTGTCTTTCTCTCTAAATACACGCCTGACTGTTTATTTCTGTCTCGCCGTGTCTCTAACTCCGCAGTCTGTCTATTTGTCACTCTGTCACTATCCCTGTGTGCCTCTCTGTTTCTTCCTGTCTGCTTCTACTCCCTCTGTGCAATCGGTCGATAATTCATGGAAATCCCAGTTTCAATGATCTTAGAATACTGTTTCGCGCTTTGCCTCTGAGACAAGGAGGGGATTGTGCAGCGAGTATCGAACTGGCAATCGATGGCACGGGTCTTGCCCCGGCTGAAACGAAATCCGGGCAAGACTGCAGTGTCGGCAATAAACATTCGAGCGATGACAACAGAATACTGATAGTCGGTATGCAAGAAAAGGAGAGCAGTTCTCCAAGCGAAAGGAAACCGTTGTTCCATTCATTACAAGAATAGACGAGGGGAATGGGGAGAGAAGAAGGGACGGTCACTGAGGGGATTGGGTGCCTACATGGGGTGAGGCTGGATTGAAAAATGGATGATGACCTATGGCCTGAGGAAAGGCCGGACTGGTGCCGATGGAAGGCAAAGCCCCCAATGAATCATTCGGATGGTAGAAATTGAGAAGATCTAAGGCTCTCTAAGCAGACGAAAAAGAGCATTCGTCTTCTTAATCCTACCTGCGGAGAGACAAAAAGTATGAGTAGAAAGGGTATGTCGCTCGAATTGTCTGTCGAATTCTCTGCTTTGCCTAAGATTTGAGCCTCCGCCCTTTCGGTCGACATTCCATCGCGTTAACCATTGCACTATTATTCTCTTCAGTAAATGGGTGGATAAAATGATGGACTGAGTGAGAGGATGGGTGGATGAATGAATGGTTGGATGGGTGGATGGATCGATAGATGGATGGGTGGACAGATTAATGGCTACATGAATGGATGGACAGATAGCTGGGTGAATGGATGAATGAATGGAAGGATAGATGCACAGATGGATGAACGGATGGATGAATAATGGATGGATTGATGGATGGATGAACACTGAACAGATTGATCGATGTATGGACTGAGGGCTAGGTGGATAGATGAACAGATGGATGGATGGATAGTTGGTTGGACAGATTACTATCGGTGGACAGCTCAGACGATGGATGAATGAACGGATGGACGGAAGACTGGACGGGATAAATGTCAGATGAATGGATAACTGTGCAAAATTCATTTCGTCATCTTGTGATGACATCCTCAGTTCAGTCATAAATATGTCTTCCTCGGCCATCATCATCATCATATGATAATGCTGACACAATTTCTTTCAATCGGACATCGCATAATATAATTTGGTCGTCATCATCAGCCAACAACGACTTCGAGTCTTCGATGTTCGGACGGCAAACCCAAATGATTTTCTCGAGCGACGAAGATGTGCGTGCATATTATGTATACCAGTTCTTAGTGACAGGCATCGAGCGTTGGAAGCGACGTATAGCGGAGCGACTGAAGGTCCTTCGCTGACGAGGGGTGGGGGGAGACTCGGAGCAGACGATCGGAGTGGCATAAGGAATAGGAGAACCAGGTGGAGGAGGACATGGTCGCTGGAGAAGGCGAAGAAAGTGGAGATGGAATGGAGGAGATAAAAAGGAAAAATGCATGATGATGAGAATGAGAATGTGATGGGTGAATGAAAGAGATAAAACAGGACAAGATAAGAGAAGGACGGACAATATTTGGAAGAGGAAAAGGAAGAGGACGAAATGGGGAATGAAAGGTTGGAAGGAAAAGGAATGGACAGAGAGAAGGAGTAGTTATAGGTGGTCATTATATACGAATAGAGCGAATAAACCGACCGCTGCTATGTAAATACGTAGAAAAATAAATATGTACATACATGTAGGCCTAATTATGTAAGTTATGTATTTGTCCATCTGGAATAATTGCTTGGAGCAGGTAGCCGAGCGTGTGCATCCGTGCCATAGTCTGGAAAAATAAATTACCCAAGGGAGTTAACTTTTGTATTTTTTGTTGGCAGTTAGGCTACATTTTATGCATTAGTCTATAGTGTAGATTAGTCTATGTATATATTATAATATTTACATGCACATAATGATATGTATATATGTGGACACATTCTGTAGTTTGCTAACTGCTAAGCATATAATTATTCACGACAAGGTTTTTTTAGCGTGTAGGCTATGTAATGTAATGTAATGTAATGTAATTCAGACAATTTGTATAGCATCGTCAGTAGCAAGCTACTTCTAGGATGCTTTACACGCATAATGTCAACTGTCAGAGTAAATGTCATGA
>OX457036.1:41460669-41848169 GCA_949752735.1 Lumbricus terrestris
GTGGAACCTTTGGACCGAACTGAAATTGTTCAAGTGGAACCTTTGGACCGAGCTGAAATTGTTCAAGTGGAACCTTTGGACCGAACTGAAATTGTTCAAGTGGAACCTTTGGACCGAGCTGAAATTGTTCAAGTGGAACCTTTGGACCGAACTGAAATTGTTTAAGTGGAGCCTTTGGACTCAAGCGAAGCTGGTTATTGGAACATTCAGGAACTCATCGGCTTCTCAGACAATTTAGGAACCGAATTATGAGTGCATTATGGGTCTATTGACTGGTTGAAGAGCAGCATGGTCCAGGACGTTTTGACATTCTATTTTTGCTGATTTATGTAGGCCAGCTATAGGCTGTTTGTTACAGTATATATGTTAGGTACATATCTAGTTCACACATAATATTAGGTTGCTGATATTTCCTGTATTCAGCGTATAGTTGCTGTATCAACGTTATAATTATATGTTTAGACTTTATCATGTTTGTATGTGCACTTGTTGCAGCACCCCTTCAAGCGCTCTCCTCAGATGCGCTCCCGACTACAGGTTACAGCGCGGACACTGCATCGGAGTTTCACGCCGAAGCGCTGAGCAATTGCGAGTGAAGGACTTGCTAAAGGTCGCTACGCAGCGACTTGAGGTGTATTCGAATCTGCAACCCTCCGGCTGCAAGGCAACGAACATAGTATACACACTACACCACCACGCCCCACAAATCATAATCATATCATGCCTGTATAGTGCATATCCGATGACAAACATTAAATAGGTTGACAGCCACAGCACTTTCCGGTACTTTGGCTCCCAACTGTCAGCGTTCGACAACTTAATTGAAATTCTTCCTGGGCTAATGTGCGCAATTCCAGCTGCCACCGCAAAAAACCCTCAGAATTTCTTGCTAATGGTATTGGATTTAGCTCTTAAGCCGTCTGCTTGAATGCCAAGTCACGTGATGTTTGGCTCTCGACATTCTAATTTAAGAGTTGTTGATGTTGCATCATCACAATCGTCGTCGTTTTATTTGGCAACCGTATATACTATATATATAATTATATATATATAATTATATATATATATGTGTAATTATATATATATATATAATTATATATATATATGCCACCGCAGCAGCTGCATGTATCCGATGTAAATAAGCCGATGACCAGCAAGATAAATTCTGCTGCTATAGGCAAATCGTGCGTCATGCCATAATTTTCGCGAACCAGCTGCCACGCCGTGCGCTAATCAGGATTTCTTCCCTTCATAAATTATAGTCTGTGCACAAATTCCAAGACACACGCATTGCGGATCAGCCCATACGCATTGGATATGATTTCTAATCATCGATGCGTATAATATTATCTTAGGCTCAGCTGTCCATGTGGTCAATATTCTGCATTGCAGAACTTTCGTCGACAATTCTATTATCAGTAAGTGAAGCGAAAGTCGATGAGTCAGGAAGAGTATCGGCGCAGCGATTACGAACGCCTCTACTACAATACAATCGCACGAGCGGAAATCTATCTGACATACCTTGGATACTCTGCATACATGATACATGTATAAAGTACATCCTACCACACTACATCCAGCACCCATTTTCTAGAGATTTGTGTATGCATGTATGCATGTATACATGCATGCATATGCATATATGTATGCATGGATAGATATATGTATGCATGCATGATTGTATGTGTATATGCATGTGTGGATGTATGTATTATGTACTACGTATGTATGTATGCATGTATGTGTGTATGTATGTATGTATGCATGTATGTATATTTGTATGCATGTATGCATGTATGCATGCATGCTTGCATGATTGAATTGATGTATGTATGTATGCATACATGCATGCATGTATGCATTCGTGACATATGAATGAATGAATGAATGTATAGATCTATATGTATGCATGTGTGCTATATACTCTCGCTTGCCTGACCTGTGTTAAAGTCAATTAAGAGCATAAATTAATCTCCATGGCGACAGCAGCTGCACTGGACCAATAGCCAGTGTGTGATTTGTCAAAAAAGAAGTGTGGGGGTCGGCTTAATGTCCTTGTTTTGGGGGGGGCCAAAATACGCCGCGGCGACTGCGGAGCATATCCGACTAGGGGGTCTGGGGGAGCGTCGTAAGCTCCCCCAGCGGGGTCCGGGGCGGAGCCCCGGCCGCTATTGATTTGGTGCAATCCAAAGCAAAATCTTCTATTGAAAGTGAATTGAATGAATTGAATAATATCACCTTTTTAAAGATCAGTTAACATGTTATTTATGTTAAAGGGTTTGAAGTTTTTCTGTTCGTTAACCCAGTAGTTTTCAAGTTTAATTAACTTGTCATTAGCAACTTTCATTGTAAACAAACACAGTACTGCATAAACTTGCTCTAAATTAGAAGTAAAATAATACAAAAACCACTCCCAATTGGACTTAAAATATGAGAAAAATAACAAAGTCCAATTGAAATTTTTGTTTTACTTTTTTTTTTGTTTAACATGGAAAACACATAAACATGGAGCAAAGACATATGGGTATTCATTTATAGTGCCATAGTGGCACTATAATATTCACTTATGTTGCACTATAGTTAGTACAACGCAAAGTGAGAATAATACTCAGCAGTCAGCAGACTCAGCACTCAAAATAATAAAACAATAGTAAGGTCCTAGGATGAACGAAGTGCTCGGAACTTCACAAGTCACAAGCTGTAACGCATCAACTAAATACTGTTCTTATAACAACTCACAAGAAATAACTTCAAATAAGAACTTTCTTAATAAGAAGATATTTGTGTTCCTATTGAGGACTAAAAACTGAAATAATTTCAAATGACAACAGAAACAAGAATCATCAATAACGAAGTGCAAATTATTTATGATAAACTAGTCATCATGCGAAAATTATTGAAATGAAATTGTCATGTATGATGTAGCCTAATTTGTGATGAACTCTAGCTAAGTGGTAGTGACTAGTCTTTAATCATGGCAAAAAGTTTATATCTTGGTCTAAGCTCATCAACATTCCTTTTCTTCCCTGTTGGTTTGTCGTTGGCACCATGCCTGCCTTTTTTGAACCAAGATAAGACATACTCGTGACACTTGAAAAATTGCACAGCAGGACCATTAACAGCTATCATCAATAGAGCACTGACAGTTTCAGTTTTTAGCCGGTTTCTTGTGTCTGTGTGCTGCAGATTCATGGAACTAAAACCACGCTCGCAATCTGCACTGGAGATAGGATAAATGGACAGTTTTGTCAGCAATTGTTTTAGATGCATTCCTACTTTCAGATTATCTTTAAAAGTAGCAAAACTTGAAACTTTGTGTCAACTGTGACCTGTCAAGTGTTGAACGAATGAGGAAATGAAACAAATAAGTCCTACTAACTGCTTGCAGTCCCCCTCTTGTGGCACTGGCCGCCCGCACTGCCAAAAGAGGGGGTCGAAATTGGACCCCCACACCTTTTTTTTGGAGGTGGAAGTGTGGGGGTCGGGCCATAGCAAAGAGGGGGTCCGACCCCCCCAACCCCCCCGGCAAATCACACTCTGCCAATAGCACTATAGACTCTTCCTGATCTTTGTAGACCATGTCCAATTCGCTGATGAAAAGCACACACACTGTGCAACGTCGTTGACGATTTTCAGGTTAATGATCAGTGACTAAAGATCTCGCGTGACACTGTCTTCGTCACCGGAACAGAAGGAGGAAGCAGGGAAAGGAGGAAGTGAGGAAAGATGGAAGGAAGGAAGGAGGTATAAGGCCCCCGTCGACGGAGAAGGGGGGCTCCTCTCCAGTTGAAAGAGACGGACGACAGAAGTAAAATCGACGACGGACGAAAATAGATTTAGTTGAGAGACAGAAGAGGAAGAAGAAGTGATGTTGATTTCATGTTACTAGAGCACGAGAGATGATCTAAGAGCAGACTTACACATAGATATATAGTACATAGAGAGACATAGTAATTTGATGGAATCACCGAGAGAGGAAGAGAGAGACAGACAGACAGAAACGGAGTCAGAGACAGAGACAGGGTCAGAGACGGAGACGGAGACGGAGACAGACAGAGACAGAGAGAGACAGAGAGAGAGAGAGAGAGAGAGAGAGAGAGAGAGAGAGAGAGAGAGAGAGAGAGAGAGAGACGGACAACCAAACAGAGAGACATTCATGCATAGATATACACAGACAAACATGGCAAGAAGTAGAATCATCGAAAGGCAAACAGACAGGCAAATAGATCAGCATTCAGGCAAACAGCAAAGCAAACAGATAGAACAACAACTATGACTACAAGTGTACGCCGAAACCTTCACTAGTTATTCGGAAACCAATATTCTTTAGCAACCCTCTGACACCGCGCTCCAATCAAACGACAGTAGCGCCCTCTACACGTCCCACCATAAAATAGCGCTATATGAGCGAGCACGTTCTTTGCGAAGACCACAGCGGGGCAAGAGATAGTCATTGTGCGGTTGCTGAGAAATAACGGTGTCTAAGCGCGTCATAAAGACTGCCGCATCTACAGAGGGGCGCCACTGTTCCCGGTCGTCGCCAAACTATAAGGTACTACGGTAGCCTACGTTGCTGCGCCATATCAGCCAGCACACGCAATGAGGACGTTCCTTATTTTGCAGCCTTTTGTAATCCAACAGAGAGACAAAAACAGGTTCTAGCGCCTTCTTTGCCATGTAACAGATACACGCACAGCGCAATGGAATTCAATGCAGGCGCCCCCAACCGGTCGTCAATAGAACGAGGTTGGCTCATAACAGTTCATCGGATGGCTGCTGGATGGGAGTGGAAGTTGTCTATGTATTATTGCTCCATGCAAGGAGCGTGTTGTCGCAATTGTACGTCCGTGGATAAAATAGAAAATATTGACGTTGCTGGAGTCTTATAGTTGTCATCTTGTCTGCGTATACCATTCAAGAAATATAATTGTTCAACCCGAGGAGCATGATTCTGGGTTTTGACCGTACTTTAATATCGATCTCAATTTTTACCTTTGTCTTTGAACCTAAGCAATTGCCTTAACCTTTGTCTTATATTAAACTCTACCTTCATCAGACATCGTAAGACAAATCGCCACTGTACCTTGCGACCTTCGTCACGTACATGTACACGCACGCCTCATCTATTCACAAACGCCCGTCGCCTTGTACACCGCCGTTGCCATGGAAACCCGCGTTACTATGACAACACTCGTTAGGCGCGCATTTCACGCCGGGAAGCGCCAACGTTTGCGGCGGCGGCAATCTGGGCGCGCCTAATTGGCCGACGCTGCGAAGCGTTGCGCTGGCTTCCACGCGCGTAACTCTCTGCAGCGTCGGTAACGACCGCGCCCCCTAGCGATTGGTCAGAGGATGATTTAGAGACGATTTCGTTCGAGCAGACAGAATAATGATGGGCTGTGTTCGCTCGCCGACAACCGACGCCGCCTTGTAAATCCAACGGTACAACAACAGCAACGACAACAGCAACGACAACAGCAACGCTGCTGCTGTCTAATCAACGGAAATTTAAATGCAATGTTCGCCGAACTATCCTGAATCAGATTACCACTGACGACGTCGGCGGCGGCGGTTCGCAGAACCAACCGTACATGTCTCCTAACGGCAGACACTTTTTGGACAGTAGGCCACTCTAATAAGAGTTCCTATTTACATCGTTTCTAATTATAGCCTGCTGATAATTTTTTTAAGTGATGATTCCGATTCATTGTAAACGCACAATTATTATGTTTGTAACAGATCTGAATGATGATTTAGAATGCACAGAATGTATATATTATGGTGAGGTCGAAACTAAGGGTCCTGGAAGAGCTCGTTTCTAATCAATATATATATATACTGGCAATTTTTTAAAGTATATACTGTCTCAATATTATAATATAAACGCGCGCCTGTGTTTATAATCGATGATTTTCATGCACTGCATGTCTGGTAAAATTGAAACCAACGTTCCTGGAAGAAAGCAGAACTGACAAGCTTTTAAAGGAGATAGAGCGTTGTGCTTCACTGTAAACGCGCAACTGTGTCTGCAGTCAATGATTTCAGGCATAGATTGTCACGTAAGGTCGAAACCAATTGTCCTGGAAGAACTCAGACGTCGTAAAGAAATGTTTAACGATTAATATTTTCTACAGTCGATAAGATGAATGTAGACGTATAGAGACAAAGATGTCAGACAAAGGTGTCGTATACACAAAAATGTTGCTAAGACGTTATAGCAATTTCATCAGCAACAACAGCAACGGCACGATGAATAAGAACAGAAAAAAATCGGCAACGACAACAGTGTAACGATAACAACAACAGTTGCACCATTTTACCTATACCTTCACCGTGCCCGTATAGTTGTCGTTAGTCTTTAAAAAGCTGGGCTATAATACTAGCTGCTTGCAGCGGCTTCGAGCTTTTGTCCGCGCGACTATTCCATCTTTTAATAGGCGTACTCATTCGTGAATCGTCGCCTGGGACGTTGAAAGAGAAAACGGTGGTAGTCTACGTCAATAAATTTTTACTCTCTCAGACGCGACACCTAGACAAAGGCGAAGCCGTCACTTCTGCACCGGATGTCTCAACCGTTCGACCTTTGCACTTTCACGGACAAAAGGCGGGATTCTTTATCGTTATAATAGGAGGTGCATGCATATACAGCGGGTGCACTTTTACTAACCCCATATATAGCTAATCTCATGACTTATTCAGTGAACGCGATATTGCAGTTGCGAGCCTGTTGAACTGTTAGCGTTGAAATAACGAATGAGTCGATCGTACAACCTGGACTGCAGGGCTTGGTGAAATCTTTGTGAAGAGTCGATCTGGATATCGACTTTTTCTCTGTCATTCATTCCTGCAGTTTTGTGGCCATCTCTAACATTCTTTTCCTCTGCTGCACTTAGTAACATAATTTCTGTCTGTCTGTTCGTCTGCCCATCTGTCGGTCTGGTCTGTCTGTCTCTAATTCTCTCCGTGTCTATACCAGCTCTATGTACATATCCGTACTCCTGTCTCTTCTCTTAATTCTTGCTTTTCTCACGTATATATATATCTGTATGTCTCTTTCCTCTCACCTGTCTCGCTCTAGCTGTCTCATTATCTCGTTCTATATATCTGTATATATGTATATATATATACACATATATACATATATACATATATAACATATATATATCTGTCCTCTGTTCCTGTTACTGTTCCTTTCACTCTAGTTGTGATCTTCTTCATCCCTTCGTCTCTCAATTGTCCTGTGTCTATTTCCTTTTCCTCTATTTCTTACTCGCTTTATTTCCATCACGTTCTGCTTCCGTGCATATATAGCGCCATAAGAACCCCGTAACAGCCATACGTCACCATAGAAACGAGCGACGTATCGCAGACGTTTAGACCTTAAAAAGGTCCTCAAATGGCGCTATATAAGGGTCCAATGAAATAGCACAACAGCAGCAGCATGAGCGTGAAGCGCAGAAACGTCGTGGCATGCATGAAGTGTATACCTTTCCATCTCTGATCCTCACAGCGTCGTAAACCCTCCAGACCATTTCCTGCCCCGCTCCAGCCATCTGCCGCATCAGACGGAAGTGTGACGTGATCGGATTCGTTCCATCGGAAGCGAGGCTGTGTTTGATGATTGACAGGACCTCCATGGATCAACTGGTCCGGAGGAGGAAGCTGGAGGATGAGGAGGACGAGGAGGATGAGGTGGAGGAGGCGAATAGCTCCCGCGTGGGTAATCCGAGCACGAGTGCGATTTGCCTCCTCGTGCCTGAAGACGGAGGTGGAGGAGGTGGAGGAGTAGGAGGAGACCTGCAATGGAATGATATGATTGAAGGTTGCACCGGTGTCAAATACATCAACGCTGCAGCTGGCAATTCAAGCTGCGGTTGATAATGACACAATGAGAATATATACATGAATATATATACATTACATATATAATATGTACAATGTACATATATATACATACATACATATATATATACTAATGAATGAACGAATGAATCAGTCAGTCAATTCATTGAATAAATAAATCAATTAATAAATTAATGATTCTATTATGTTTTAATTGGATAGATACACAGACAGACAGACAGGCAGACAGCCAGACAGATAGATAAATAGATAGATAGACAGACAGGCAGACAGACAGACAGACAGATAGGTATGATTAAATTAGATGGATAAATTAATTGATGATTCACAACCACTTTGCAGTACAGTAACTGTTGTTGCTATGCTTAAAGCAACCAAAGTTTCATTCGAAAAGAATAATTCCACTAAAATTGATTACGATTTGTGTATTGACGATACTCGATTACTAATTTCATTGGACAGCTCTCTACATCTGATTATGTTTCTCCTACGACTGCATGGTTGCTTCCATCTTCGGTGTTATGATTATCCGGCCGGTCCGTGATGCATAAGACTTATGCATCGGATTCAACATTTGAAAGGCATTATTCCATTGCCAAAGTTTGAGAAGCCTTCGTCTCATTATTTAAAAGTTCCTTGCAGGGGGCATAAAATCTGACCACACACCCTATTTTTGGAAAAATTTTCTACTAAATTTCTTTTAAAGATTAACAGTTTATCAATGAACCCATTGCAGTTGAGATGGTGGGGGACAGGTGGAACAGAAATCTCAGATAAATGTTTTCCCTGATGGGAATTTGAATCCTCCTTCCCCCTTCGACGCTTCGGCTGAGCGTCCAGCATACGAACCACTAGAATATCGTGCAACCTGCCATGGTGGTTACATTATTTACACAACATAATTGTTTGGCAGCAGCTGTAGAGAATCGATAATGTTGGTTTTTATACGCATAATTACCTTGACACCGATTCGTTACATCGAATCAATGCTTTTGCTGGCTTATATTAAGCAAATGGCAGAGAGATGTATAAGAATAGACCTAGTATAATACATGATCAGTATAAAATTCATTATCGTTCATGTCGTTGTCGTTTCGACTAATCTGTGATGGAAGAGATGACAGACGCACCAGAGGTCGACCCGGCCAACGGATCGGCTATTTAGAGTCATACGTTTTCTTTAAAGTCTGACTCTCATGAATATAACTTTGGGTTTTTGTGACTGCTTTAGCTTTGTCTGAAATATAGCCTATGTGCCTTCTTCTCAATTCGGCCAATCCACTTTTTAAACATTTTCTCTGCTTCCACTGATGACTTCACGGATGATCACTTAGGCCTAGTAAGTTATCACGTAATAATAATAATAATAATAATAATAATAATAATAATAATAATAATAATAATAATAATAATAATGATAATAATAATAATAATAATAATAATAATAATAATAATATTGTAGCGTTTTGGGAAAAGCTACAAATCTTACTTACTTTTATCTATATTGCGCATAACGGTTTTAACTAACTCTATGCTGCACCAGAGCGAGGCTGCAGACAATGCGCCGAACACGCACGTGACCTCTTCGCTGACGTGGCGAAAGCGCGGGCGCCGCTGATAGGCCAGAAGCGGCGCGTGATCAGAAACGGCGGTAACAAGCCGTTCCTGATTGGCTGTCATGACAGAGAACGCCAGTCGTCGAGAAATTGCTGAACGAGTGAGACCTGCGGAGATCGAGGCAACCATTTTCTAGTCGAAATTGACGTTAAAACTAATAATTTTAAGGGTATAAATTATCGGAAATGCAACTAAATTAATCGCTAAATGACGGCAAAGATTGGGCCTTGCCTCCGGTGAAAGGAGAACTTTGGAGGAAGCAAACTGACCTAAAAACCAGGGAAGTAATAGATTTTAGCGTAGCACGTGCTGATTTTGTGACTTAGCGATTGCAAGGTTAAAATGGCTAGTGTTGAAGTGGATAATATTGTTTAATGTAGACTGACAAATTAACGTGGCCATTGCATTACAGAACTGAATATATATATAAAAGATAATTACTATAAATAGCGGCGAAACGAAAAGATTATTGTGGCATGGTAATTCAGTCTGTAGTATTGAAGTTAAGTATCTGAAACGTTGATAATTAATTAGAGGTTACAGAATGCTATGGTAATAGTTAAGGAACAGAAATCTAGTCGATAGACGACTTGCATGTAAGAATTGAACTGTGAGTAGGGTTGATGTAAATTGTGCAGTGGCAGTTCGTGATGTTGTCAGCGCTAGAAATGTCTAAGTGAACTGACCTAACAAATAGAAAAGACTGTATTTGCGTAGGTTACTGCTAGCTAAATGTTAGTTAAGTATTTGTTACCTGAATAAATAAGGTGTTAAATATATAATCAACGAAGGCTATTGTTTGAGTGCATTGAAACTAGGGCGAAGAAGAGTAGGCCATGTCCCGTGAAAACTCTTTAAGCGGAGACACCCCAGGGGAATCAGACAGTTCCGAGAAAGGGGGTTCGGGTAGAGAAAACGAAGCATTTGTTGAGCGACCTGGAAATAAGGCCCAGTACAACCCACTAAGTTCCCAGGAAACCGATGACCTTTCACCCAAATCTGCCGAAAGGGGCATGAACCCAGATGAGCACCGACGCGAGGGTGCTGTTGCCAGTCGACCAACAGCCACGGAGATATGTAGTTCCGGCCCTGGTATCCGTGAATTTAGAGAGCGCAGACGTCCCTCCCTGTCACCCAGACCTGAAGTTCCCGAGTACATGTTCCTATCGCCCCGGCAGTACGCCGCAGCGCTAGAAGGGGGTGTTGGAAGTGAGCAAGTAAGTGAGGCCACAATTGCACGAGCTCCTGCCCCTCTAGCGGCTAGGGCGGGCGTTACAAATGGTACCAGAAGTGGGGTAGAAGTGGAACAAGGGGAACCAGTGGAACAGGTGGAACCAAGAAAGATTGGAAGGACAGAATTTCCTGGAGAAAGAACGAAGTGGGAAGGTGAAGAAATGGCTTATTATGGCGCCAGGCCGAAGTGTCTTTCGTACTACCCTGATGTAAATGCAATTGATGCAAGTTTTGATTTTGAATTTCACATGAGAGATAAACAAACGAGGATGATTAACAGAAAACTTGGAGGAAATAATTATGAAAGTGAAGGTTCGGAGGTAACTGATTTGCGACCCTTGCATAATGTTTTGTTACATCCTGATCTGTTAGAATTGAATAAAGATTGTGCTGGGATCTTTGCTAACTCTGAGTGTATAGTTTCAGATATGGAGGATGGGGATTCGGCGCTGCCGAGGGAACGGGGACTCCCGACTTCGGATGCACATCCCGGGAACCCAACCCTCGTCCACCCTCGGGCTACCACCTTCCCGCCACCGCCTCCCTCGTCGCACCCTTTCGCCGTCCGAGTCCCTCCTGCTCCGACTCTGAACTGCCCTCCACCTGCTGCTGTCCAGGTGGGAAGAAACACAATCGGTGGTGTCTTCGAGTCGAATCCCGGAGTGAGAACAGTCACCCCGGTCACAACCTCGGTGTGCAAACTGTCTGCATCCTTCGTGTCGTCGACTCAGTCAATCATGTCGACCTTGTCCTCGTCGTTGAAACCACAGGTTACACAAAGTTCTGCATACCTGCCTCCGAACCCTGGCCCTCCCGCTCACCTGCCATGTTGTCGACCAACAACCGCTCTGTGGCATCCAGCTTCCGCCTACGATGAACGATTCTGGGCAAACACACGAGCAGCTCAGAACAACCTGGAAACGAAGTTCCATGTTGTGTCTACATCCGGGAGCGAAAACAGTCAGTTCCAGTTCGACCAGTATGCTGAACCGCCTACAGATGAACCTCACCCAACGATCCAAGGTCGTTTTCAGCCGAGTACGACTCCAACCTCGTCGGTCACTGTGCAGTCCCAAACACATGTGAACAGAACTGTTGATTCGAAATCGAGACAGTATATGAAACTGGACAGGTACAATGGAAAGACATCCGTCGAAGCTTTCCTCAAGAAATTCGAGATCTGCGCGAACAGTAACGGCTGGACAGATGGGGAGAAATTCGCTCAGCTGACCTGTGCCTTGACAGAGCCAGCCGACCAACTGCTCTACGAGTTCGACTCCGAAACCATAGCATCCTGGTCTGGCCTGGTGGATCGTCTACGCCTGCGGTATGGAAGCTCCGATCAAGCCGTCCTCTACCAGACCCAATTGAACACACGACGTCAAAAGGTGGGTGAAGATCTCAGCTCTGTAGTACGAGACATACGACGAATCATGATTCTCGCATTCCCCGGTCCCACCTCGGTACACAGCGAAGTAATAGCTATTCGTGCCTTTCTCGACGCCTTGCGAGACAGAGACTTAGCCATGAAGGTTCGTGAGAGAGAACCTACCACCTTGGACCATGCTTATAAGACTGCCATGCGTTTAGAGGGTTACCGCCAAGCAGATGATGGTAACCCTGGCCGCGACGAACATCGACCTAGTCGGGTTAAAACTGTAACGGAAGTGGACTCTGCCCCTGCTGACAGTCAGAGACAATTCCAAGAAATCGTGTTGAATAGGCTGGAGCAGATGGAAGCAAGAATCAACGCCATGTGCAACAGCCCCTCCAGCGATGGACAATTTCGCCCCTGGCGGCCTCGAAGTCAAGTCCAACCCAAGGTGGAACCTACCTTTATAAGTCAGAGAACAGTTAACCGGTCATCCAGGTTCCCCGCGGGTGACCGTCGCTGCTTCGAGTGTCAACAACCCGGTCACTTTGCTCGAGTTTGTCCCACTCGTTTCCACGACTCGACGCCGGAGGTGGAGAGAGAAGGACTGGAACACAATGAAGTACGCCAGGTTCAACAGAAGGACCGCCCTGCGCAGTGTCGTCGGGTCATCGTTTCAACCGCTGCCTTGGTGTCTTCGAACCGCAAAGTGGACGAAAAGACTTCCGTGAGGCGTCCGAACCCAAAAGTCGCTGGAAAATCCTGTGTTGCCCCGCGAGCATCAGTCAAAGCAGAAACACTACACCCAGAGGGAGTTCCTGTTCCAGCCAGTCCTGGGGGGAAGATCGACCAGCCCAAGGTGGTGGCCCGAGTCCCGCCTCGTCGGGGTGTGCATCTGCCCTCCCACTTCGCCAGCCCTACCTGCGGTGGAATGTGGCCTCTACCGACTTCCGTCGGACCTCGTGGTGCGAACATGCATCCTTCCTCTGGTCTCGACGCCTATCGAGACCGGGAGAAGAAACGCATCAGAGTCCCTCAGAATCGTCACTTTCTGTCGAGAGGCACCATTCCTCACCATCGCTGGCGAGATCACAAAGAAATCTTCGTGCAGCCTTGGGGGTATAGAGAGTAATGTAGTGTAATGTGATGGTAACGTCGCGTAATGGCGACGGTTATAGGCTTTGGCGTGAAGCCTAGGTTTTAGTTCCTTTGGATGAATAAAATGTTTATTTTATGACTTTGATCTAGGTTAGATCTTGGGGGTAGCTAAGAATTGTTTACTTGTGTGTTTTATTGCATTGTTGTCTTTATTGCCACAGAAGAAAGGCAAAATGTTGTGTTTGCATGTAGTATCTAAAGTTTGATGTGCATAACCTTGATTGCAGATTAAATTTTGAATCTAAAATGTGCTAGATTAGGAACAAATTACATTTGTGCATTGATTGAAAAGCAGTCTGCTAGAATTTGGTGAATTATCCTGATGTATGCATTGGCCTGAGTAGTCGGTAAGTGAGTAAGTTGTAGACTAGTAGGTAGACTGATGTTGTTGCAGGCATTAGGGATTGCATGCGAAGGTGAGACTAAGGACCTGTTATTTGGTAAGAGCGGTGTTCCGTCCAATCGTCGCTATTGGTTGCTCAAGTGTACTCTTTCCTGTGTGGAAATGGAGGTGTAGAGGTCATGGTGCATAGGTTCGCTTCCCTAAGCGGTAAGGCCTGGTGTAGGTAGCTTCAGCCTTCATGTAATGTGTCTTGCCTGTAATAATGATTGGTGGCAATGTCTATGATTTCTTGTCTTACTGAGAGAGTACTGCTGTGGAAATGATTTGACATAGGATAATAGAATTCTTAAAGAACACTGCATATATTCAGGATTGCTGTTGATACTTAGCTATCGGTCCTGTTGAATAATAGTCTAAATTCTTATATAAAAGTTCGTTGTAAGGATTAAACTTTTGATTAAGCAGTGACTGGGAAACAGTAGTTGTAATTGACTATAAACCTAAGGTGTGTATTGCCCTGAGGAAGTTAAGTAAGCAAATCAGTGGTAAACTTGTGGGTAGACTGAAGTTGTTGCAGGCATTGAGGGTTGCATAGAAGAGGAGACTGGTGGTCTGTTAGTTAGATGAGCGGTAATCCGTCCAATCGTCGCTATTGGTTGCTCAAGTGGACTCTTTCCTGTGTGGAAATGGAGGTGAACTTTTTCCTGTGTGGGAATGAATGTGATGTACTCTTTCCGTTGGTGGAAATGGATGTAAACTTTTTCCTGTGTGGAAATGATGGTGATATATTCTTTCCGTTGGTGGAAATGTGTGTACTTTGTCCTGTGTAGACTTCCTGCGTGGAGAGGTGACGTAGAGGTAACAGCGTAGGTCATGGAGTCAATCCGTCCTAGTGGTCATAGGTACGCTTCGCTAAGCGGTAAGGCCTTATGCAGCTGGTTCAAGCCTTGATGTAACGTGTGGTGCCTGTAATAATGTGTCAGCTACTGATGTTGAGGATTTGTGCTTGCTGGTAGTTAACTTTGGGCTGGATACATAATAATGGAAGATGATTCCTATTTGGTTTAGTTGGCTTTTGGATAGAAAACTGCTTTAAGTCAAAATTGCCTTATGTCTCGTGCTAGATAAGTTTGTCGTTAATGTTGGTAGTTGATAACATGTTAATTGTGTTAGGATTATCTGTAGGATGTGGGTCCGAAGCATGATTGTATGTGTTAGAGGACAATCTCTTGGTTTGTGGCTTCGTGCTGTTGCTGAAATGGATTGTAGTGCATTGTTTACTGTAACTGTTCGCTGTGCATTACCTGAAACCTGGGTGGGAGGATAACCCGATAGCACCTGATAATGTGTAAGAGTATGGGCAATATTTCTATTGGGATTCCCAACTTTGCTTTAGTTCAGAGACTTTGTGTCTGGTAGTTAGTGGTCCCGGTGTTCGTGGAAACAGAGACTGGTGATTAAACACCAATGGCCTGTATTCCGACGAGGATTGGGTAACCAATGGACGTAGATAAGTTAACCCTAGTGAGGTAAGGGCTGGTCTCGTGGTATGCTTTCTTTGAATAGCCTGATACCTTGACCTAATATGCCTTTGCTGATTTGTGGTCTGCGTGGAGACGGGAGCGAGAGTGAGTTGGGAACCTTCAATTTAAGTAGACGTCCCTCCTTCTTGTTGCTGGTGATTCCGACCGAACGGTTTCAAGGAGATTACAAAGTAAGGATGTTACATGAGCGTAAACATTGCCCTGCAGTCCCGTTGAGAATTTAAGCAGCTGTGTTATTAGTGTTTAGTTATTATGAGTAAAACTGTGCTGAGATGCTATACTTTGTATGCCTGAACTGTTACAGCGAGTGTTGGTATGAGTTTGATTACTTGATTTCTCGTTTCGCGAATTAGGAACCCTGTTGGTTCGTAGAGTTTAAACGAGACATGTATCCGCAATATGCTGAGCGCAGTTTCTTATGCAGAATTACCTGCTTTCTGTTCAGACTGTTCTTAGTCAGTATTGCCTTTTAGTATAGTTAATAATGACCTTGACTTAACGACTCATGTGAAACAGATTCAGTACGCGACCGCTGCTGAATTTTCCAGTAGTATGGAAAATTCGGGCTAAGTAGGGGGGAGTGTAGCGTTTTGGGAAAAGCTACAAATCTTACTTACTTTTATCTATATTGCGCATAACGGTTTTAACTAACTCTATGCTGCACCAGAGCGAGGCTGCAGACAATGCGCCGAACACGCACGTGACCTCTTCGCTGACGTGGCGAAAGCGCGGGCGCCGCTGATAGGCCAGAAGCGGCGCGTGATCAGAAACGGCGGTAACAAGCCGTTCCTGATTGGCTGTCATGACAGAGAACGCCAGTCGTCGAGAAATTGCTGAACGAGTGAGACCTGCGGAGATCGAGGCAACCATTTTCTAGTCGAAATTGACGTTAAAACTAATAATTTTAAGGGTATAAATTATCGGAAATGCAACTAAATTAATCGCTAAATGACGGCAAAGATTGGGCCTTGCCTCCGGTGAAAGGAGAACTTTGGAGGAAGCAAACTGACCTAAAAACCAGGGAAGTAATAGATTTTAGCGTAGCACGTGCTGATTTTGTGACTTAGCGATTGCAAGGTTAAAATGGCTAGTGTTGAAGTGGATAATATTGTTTAATGTAGACTGACAAATTAACGTGGCCATTGCATTACAGAACTGAATATATATATAAAAGATAATTACTATAAATAGCGGCGAAACGAAAAGATTATTGTGGCATGGTAATTCAGTCTGTAGTATTGAAGTTAAGTATCTGAAACGTTGATAATTAATTAGAGGTTACAGAATGCTATGGTAATAGTTAAGGAACAGAAATCTAGTCGATAGACGACTTGCATGTAAGAATTGAACTGTGAGTAGGGTTGATGTAAATTGTGCAGTGGCAGTTCGTGATGTTGTCAGCGCTAGAAATGTCTAAGTGAACTGACCTAACAAATAGAAAAGACTGTATTTGCGTAGGTTACTGCTAGCTAAATGTTAGTTAAGTATTTGTTACCTGAATAAATAAGGTGTTAAATATATAATCAACGAAGGCTATTGTTTGAGTGCATTGAAACTAGGGCGAAGAAGAGTAGGCCATGTCCCGTGAAAACTCTTTAAGCGGAGACACCCCAGGGGAATCAGACAGTTCCGAGAAAGGGGGTTCGGGTAGAGAAAACGAAGCATTTGTTGAGCGACCTGGAAATAAGGCCCAGTACAACCCACTAAGTTCCCAGGAAACCGATGACCTTTCACCCAAATCTGCCGAAAGGGGCATGAACCCAGATGAGCACCGACGCGAGGGTGCTGTTGCCAGTCGACCAACAGCCACGGAGATATGTAGTTCCGGCCCTGGTATCCGTGAATTTAGAGAGCGCAGACGTCCCTCCCTGTCACCCAGACCTGAAGTTCCCGAGTACATGTTCCTATCGCCCCGGCAGTACGCCGCAGCGCTAGAAGGGGGTGTTGGAAGTGAGCAAGTAAGTGAGGCCACAATTGCACGAGCTCCTGCCCCTCTAGCGGCTAGGGCGGGCGTTACAATATCACAATGATTTATTATAATTCATTTGCTAAAATAGGCCTCGTTATTTTCGAACAACTTGTGCCATATATATAGGCCAAAGATAAACTGACTAGAGCGACATGGCATACGGTATTGGTAGCGTCCAGCCTGAACTATACTATAGTTCAGGCTGGACGCTACCATTACCGTATGCTTATATGCCTCTGAAAAGAGTTCGTGTATGTGTGCTCATACCAAAATACTAAATTCATTATTTTGGCTCTTTGTTGCGCTTGTACGCGAGCCGTCAGCAAGTCTGCTAAATTGCTACATAAATAACTTAGCATCAATTGCCTTGTCGGCGACAAGCTGTGCCTAGTGCACCTTGACAAGCATTGCATATAGTTGAAGACTTGCTTTGCCCAGTTAATCGTTGCAAGTATGAGGACTTGAGAGATTTTAGGGATGTATTAGAAAGTGTAAAGTCTCATGAAAGTAAGTTTGCGTGGTGCTCGTAAAGTTGTTATTTCCACAAACGTTATTGTTTCTCACTACTCATTAGCATCACTAAGAGCAATTTACGCAGCCTACAAATGTTGGTAAACACTCTGTACAGCGCCATTAGAAACTGGATAATAAGATTCATAGATCTGACTACAAGTATCGACTTGTCACACTCTTCTTGCCTTTATTGTACTGGCTGTGCTCAATATACGTCGATGGCCGTAACACAGCATTAGGCAGGTAGTATAGCGGCGCCAGGGATGGTTAGGGGGCTAAGCCCCCCCCTAAAAAGGTCATCCAGGGGCTAAGCCTCCTAAAAAAGGCCTGTAAAACTGAAATATTTCCACGATAACACGATAAGGATAAGCCCCACCACGAGATTTTGACCGGATGATTAAAAAAAAGTCATCAGAAATTTGGCGGATGAAAATGTCATGAGGGTTCAGCTCCCCAAGAACCAGAAATCTTGGCGCCGCCACTGCTAGGCAGTCGAAAAGTCTGGAGCCTAATTCAAAGCAATGACGTCACTTGAAACTCCAACGATCTATCATCGCCGATGTTGATCATCTATAGGAGCTGAACAAGCTATAGCTTTTATTGCAAGCTCTATTCCAGTTTCACGTGCTCAACCAGACTCATATTATCAGACCCCCAATAGAAGGGTAAGCTTCTTGCATGGGTCAGGATGCCAGAAATCAAGCAGCGATTGGAAGCCAACACATTATAACGACTGTCAAAATACGGTCTGCATGGCTAGCCAAAAGTCCATTCAAATTCGATCCCGGCTACACTTTGCTTTGTCGTCCAATAATATATCAACATTTCATCGCGGTTCACATCTCAGTCATTTTGTGCTGCACTCTGGCACAACCCAATGGCAGTTGTGCGGTCAACTTCCTCACAGCCTATCAGTAGGCCTATACAGGATAGCGCACTAATTTCTGTTGCCTGCATGCTAGAGACTACAAAAATGTCATGCAACATCCTTCACCTATAATTATAGTGCTACGTGCATGCGAGTGTTGACTGAAGCCTGTAGCTCCCACTACGTGGATTCGTGAGCCACCGATACACGTGCAGCATAAGATTTGAGTCGTGAGTAACAGAGCAATCCGATAAGATAAAAACCATCATGCATGGTCACCGGCATAGAAATCTTTCCAGGAGATTTACCTGACTGGAATATTATTGTCCTCATGCATTTTTAAAGCGCAGAATAACAATTGAGTGGGTCTACGTGACACCTTCCGAGAGATGGGTATAGGCCTATACTCGAACCAGCTGGCGGATCCCATTCAGCCATTGTGGCTGCAGGGTAGGTTAGGTTGCAGACCAGCATTATATAACCCACTGTGACCTGTTTCGCCCTGCTTTAGAAATCCAAGTGAAGCAGATCGGAAACGCCAATCTACTGTTTACGACTATAGCGATTAACCCTGAACACGGACTCATAGATTGGCATGCAGTCAGTCACGCATGTAGTGATCGATGTTTCAAAGTCCGCTCGAAAATAAAGGCAAGCGCGCAAAGGCTGCAGCTCTGCAATCCTTAAAATGGTGTCTGAAAGTGGCAGACACTAATCAGAGCAGAACGCATTCCGCTATCAAAATTAATGGTTTTTCACTTTCCGATCGCCCCACCCTACCTATTTCCTTGCTTTCCTTACTATACCCAAACTATAAGGGTGAAATTCAATCATTTGTTTTTATGTGGCAGACATTGCTTCCTATGCAATTCAAACGCACCTTCTTGCAAGCGCTTTGATGTCTTTGGAGCAATAATATTCTAGTAGTCACTCTCCTCGGAATAACCAATTGGTCGCTTGCACCCTCATGTGGAACACTTTCAACATGTATCACTCTTGCAATGTTCGATGCGTTATCCAATCAGTTAATCAACATTTATATAGCGCCCCTTCAAGGTACCTATTCAGAGGCGCTCCCGGCCGAGATCAAGCGAAAAAACATTCTTCAACAGTTTGGGGAAATTGAGAACAGCTTGGGAGGTGTTGCATAGTCAAGGGAAGTCCATTCCAGGTTGTTGGACCAACCACAGAGAACGAAATATTTATACAACCATCTTTGGATGAAGGCAAACGGTATACAGACCTAATAAGTCAAACTATTGATCAATCGCGAACTTGAGAAACTTTTGTGAACTTCTTGAACGTGTAAAGCAAGCAAAGCTGTCATCAAATTATTCCTAACGTATCACTTCGTAATCAATCAATTCCACTCCAAAAGAGGAGAAGACTTAGAAGACAGGAGGGACGGTCTCCTCCGAATGTTTAGGTGGGGACACGAATCTGTCTATATTCCAAACATTTCAAAGGACTTAAATATTTCGTTAATATCAGAAATCATTGCTATTGTTGCAGTCTTTTAGGGCTTAAACCACGTCTATCGGCACTGAAACATTCAACAGTTGAGAAGAGAGCTTCAAAATCTACCGGTACAGTGCGGCAAGTGATAAACTGTGAAAAATGGGAAGGATACTTCCTCTCCAAGCCCCTCCTCCAATCCAGGAGCAAGTCTCCGCCTATATGCACTCTACTGACGGTTTTTTCTTGGCAGAAACAGTGTACACGATATGGATAATGCACTTACTCCTTTCGACCTATGGCTATGCCGCATATATATATATATATATATATATATATATATATATATATATATATACACACACTCTTGGCAATGCTATCCTCGCAGCATCTAAGATCTAACTTCTAAATCGCATCTAAGCCACTTTGCGTAACATTAGGCTACAGTTGTTCAGGCCACAATTTGGTCGTCGTATTTAGCAGTGAATTAATAGATTTACTCTATCTACACTGTCTACAGGATGTAGGCTCCGTATTCCCTGTTTTGTCCTGATACAAGCTGCTTAGCATATGTATACTGGCGATCGATTCTCATTGACATGGCATGCATTTGAACTCTGAAGTGCTATTGACGACTCTTCAGAAGGTAAAAAAGGCTTGACCAGAGTTGTCAAAAAACTGCAAAATTTCGACACGTGTCTAATAGGACTCCTAATTCAATATAGCATTTATATTTTGACTGATCCTCTAATGCTTTTTTTCTATTTGACCCTGCATTAATCTGACTATTCTCTGAACAGGAACATCTCGACAAACTAGCATTTAATATCGCTTACATGAAGCTTCTGGTAAACATCCTCTCTGCAAGAATTCAACCATTCAAAGACCAAGTTCTTCCGGGGTTAATTCCATGTCGTCTCAGCAATTTCCTTCTGGGCTTTCGAACCGATTCAACCTGCATAATTCTGGCTTGCACAACAGCTCAGTGTATAGCCTACAGCCATCGGCTTAAGACTTAACATTAACACCGCGCTGCTGCAGAAGTTCTCCGACTATCCTTAATGACACTGAAGGATTTCAGTTGACTGAAATGAACTCACAATCATTTTGGCCTGTGCCTATACACACTGGAAGCCAATTAATACAGAAAGTAAAACCTTGACACCTTCAACTGTTAATAAATGATGTACAGTGTAGGCCTACAGTGTACACTCTCCTAGGCTTGTTCTGAGGCATCAATCGTAATCTCTAATTGTAATCTAGAGATTTCCACAGCACCCAGAAACAAGGTCGCTCGAATCAGAGCAACACTTGCGCCGCTTAATCAAAACAAAAATCGACTGTCAGACAGTCCAAAGTAGAACTGCCTTTTACAGTTGTTATCATATAGAGAGGATAATTTTTGGACGCAGGCAACATTGAATGCGATCCGGGCGCCACACGGTCCATCCATTAAGGATGTACTACCTCCACGCTAGCTTCTGCTCTTGACAGACATTGCCATTAAGAGAGTGCTTCGCGAAGTACGAGATTTTAAGCCAGGTTTTACGGCCACCAACGCATTAATCAAGAGCTTTTGAAAGCGACCGATTTTACGGTGATAAAAGATGTTCGTCGTCGCATTTTTCATTTCGAGATTACGTCACGACGACCAGCTTCCGGTGGTGACGATTACAAGCCGGAAGTGAGTTGAATTCAAAGAAAGATCGACATTTGGCCCCGTCTGATCTGACTAGAGGCACGCAAGCACGGATATAAACCTATTAGGGTCTGATAGAGATTTAGGCATATAGGCCTATGCAGCCTATTTATGCATGTGTTCCTGCGTGTATGGACGGTATGCCGGTGTGTATGTATGTGTACATGTTTGCATGCATGTATAGTATGCCTGTACGTGTGTAGGGAGATGTGCTTATCTTCTGTTATTATAGTTCAATCAATCAATCAATTATTTATTTTGAAATCAGTCATTTCCTTTACAGTTATACAATTGCAATCACATATTTATAGGTGAATGGCCACAAGGATAGGTCCTGAAGGGATCACTGATCCCGCTAATAGGGACACATACGCACAAGTAAACAAAGGTATGCAATGGCCGACAGTTATTGGAGACAGTGAATGATTACAATTACTTACGGTAACTTAACTAAATCAGACAGTGCAAACTCTTAACTAATTAAGGAGGAATAAACAATGATAAGTGAAAATAAAGTATGCGAGTGGTTTAATACACAAACATTATAATGTGGGGCGCGGTTGTGTAGTGGTGGCGTCGTTGCCTAGAGGCCGGAAGGTTCGAGGTTCGAATCCACCTCAAGTCGCCGCGTACGGACCTTGGGCAAGTCCTTCACACGCAATTGCTCAGCGCTTCAGCGTGAAACACCGATGCAGTGTGCGCTCTGTAGTCGGGAGCGTCTCTGAGTAGGGAGCTTGAAGGGGCGCTATAACATGTGCGCATACATGCATACATACATCACACATTGTTGCAATTTTTATAGCCTAATTGATATTAATGTCATTCAGTAAATCTTCAACATTTCGAGAGAACCAAAATAGTGGCTCTCTCCACGCAAGGACCACATCAACGACACTAACCGCAGTCACGGACAGAAAGTTCACCACTCATCTAGCATTGCATAGAATAATGGAAAGGTCACCACACCAATGGGTCACATGGTATCCTATACGTACACGACGCAGAGGTCAAACGATGGGTTCATATATATATATTAGGGTGTGTCTAAAAATTAAAATGCCGATGTTAATAACGACCAATATATTTTTGTGTTCCACCTTCAGAAATATAGTTACCTGCCAAATTAGATGAAAATCTGAATAGATTTAGGACTTGCTCAAAGCACCGGAAGAATAGCCACTTAGGCGACATTGTGACACATTGCAAATTTTCACAGACCCAAGCAAATTTGAACTCATAAACATCAGATATAAGGCAAAATCCAAAGAAGTACTGTAAGTTGTCATAGTTTATTCCTCTTAGGACATTTGAAAAATCTGGTTTTACTTGACCATTGCAGAACAAATTATTTCTCCTCCTTATTTCTGACCAGGACTTTATTGAAGGACTGGATAAAAGTCACTCTGCCAGATCATTCGTCACTCTTAGGTGGGGGTCATATATGATGACTTAAGTATGGATTCCACTGTGGGCTTCATTGTTTCAGGGACATACAGATGAAGTAGCGTTTCACGTGAGACTAAGTTGCTGTCGCAGAGAGTGACACTTCAAGTACATCATTCCATACCTTTCCAGAGTTGGATGGTCGAGATTATCCTCTCTGTGCTCTGACGTTGCTTAATGGAAAATTGATAACTGAAAAGCCACAACTCGATCATGTAAATCATCCAACGCCCTCGTTGAAATGCACCTGGTTACCTGAACTTTATTCCCTTGGTGGAATTCATCTTTGGAAAACGACTATTAGATCTAATAGCTCTTGACTATAGACTTCTAATACTGGAGTCCCTGCAGAATCATGCAGTGAAACACTTTTCCAGAGCAATTTCAGATACATGGTATCGATGGCAAGGTTCAAGAGGTCCTTTACTAATTTCGCTTCCACATTCATCCATATGCCGCCCTTGCCACTCGTTTTACTTCACACTGTGTCAAGAGACATGGCCAGGATTTTGTCTTCCAATCTCCAGCTTCAGATCTCAGCCAACAAGAATCTGGCACGACAGTAGCTGTCACTGATTGGAGTAAGACGATGGCCAATTGTTTGGTAACATCCTTATGAAATATACCAAATATACCATCTGGCATGATCTTGTCATTCAAGTGAAGAGTAAGAGGAAACTGTGGTTCAGAAGAATCTCTGCTGCCAGGGCTGCAAGATCATCTCTCCCAAATAGAAAAGTACAATTGGTACTCTCTTATAGTTTGTCATCCAGACTCTGATTCCTTGAGTAGTACCTTGCATCAGTGGCGTACATGGGCGCCCGCACATAGGGGCAAGGGGGCGCACTTGCCCCCCCCCTGGAAAATTGACACATATATGTTTTTAACTACTACTTTTGGGTTTTTAACAAATTTCCTTGCCTTAATGCACCAATGATATGAATCATACAGTCAGAAATCTACATTCAGATATAGAAATAAACATGCTCATATAACTTTCTGCCTTGCATTTTCAAGCTCTTTCTAAAAACTGTAACAATGACCATTGGCTTTCAACCCTCCTGCGGGCGTCCATGCAATCAGCAGGTCTATCGATTACGGCCTACTTGAGTGGAATCCAGTTGTAGTGCAAATAATCACAACTGCAAAAATTAAATACTAATGCAAAAATTTGAAAATTTCTCAAAGTACACTGAAATTACATCAAGGAGAGCTGCTTATTCACCTGAGCATTGTAATTATATAAACCAAGTCTGCTATAAGCCAGGCTCCATTTTGTCCATTTTGCAAGCTGCCAGTATAGAATCCAGGGAGGTCAAACTGTAGATAAACTTGTCTCTGGTTATCACGCCTCGCGATTTAGCCTACACCCAAAACTGACAAAGAGATCTGTTCAAAAGAATTGATACCCACAGTCATCTGATCCTCGGATCCTCCACCTTCCTAAATGACACCCGCATTAACAGTTACTCTGGCCCTCTGGCTACCAGACTCGGAACTCTTTCTGACTGCTCTTTGGAATAGGCTTCTGACTCGATGCAGCACATGTGAAAACGCTGGCGCCCTGCGATTGACTTTCGAGTGGTGCTTACGAAGCAGCTAGAGGAGCACTTGTCCCTTGAAAACAGACACCTATTTTTCGTTCATTTATTCATTCTATGGACTTATATAGCGCACCTTTAGGAAACTACTTTTCAACATCTGCTTTTTGATTTTTAGCAAATTTCTAAGGAAACTATTCATATTAAAAATTATACACAAAATGAAACTGAGAAATTTGCATAAGAAACCTCTTTGAAAAATACCCGCAGGCCTGTCTTCCAGTAGGCCTATTACATTTTTCAAGCTCTTGCTACTAAAAAATTTGGTAACTATCGTAAAAATTTTGCCCCCCTGCAAAAATTTCTGCGGGCGCCCATGGTGGCGTAGCCAAGAATTTCTGATGGGATGGGGGTTGGGATTTTATGGCCTGACCGGATGCCCTTTCTGACACCAAACCAACAGTGTTACAGTAAATAAAAAGGAAATAAAGTAACAAAGAGAATAAAGTAAGAAAAACAATTGTTACTATAAACAATTGTTTTGTTATTCTTATTTAAGTGGATAAATAACTTTTTTTCTAAATTTCCTAAGCTAATGGGGGGTTTTAACCACCGAAACCCTCCTTGGCTAAGCCACTGCCTTGCATGGAAACCTCTCCTTTGTGAAGACAGCTTTGCATAGCCGAAGGGCCCGAAGTGATATCAGTACTGCCTATCAACTAAATCTCAGCTTTTTGTAATAAATTTTGCATTGCGCCTGCCATATGATACAAGAATGAAAAGCACCACTTCCCGCCATTTGCAACACATGACCAGTGACAAAAATAACATCATATCAATTACGACATGATCATGAATGTTTATTTGTTGGGAACTAGTCACTGAGAAGGGTTCTCTAGCATGCAGCTCGCAAGCATTGAAATAGTAGATTGTAATGCTTGCAATGCAACCGAGTTCCTAACTTCAGTCCTCTTGAGCAAGTCCTAAATGTTCAGTTATCGAGATATAATTTCAGATACTCAGTTTACACATGATATGGCACGATAATTTCACTTGGTCGTTAAAACATCTTTTATTTGAAAATTTCACATGTACCTTAAAAACACCCTAATATATATATATATATATATACATATATATATATATATACATATATACATATATACATATATACATATATACATATATATATATACAGTGTAAAGCGTTGACAGAGCAGCTGACAATCTGCTCTGGCTGTTTGTCTCTATCTTGACTTCTATTTAACGTCTGTTAAAATCTATGATTATTTGCAGTCCTACAGAAAACGTTCAAATAAAATTGACTTGAGTTACATAAGCCACGCACACAACTGATACGGGAAACATTTGCATCTATAAGTATGCAATTGAAGCAGTAATTGAAACAATACAGAGCTAAAGAAACATAAACAGTGCACAGTGGAAACAAATAAAACAGTGGAAACAAATAAAACAGTGGAAACAAATGAAACAGTTGAAACAATAAAGAGCTGAAGTAGCATCAACCGTGAACCAGTGTGAGAATTGTAGAAAATTATCGGGGGTTGGGGTTGGACTATGCTCCACTTGGAATTGGGGTGTGAAAAACAGACTTTACTATGGGGCTAAGAAAGACTGGTGGTTTGAAACTCCCCAAGCCTCTCCGCCAATAATTCTCACCCTGCAGTGAACTGTACGGTGTAGGCTGCAAGTACAGTGTACAAGTACATGCTACTGTACAGTGTAGGCTACAATCACCCGATGAAATTAGAAGATGAAACAATAAATGACTGAATCAACTCGATTGTTTCAGCGGTAAACAATGCAAACAGCTAAAATAAGATTAGCGGCTGATGAAAGCTGAGGCATGGCAGCATGCCATGAAAATGATTTCATTAGCAATGACTGTACAGTGTCTGGTTTTCAGCGAAGGGATCGAGCGGTCTGCAGTCAGACGAAAGGAACTGGTCAGGTGATGGATAGTCTGAGAATCATCGCAGAAATCGTAGCCTCGGTCTCTCTCTAATTGAGACGAATCTACCGCTTTTTCTTCCATCGTTCCATTCGTCATTGGTCACAGTGTTATTAGCAACCAGCAATCGAGGTGGAGTAATGTATCGGATCCGGAGCTTTGGCTATATGGTAAGCAAGATGTGGAAGAAAGAGAGAAAGAGACAGACAGACAGACATACAGAGATATAAGCAGAAAGAGAGGGTAGGAATAGATACTGTGGATGGGAGAGAGGTATCGAACAGAAGACAGAGAGGGGAGGGGCATTGAGAGAGAAATGCAGAAGCAGAGATGCAGGAACAGAGGATGGCAAGGTTAGAGACTGAGATAGACAGAGCAGTGGAGATGTGCAAAAAGCCCGGTAATAAGGTTTGAGCAAGAAGGTTGCACTGAGGGGGGGGGGGCAAGTAATACAAGGAGAGAAGCGTAAGAAGAAACGCGACGAGGGAGTAACTGAGGAGCGAAAGGAGTAAGGGAGTCAACCCGGAAGAAAGATGGAGACGCGAGTGGGCGGCGTTCGCTGGGCGAGAGAGAGAGAGAGAGAGAGAGAGAGAGAGAGAGAGAGAGAGAGAGACAGAGAGAGAGAGAGAAACAGAGAGAGAGAGAAACAGAGAGAGAGACAGAGAGAGAGACAGAGAGAGGGGAGAGAGGCAGAGAGAGAGAGAGAGAGAGAGAGAGAGAGAGAGAGAGAGAGAGAGAGAGAGAGAGAGAGAGAGAGAGAGAAACAGAAAGAGAGTGTGAGTGGGTGCATGAGAGAGACAGACAGACAGAGACAGAGACAAGCAAATAGAGACAGATACAGATACAGAGACAAAGACAAAGACAGAGAGAGAGTGATTGTAGTAGACGAGAGTCAGGAGATTTCGTGTAAGACCGCCAAGGCGCCGTATCCGAGTAAGAAAGGTGAACACAGATTCACAATCGACATCTCACGCAATAGCATAGAAGCTACAGTGCTACGGTGCTACTGATCGATCGTCAGACGACGTGTAGCAGCAGACCGACGACGATAGACATGCAGTCGTAGGTCGACGATACGCCGCAATTATACACCAAGGATACAACGAATGTACAATTGTACATCATACCAGTACAACGAAGGCGTATGCGTAAACATACGCCGATGATATGAAGCGGCATCTGCTCTGCATGTAATTCAAATAATTTCTTTGAAATCACGCATGAGAAATCAATGGTGATGCGTGCAAACGAAACGATGTTAAGTATTTCAATGACCGGAAAATGAAAGCCTTTAATTGAAGGTACACGATACAAGTTAAGAATTTATAGGCCTAATTGTGTGGTGAAAGAAGTAATGCCATGTCAACTTACATTGCTCTGATCAAACAATGTCATCATCATCATCATCATCATCATCATCATCATCATCATCATCATCATCATCATCACCACCACCACCACCACCAGGTCCACCACCACCACCACCGGAGTCAAAGTTAACGACACAGTGTGTCGTTAAACACTCAACAAACTCTCTCTCTCTCTCTCTCTCTCTCTCTCTCTCTCTCTCTCTCTCTCTATATATATATATATATATATATATATATATATATATATATATATTAGTGTGGTTCACAGATACATGGTAAAAAATAAAGTTCAAGCTAAAAACCAGGGCGCCCTCCCAGTTTGTTAGACTTATCAATAGTATTATTGAGACAAAATTTCAGCTTCCTATTCCAACTGGAAGGCGGTGCTCAACGACTGTCTTACTTTGCATGGGCCAATGAAAACACGTTAATTGTAGAAATAAATGTGTTGAGCATATATTCCAATACAATTGTGCTTTATTTCAAGATAGATCATACATTACTGTAACATGACAATATGTGTGACACTTAAACAATTGGTGAGCTTGAAATATAAAATTTCAGTAGGTTTCAAATATGGAAAATGTAAAAAATGTCAAAAACATCGTTAAATCCACGAATGTCAATTGCTATCGTTTTATGGCTCCAAACATACGATGACGTCTACACTCTACACTGTAGAAGGCTTTGCAAGCACAGAGTCAACAGCATATTTTTTTGTTGATTGAGTGGGAACAGCTTTTCTATTTGCCTCAGCCACTTGGAGAAAATATTGCTTTCTTCTTCATCAGTGATGAGTCAGTTTAATTCCTTGAACAACTTCACACTTCTCTCAGCGATGTCGTTTACCACTCTCAATTGCTGACTTCAACCTCTACCCTGCTGATAATCATCATCGTCAGGCTATTGCACTGGTGTAAGTATAAAACGGAATCATCAAATTTCAGGCGTGGCAGTATTGTCAGTGTTCACTGGGTTGCAAACTCGCCCAGGCAATCCCCCTCCTTCTGTATCGCAGCACTACCGTCAACATCCTTTCACTAGGATTTGCAGTAATTACGTAAAAATCTTCACCTTATCTGAACCATATCAGGCAGATGGCAGCATAATAGTGTCAGACATTCAGCCTCATCTGAAAGGCACTAAGTATTGATAATTTTCTAGAACATTCATGGCAGCAACGTTGAGCTCCTACAAATAATAGTCACGTGAATCAAAAGTAATATATGAATCAAAATTGACAGATCTTGTCCTGGAGTTTCAGCAGCAAGAGGGTGCCTTTGAGTGAAGGAGGGCACCCAATCACACAAAAGGATGAATCTGAGTTTTTCTTTTCCCTTAGATTGAATACTTCACGTTGATTGCTAAATCGTACAATTATTTTGATGATATGCAGTAACCTGGCCATTCAACGTGCATGGTAAATTGGGCTCTCCAGTTTCTTATTGAGGGCTGACTTCCAAGGACAACCATTGATACCTCAATGACTTCTTGGTAGTCGTCTCTGAAATTGTCTTTAATTTCAGCAGTCTACTTGATGAAACTGATCGCTCTCTCATGGGAGGCTTCAGTAGCGAATACGACTTCCAGTACTCGGATGTTGTCACGTGTCACACCATCCCACACAGCTTTGAATCTCTTTGAGATTGGATTCTATTTTGGATTAGATGGACAACAACACAAGATGAAGATTTTGGCTAAAATCAACTCCATCACAATGACGACAGCAGGCCAACCACAGGAAACATTTTACATATCCTGTTTTCCAGAAAAACGTACACTTCACTAAAACGTCCGGTGTTGTGTCAAAGATCAAGTCTTAGCCATTATCAGCGAGTCTCAATAACTTCAGAAGATGATGAATGACCTTGGATTTAAATTATATCCTGTCATAGAGGGACATTTGGGCATACCAAAGAGTTTAGCGACACCATCACCTGAAACTAGAACTCACAGGCGGTCAACATTTCCAGTGTACTGCAAGTGGTTACAGCTTCAGCATTCGCACATAAGCGCTGCAGTAATTGTGACCAACAATCTCAATGCTTCATGATCAGATCTCCTGAAGTGTTATTGCTATCAAAATGCACTTGTCAATTGATGGCTAAACAGCTCTCAAGTAGCTAGCACTGACTGTAATAAGTATGACAGTACAACAGAATCTGTTTCAAGTTCATCTACATGACAAGGGTTGAGGTTTTTGATCACGCTAAAGGGCATCAAGATTTCTTGCTAATACAACTACATGGTAATATTTCGATGTCGTTGAGCACCGCCTTCCAGTTGGACTGGGAAGCTGAAATTTGGTCTCAATAATACTATTGACAGGTCTAACAAACTGAGAGGGCGCCTTGGTATCTAGCTTGAATTTTATTTTTTTGGACCACCCTAATATATATATATAATTATATATATATAATTAAATTAATTATATATGTATATAGACAAAATATATAGTAATATTATATAGTCTTCAGAATTGAGAACATCGAGGTAGACACCGAGTCGATTGAAAATCTTGGGAACATCTTTGCCACTTGTTGTGTAGATATAGTCCCAAAGGAGTTAGACCAGAAGGAACTTGTAAATAAGTGTAAGAGAAAAACACAGAGAAAGAGAGAAGGAGAGAGAGAGAGAGAGAAAGAGAGAGAGAGCAGATATATATATATATTTATATATATATATATATATCAGGGCATGAAGAGGAGGATATTGAGGGAGGTAGAGATTCGGGAACGGTATTACAATAGGAAATGGCATCTTGGGAGGGAACACCGTAGAGCTGTGAAACGATAAGAGATAAATTGGAAATCGAGATGAATCCGGATGAAGTTGTGAGGATGAGAAATGGAATGCTAAATGAATTCTATAAATGCAAGAGGAGATGCCTTAAAAGGACAGGGAGAATCAAAGAAGGAAAGGCACGTGAATGGAAGACTGCAGATTGTATTTTGGACAGTGGCATTATTTATTTTATGCTGTAGGATTCTATATGTAAGCCTGTACAGTGTACAGTTGCTTCAGTATGTGGTTTGACTATACAGTTTAGTGCAGGCAATGTTAGTTAGGTTAATGTGCGTTTATAATCACAGAAATTTATGATCGCGTTGATTGTTACAAAAATTAATTGTTAAGCCATCTGTTATAACTAGATGCATGAAAAAGGGACAGCTTTGCATGGGCGGATTTTCATGTCCTTTACAGCGTTGTCCTGTTGACCAATAATTCTGAATTCATTTCTAAATCTCGGATTTTCTGTTTCTGCCTCATTTCTAAATTTATCTGAGATTTCTGTTGTTGTTAAGTCAACAAACGTCTGATTGATTGACAGATTGATTAATTAAATTCTAATTGGAATTATTTTTAACAGGGCAGCATGACAACCCAACGACGTCATATAGCGCGACGTCATCACGCAATAGCGTAATACTATCTGAGATTGCATTGGATGCCAGAGGTAAATGAACAGGTGTGCTGACTAAAGCTCAGATGAGTGACGGCTAATAAGCTGGTCTTAATGACGCGGCCTTTATAGGCGTTTAGAAATTTACTAGATTTATACAGTTTTGATTTGAGGGGCATTTGCGATGTAGAGAACTTTACCTGCGGCAACATAATCCAGCATATTCATTTGTGCTTGTATGTGTGTGTGTGTGTGTGTGTTTGTGAGTGTGTGTGTGTGTGTGCGTGCGTTTGTGTTTGGGCAAGTTTGAGCAAAAAGATTCACAGGGTATAAGTCGAGATACATGCGTTTCTGAGCACTATTTAGGCAGGTTTAATAGAGCAATAAATTGAAATAAAAGGAGACAAAAATTGTCACAGTAAGACTGGAAACTTCTTTTAACAATTATAGCCCAAGCATCAATCTGATAGTCTACGCTTAACGTTTAAAAGCTAATTTAAAGAAGTTTAATAACAAACATGAAGATTTAATAACAAACATCAATTTAGTAAGCAGGTTCTTTGAAATTAAAATGAACATGGACTCAAAAATTTCGCAATTAGAAGTTAAGTTACCAGAAAAAATACTTAGATTAGGCCTACAAGCCACATTGAACCGCGAAATTTTTTTTAATATGAGAAAACTACGACCTGGAGAATATAATAGAATCTATAGCCTATAATTATTATGGTACCCGTATCATGGCACATTTTAGTTTTACAATAATATTTACTGTCTTCTGGAAAATTTTATTCTTCATGTGTTGGCTATACCACAGTAGCTGTGACTCATTTTATCAACAGAATCGCTCTGTCACGGAACACATACGTTGTGCAAATTGCCTGTCAGTATTGTTTCTAAGCGACGTAGACGTTATCAAACTCATCAAAGTATATAAATAATTTCATCAAGCAGCAACGCGGACTCATGAGAGCGAGAGACCCAAGGTGACAGTCTTTTGCTCGCTACCATTTAACGAAACTGCCATTTCAAAGATGACTAGTATCGCCCTCCTCCTTTAACCAGACTTGGAACTGGCACTGGCAGAGTGCAACCAATGGCGGAGCTATACATGTAGGTGTCTCGTTCGCCTTGCCCTAAGAATAATCTAGTTGAATATAATAATCAAATTTTAATCTGACACGATCTTAATTAGGCTTGCCTGCGTCAGCGTGGCAACATTGTAATTTGTGCAGTATGAAAGCATGCTTTCAATGCAATAAATTCACAGAAGAAATTAAATAGAAATCAGAAAAAACGTTAGGCCTACATAAGTGAACTGTATAATATTTATGTTGTCTTACAATATAAATAATTAATAAAAACCTAGGCCCATATTTGCATAAGCAACGTTTAAGATGGAATACAGTTGATAGGCTAAGCCTAAGGAGTTGTGACGCCGTCACAGGCTCATAGCGCAACATATCTAATGATGTACACTTGTAATGATGCCTAAGGACATCACGTCTTAACAGCGTGGTTAGTGAGAAGCATTATATGCACTTATTGCTGCTTGGCTGATCTGTTTACGCAGTTTATGGGCGAAAATCAGCGGGTATCTTGTAATTATCCATTATATTTGGTTTCTACTCGGACCATGATGACAGAACCACCAGAAGGTTATTAATTTTGAAGACTATAGATGAGAAACTATATATTTTTATATTATGGACATTTGTAATTTCGTGTTCTACAGAAATGCTACAAGTTCAGCTACCGAGACCACAGCCATTGGGGATAGGGATTACCTGCACACATGCCCCAGCAACGACCACAACCACTGGAGGATAGGATTGCCTGTGACCAAGCTACGACCGCAACCATTGGGGATAGGGATTGCCTTTGACCCAGATCTGACCTAAGAATATTGTTTATCTAGTTGAATATAATAATCTGACACGATCTTAATTAGACTTCCTCGATTCCCTTTGCTCATTTTATACAACCATCCGTTCCTTCCTTCCTTCCTCCGCCAGTCCGTCCATCCATTCACTCACCAAAGCAAGCTCTTGCTCTCTTCCTTCTTCCTCCTGCTCCTCTTTTTCCATCCAAACACCCATTCACCAGACCATGATCAAACTCACCCACGTTTTCACCACTTCATCAAACCACCTCTCCTCCCTTCTTCCTTTGACTCCGTCTCCCTCCCTCTCTCCCTTTTACACTCAGTCATTCATCGACCGACTCATACATCTCTCCGTACCTTCCTCTCTTGATCCATCCATCCATCCATGCATCCATCAATTCAATTCAATCAACTCCACAGCAATTCCTCACTTCTCTCTCTCCCTAGTTTGCTGCATATTTAAAGCGTCAATTACTCACACGTTCACTTAAATTATCCATTCACCCACCCACCCAACGACCCACACGTCCACACACAGTGACCCACCCGCTCATCCTCTCACCAGTTCATCTCTTCTCCCTATCCAAGTATCCATCCCATTCATCCATCTCTTCGTACGCCTACCCACACTTACCTGTCTTGGCTTTCTACAGAAGAAGAAGAGCGTCTCCTCCTATAATATCTCACATGCGATCATCACAAGAAGCGAGGCTCGGGCACTCGATCGGAAGCAGCAGCAGCAGCGATGCTGGCAGAGGGAATGGTGGCGGTGTTGGCAGTGGTGGTAGTGGTGGCGGTGGTGGCAGTGGTGGCAGTGGTAGAGACTGCCACGCAATTACATTTGACGGACGTCGGCGACGTTCGAAGGCATTGAACGGAGTTGGTCGTCGGCGTTGTCGGCGTTGTCGGCGATCGTATTAAGACGACCGTCGTCACCGCCTCCCTCTCCCTTCCCTCTCCTCCCCCCGCTCTCTCTAATGCACTACCTTACCTTTTCGCTTCTCTTGATTCAGCGCTGCAGTGCTGCTGCTGCTGCTGCTGCTGCTGCAGCGCTTGAAAGTGATTCGTGATAGTCCTCCTTGATTCCCCGGCGCCGCATTCAATTGATCCTCTCCGTGATTTTGGTTGACAGTCAGAACAATTCCTATGGACGCGGACGCAAGAGACGGAGAGGGAGGGAGGATGGCTGCCCGTCTGTTTCCTTGACAGCCCCTGTCTTCTCTTCCGTTTCGTTCGTGTTCTGTTCAGTTATGTTCCGGTCCTAGTCGCTTCTTCAGATTTTTGTTCTGCGTCTTTCTGTCTGTCTGTCTGTCTGTCTGTCTCTCTCTCTGTCTCTCTCTCTCTCTCTATCTATCTATCTCTCTCTGTCTCTGTCTCTCTGTCTCTCTTTCTCTCATCCACTGTATGTCTCACTTTCAGCGCTGCTCTGTTTCTCTCTCTCTCTCTCACTGTCTTTCATGCCGCTCCGTTCTGTCTCTGTGTATCGTTCCCTGCATAATTAAGTCTCTGTATTTCCGTCTATGCAACGCTTTCCACTCTGAGTTCTTCTTATGTATCTCGCACTAGCTCTCACTCGATCACTCTCTTCTTGTCCGTCTCTCTCGCTCCTCCTCTATCTGTCTATACTCACTCTCATTCGTAGTCCTGTTCGCGGTCGTTACGCCCTGAAGAGTATAGGCCTACGCAGGCTATAGTTACCGGTGTTGCTATAGCCAGAGACTCTCTCTCAATCAGCTGGAGATCTGCACAAGAGACCTAATACAACCGCAACGGGAGGGCAGCGGCAGTCTCTCTCTTGGATGATGCTGAGACGCAATCAACGGCACTATGGCTACGATGCAATGCAGCGATCAGATTCGATGGACCTAGCTGGCAAGCAGCGACCCCGACGGTCGTTGAAGCAGCGCGACAGGCAGGCCCTACCGAGCGGCGCTGGTCCATCGGTCCGTCGGTCGGTCGGTCGGTCGGTCGGTCGCCCGCCTTGGCGACATCGTTATGGCAGCCTTCTTGTCGACGGTCTGAGCGGAATTGCAGATTGGGAATGGGGGGTGGGGGTGGTGCGATGAGGGATGAGGATGGGCAAATGGGGGGGGGGGTAGAATGCGGTGCAGTGTAAGATATGAGCGATGAGGTGTAGATGGGGATGGGTGGGGGAGTGTGGGGTGAGAAGACCTTGTCGGTGTCGTTGAGTCGAGAGCCAAATGGTTGAAGGACTGCAGAAAGGAAGTGAGGCGATGAAGATATGCAAATCGGGGGTGGGGGATGAGAATGGTTGATGGGTGAAACGGGAATTATGATCGGTAGTAGATGAGTGAGAATGACAGGAAGGGCAGAAAGTGGTGAAAGAAGAGAAATTGAAATGTGGAGAAAGAAGAGGAAGAATAGAATAGGACGAGAATGATAAGGGAAGGAACGAGACACACGGAAGGGTTATGGTTAGAGCTAGTGAGACGAGGACGGTAGGTGTGAGAAGCGAATGAATGTGATTAATTAGAGAAGGAGGAAAAGAAGAGCGGTGCAAGAAGACCATTCAGGCAGTGATTTTAGTTTCATGATGTTCGAGAGATAATTGATCTAGTGCATGTCTCGTGCATCGACCACCATAACAAACTATAGTCCGGCCCAACAACCCGAATTTCGACACGTAAATTCCGATGATGGTGTGATAACTGATAAAGAGAAAGCTGAGACTCAGAAGCGTGAGAAGAAGTATGAGGAGACAGACAGACAGACAGAGAGACAGACAGACAAACATACAGACAGACAGACAAACAAAAAGACAGACAGACAGATAGACATACAGACAGACGCACAGACAGACAGAAGACTATAACGGAAGATGACGCTGTCTTTGACGACGATGACGATCATGATTAACGGGAGGAACAGCTTAACGGAGACGACGAGCAATGTTATTGAGCTACATAAAAATTAATGCGGAGACGAAGAAGAGTAGGTGGAGAAGAAAGGGACACGCAAAGGACGTGCAATCAAAGTGGACCTATATGCGCTCAATAGCGACGATGATGAATAGAAGATTAAAAATAGCAGCAGATCAGGAAGATTAATATTAAAAGAGAGACAGGGGAGGCTAGAGGTGTGACCATTAAATTTTAAGGTCTTCCTGTAATGATTAGATGCACATGGTCTACAAAGATTAACTGTATCTGCTGCTGCTGTCGCTACTACTCGGTGCTCTAACTGTGAAAAGAAACTGTACAGGGGCGGAGACCTAGGGGGGAGAGGGGGGACGGTCCACCCCAATGAAGGTGTTGGGAGGGGGACGGCCCATGCATTTGTCCCTCCAATCGTTGAGCGTCAAGAATTAAAAAAAGGTCATCAACTTTTTTGGTGGCTAAAATATAAATTTTTTTGAGATTTCGTCGGAGATTTCGTCGGCAAATGACTAAAAAAAAGTCATCAACTTTTTTGGCGGCGAAAAAAGATTTTCTTTTCGAGATTTCGCCGATCGTCAGAAATTTTTGGCCGGCAAAAGATGACAATTTTTCTGAAACACTCAGCCATTCGTCCATCAAAAAATCTCGCGTCTTTCCGTCCCACCCCCCCCCAAGTCTCCGCCCAGGTCTCCGCCTATGGAACTGTAGGGAAGTCGACAATATGTGGCAGATTCGCAAAGTAAACAGCAATACAGATGAAAATCTCATGTCGCTGATATCTTGCACACAAAAGAATTTACGACCCTTGTGATAGCCTATTTAGGTTCCCGTTTAGCTTGTTTGCCAAAAAAGCTATAATTAAAAAGTCTCGACATGAATATATATGCTGCAAAAATAATTTTTAAAAATTTAAGCGAAGAAATAACATATTTTCAACGGTTCTAGAACAATTATTCCCCGAACAATTACCCCCAGGACAATACCCACCCCTATGTTGAAAGAATGACCAAATAGCAACTAAGTGCTAGACATAAAAGACTTGCCACAATCATATCGAAGACTGATTATTAAAAGCTAATAATTAGCAGACGTACATGTAATCATAATATGTTAAAGCAGTGGTTCCCAACCTTTTTTGACTTGAGGGCCACTTTTTCTAAGTTGGAGGACACGAGGGCCACTTTTTCTTAGTTGAAGGACATTAGGGGGCCACAAGGTTAAAATCGTATTAACTAAAAACATATAAAATTGTTATAATTGATTCAAAATATAATGTTTGATGATATTTATCCACATTTACATAAAATAATTTGTAATAGAATATAATAATGTGTTCTATCATGTCCAAATTGTTAATTTTTTCTAATATTTTTGATAATTCTTTGAGAGATGAGGGCCATTTTCTGAGGCTGCCGGCCATTTTCTGAGGCCTGGCGGGCCACTTTTGGCCCGCGGGCCACGGGTTGGGAACCGCTGTGTTAAAGTATACTCTCATTACTGTGGTTCCAATTGTTTAGCAATTCTTGTTAAAGTCTTTGATACGTGACAAGTCGAAAACCGTCCATCGTTCGAGGAACATTGCATTGAAATCGGCATGATTGCTGCATTCTCGATAGCCATTTAGGCAGATTTTGCGCAGCCAGAAAATGTCTGAGCTGCTCATCAAAGACAGTATGCTCTTGGGAATCCAGCCCCAGTACTCACAATTTTCTGGCGGTGCTTTAAAAGACACCCCAAGCTCCCAAAGTCACTCGAAAACCGCCCATCGTTCAAGCGAGGAACATTGCATTGAAATCGGCATGATTGCTGCATTCTCGATTGCCATTTAGGCAGATTTTGCGCAGCCAGAAAATTTCTGAGCTGCTCCTCAAAGACAGTGTGCTCTTGGGAATCTAGCCAAAGTACAGACGATTTTCTGGCGGTGGTTTAAAAGACACCCCAAGCTCCCAAAATCACTCGAAAACCGTCCATCGTTCGAGGAACATTGCATTGAAATCGGCATGATTGCTGCATTCTCGATTGCCATTTAGGCAGATTTTGCGCAGCCAGAAAATTTCTGAGCTGCTCCTCAAAACCAGTATGCTCTTGGGAATCCAGCCCCAGTACAGACGATTTTCTGGCGGTGGTTTAAAAGACACCCCAAGCTCCCAAAGTCACTCGAAAACCGTCCATCGTTCGAGAAACATTGCAATGAAATCGGCATGATTGCTGCATTCCCGATATACTTTTAGTCAGATTTTGCGCAGCCAGAAAATTTCTGAGCTGCTCCTCAAAAACAGTGTGCTCTTGGGTATCCAACACCAGTACTCACGATTTTCTGACGGTGGTTTAAAAGACACCCCAAGCTCCCAAAGTCACTCGAAAACCGTCCATCGTTCGAGGAACATTGCATTGAAATCGGCATGATTGCTGCATTCTCGATTGCGATTTAGGCAGATTTTGCGCAGCCAGAAAATTTCTAAGTTGCTCCTCAAAAACTGGGTGCTCTTGGGTATCCAACACCAGTACTCACGATTTTCTGGAGGTGAACTAAAAGACACCCCAAGCTCCCAAAGTCACTCGAAAACCGTCCATCGTTCGAGGAACATTGCCCCAGTACTCACGATTTTTTGGCGGCGCTTGAAAAGACACCCCAAGCTCCCAAAGTCACTCGAAAACCGTCCATCTTTCGAGGAACATTGCATTGAAATCGGCATGATTGCTGCATTCTCGATAGCCTTTTAGGCAGATTTTGCGCAGCCAGAAAATTTATGAGCTGCTCCTCAAAAACAGTATGCTCTTGGGAATCCAGCCCCAGTACTCACGATTTTCTGGCGGTGCTCTAAAAGACACCCCAAGCTCCCAAAGTCACTCGAAAACCGTCCATCGTTCGAGGAACATTGCATTAAAATCGGCATGATTGCTGCATTCTCGATTGCCTTTTAGGGAGATTTTGCGCAGCCAGAAAATTTCTGAGTTGCTCCTCAAGAACAGTGTGCTCACGTGTATCCAGCCCCAGTACTCACGATTTTCTGGCGGTGAACCAAAAGTCAGCCCAAGCTCCCAAAATTACTCGAAAATCGTCCATCGTTCGAGGAACATTGCATTGAAATCGGCATGATTGCTGCATTCTCGATTGCCTTTTAGGCAGATTTTGCGCAGCCATAAAATTTCTGAGCTGCTCCTCAAAAACAGTGTGCTCTTGGGTATCCAACACCAGTACTCACGATTTTCTGGCGGTGGTTTAAAAAGCACCCCAAGCTCCCAAAGTCACTCGAAAACCGTCCATCGTTCGAGGAACATTGCATTGAAATCGGCATGATTGCTATATTCTCGATAGCGATTTAGGCAGATTTTGCGCAGCCAGAAAATTTCTGAGTTGCTCTTCAAAAACAGTGTGCTGTTTGGAATCCAGCCCCAGTACTCTCGATTTTCTGGCGGTGGTTTAAAAAGCACCCCAAGCTCCCAAAGTCACTCGAAAACCGTCCATCGTTCGAAGAACAATGCATTGAAATCGGCATGATTGCTGCATTCACGATTGCCTTTTAGGGAGGTTTTGCGCAGCCAGAGAATTTCTGAGTTGCTCCTCAAAAGCAGTAGGGGAGAGTGCTCCAAGACGCCCATGCTAAGGAAAATTGTGCTTTTCTTCGGTATGGATTCCAAGAGAGGAACATGTTTGACCCCAATGCAAAGAGAGATCATTAATGAAGCAATGGCAGCAACTATAGAACTTAATTCAATAAGATCAATTGTGTACATTTTAAAAAGTAGACCCCTCCAAACTGGGCGTATTAAGAACCCTATCCTACAAGACGCCCATAGGATGGGCATCTTGGAGCAATGTAAATTGACTAAAGCAAGTGGCATTGCAATCATGCATTTTTAGACTAAGCTTAAAGCAATAAACTGCATGAGAGAAAACAAATTGAACGAAAACTAAAAGATCCTAAAGATACAAAGCAATTCAAAACACAAGAAACAAAAATACAATCTTAAGTCATTATTGTTATTTTCACTTTAGTCTTTAATCACAGACTAGCGACAAAAGTCACACACGGATTTTTTTTATGTCTCTTAGTCTGTACATTCTTCATGACACCAACCTTTACACTTCCTGCATTCATTCCATTTCACTGAAGTTTTGGGCAAGGGTGAAATAGATTCAATAAACACTGATAAATCTGGATATGGGCCCGTTTTTTATGAATAGAAGGTGGTGCCATGGTTGGTACCGAATTTTGGCCATTTGCTCATAGTATCAAAGACGCTCATGGGCGTCTTGTAATCTCTAGGCTTCCTATATACTCAAGATGCCCATGGGCTTTTTGCAGTCTCTATGCTACCCATGTATTCAAGATGACCATGGGCTTCTTGTAATTTTCGAGTCCTTCTCTACTGACGCCATTTTATTTAACAACGTCAATGTTTAAGATTTAGATAAAACCATTAAAACAACTGCAAATGAACACAGAATAAATGTTGAAATGCGCAAATTGGTACTGCATAAGGCTAAAGAGAAAATTAGGAAGATTCGTAAATGTATACTTACTCAAAAGTGGTGAAAATTTAGAAAATTGATTTATCGCGTCAATATCTCGAATATTGAAACATTACTGTTATGGGAGGTTCACAAGATGTCGCTGCATGCAATAAGACAACTAAAACACGAATATGTATCTTTCAACCGTTTTAAAGGGAGTGGGCATCTTACTCGCCCTGGGCGTCCTGTAGCACTCTCCCCTATGCTCTTGGGAATCCAGCCCCAGTACTCACAACATTCTGGCCGTGGTCTAAAAATCACTGGAAGCTTTAAAATGGCTGCTGTTCAATTTTAAGAAATCTCTGAAATTAATCGCACGATTAATATTTTAATCGCAATTAAGTGCAAATTAATCGCAACACATTTCCTTCAAGTATATTAATCTTAATATTTTCTAAATATATTGAACCATAAATGATTACATGCATACTTTCTAGTACGAACAATTTCAATAACCTTTGGCGTATGCCTATTGAATTTTTGCAGTTAATTATTAAACAGTTTTGTATAGCAGACAGAATTAAAACACTGTTCAATGAAATCAGTCAACTGCTCAAATCCTTTAATCTTTTTCAGTCTGAGCCACTATATATTAAAACAATATCACCTATGACTATGATGTGAGAATTAGGCAACCATTTGTCTGATTTTCAAATGTAGGCCAATTAGCCTAGTTATTTCAGCCAAATGTTTAGGCAGACCAGTTTATTTGCTTTGGTATGTTCAATGGATGCTCTTCTTAATTAGCAGTAATAAACAATGATAAGCCTACTAGGCCTATTGAACCTAATGAGGTTCTAATCAAATTGGTCAGAATTTTTCACAAGAACTTGTGACTTTTGTCAAACCTCGTCTCTTTTGTCTTTCTGTAAGCATTTAACTTATTATTTGAAACCTGGATTCATTGGTTTTGTCATCTCCTAGAGTTCAACCAATGTAGTCTGACTGGAGTGCATGGTTTAGCGCGTTAATCGTACGCGTTAATCGCGATTAATCAACAGCTCTAGTTCTTAAGCAATAATTTAAACTGTTGCAGAAAACTAGGTTATTCAACTCGTGCACTCCACATAACTCAGACTAAGACAACCGTCATGTCATGCAAATCAACAACAAATATAGCAGTTGAAACGTCTGTAATTTCTGTATCTATGATGTCAAGAAATTCATTCCCGAAATCACAGCGCAAACATAAAAATTTGTAAGGCCTCAAGCAATGGAATTAGCATTTTAACAACATTTAGCCCCTTAGGCTTAAACGATGTGAAGAATAGGATTAGTCTCTTGGTCTAATAATTGGGCAGCCATTGAAATGAAAATTAGCGGCTCAGTTTTTCTTGGCAAGTGTTTGCCGTGGCGGAGAACAGATGCAGAGAGCTACCTCCTCAGAGTTCTGCAATCAGACAAATCAGCGAGCAGTCTAACAACACTAGTGTCTGTCACTAGGAAACATAACTGATGTCTTCTCGAAGCAGAGGCTGTGGCTGTCAGGCGCCAACGGGCAGTGCAGCTGATGCTGATGCTGATGCTGCGTGCTTCTGCTGCTGATGCGAATGATGCGTATGCCACCGGTGCTATCAGGCGTCAATTCAGTCGTCTGATGGGTAAGACAGCAGCAGCAGACGAAGAAGCAGTAACCGAAAAAAATTGTGATGGCGGTGGGGGGGTGGTGGCGGAGGGAGCAGCTGCTGGTGCTGTTTACCCACCGCTCCCTCTGATCAACGAACAAATGATGTCGTTATGGATTATTATTAGACGTCGACGACACTGTCGCTATCTATGTCGCTCTACCTGCCTCTCTCTCTCTCTCTCTCTCTCTCTCTCTCTCTCTCTCTCTCTCTCTTTCTCTCTCTCTCTCACTCCCTCTCTTTCTCTCTCTCTCTGTCTCTCTGTCTGTCTGTCTGTCTGTATCTGTCTCTCTGTCTCTCTCTGTCTCTGATCTATCTATCTATCTATCTATCTATCTATCTATCTATCTATCTATCTATCTATCTATCTATCTATCTATCTATCTATCTATCTATCTATCTATCTATCTATCTATCTATCTATCTATCTATCTATCTATCTATCTATCTATCTATCTATCTATCTATCTATCTATCTATCTGTCTGTCTGTCTGTCTGTCTGTCTGTCTGCCTGTCTGTCTGTCTATCTATATATCTGTCTGTCTGTCTGCCTGCCTGTCTGTCTGTCTGTCTATCTATATATCTGTCCGACTATCTATCTATTTATCTATCTATCTGTCTGTCTGTCTGTCTGTCTGTCTGTCTGTCTGCCTGTCTGTCTGTCTGTCTATCTATATATCTGTCTGTCTGTCTGTCTGCCTGCCTGTATGTCTGTCTGTCTGTCTGTCTGTCCAGCCATCCATCCATCCAGCCAGCCAGCCAGCAAGCCATCCATTCATCCATCCATCCATCTATCTATCTGTCTAACCTATCATCTATGTCCATCCATTCATCCATCCACCTACTTTAAATATTAACCACTCGTTGGACTCGCCGTGCTTTTGTGGCACGTCACGAAAATCATTTTGTGTCATGAATCTAACTTGGTCTAACCTGATCCGACCCAGCCTTTAAGTTAGAGCTATCTATACCATCACTTTCCTTCAACGCAAATCAGATCAATTATTTTTCGTAATTGCAATCGTAAAACGCAAAGATTTAGTGACACATGCAGAGGGATCCGATTTAGTGCAACGCTTTCAGAATCTATCACATTCTATGTGAATGTATAATAAGGTCATGCGACGAAATGTGATTGTAATGCAGCATACGGGGGTTATAGGTGACTGTAAGTAAATGCAATGTGATGTAAGTGAATGGAGCGAAACGAAGATTGATGTAAATCGCTTCACAATTTCTATGTCGTCTTTTAAAATGTACCAGTCCCGAATTCAGTTTAAACTCCGTTGCATAAATTTCGTCTGACGGAGTTGGACTCGAACCTCGAATTTTGAGATGAAGGTCCGGCATATGGACCATTTGGACGCCAAACAGGATGGGTGGGTGGGTTGGTGGTAGAAACGTAATCCCTTGAGATTGATGAAAGGGAAGGTGGGCAAAAGGATGGGTTTGAAGAGGGGCAACTAATGCCCGGCTTGAAGATGGTATTCGTTGCCAAGGCCACCGGCGGGGGTGGGAGCGGATGCTTGAATGATATCTAATGGCAAACACATAATTGATTGTGTGAGGCCCTCAGACGTCATTGGCGCATAACAAGACGGAGAAAGGGAGAGACGCAGACATTAGGAGAAACTCAATGACTGAGACAAGGACAGAGAGACAGTGACGGATAAAGATAGAGACAAAGAGCATAGATAGAAGCAGAAGCAAGTATACAGAGGCAGAGGCAGGGACATAGATGAATTCAATGCATTTGTCACACACAAATGGACAGATAGTGAAAGACAGAGTATAAGGAGGAAAGGGTAAAATAAAAAAAGCAGATAAAGATCGAAAGTAAACAGAGAGAAGACAAATAATTAGGCAGGATGATGAATGGATATATCGATGGATGGATAGATAGATAGATAGATAGATAGATAGATAGATAGATAGATAGATAGATAGATAGATAGATAGATAGATAGATAGATAGATAGATAGATAGATAGATAGATAGATAGACTGGCATACAGTCGTCGCTCATCGTTGCTCAACATCATCTATACTATGTGCATTGTGCAACCTTTTTGCAGACGATAAAGAACCACACACACACATATATATATATATTATATATATAATATTTTATATATATATATACACACACACAAAATATTATCTATAGTTGATCCGTCAAAAGATTGATTGATTTCATCGCTGAAGTTCCCTCCAATAGAGACAGATAGACAGATAGACAGATAGACAGATAGACAGATAGACAGATAGACAGATTGACAGATAGACAGATAGACAGATAGATAGATAGACAGATAGACAGAGAGACAGATAGACAGATTGACAGATAGACAGATAGACAGATAGACAGATAGACAGATAGACAGATAGACAGATTGACAGATAGACAGACAGACAGAAAGACAGATTGACAGATAAACAGATAGACAGATTGACAGATAGACAGATAGACAGAAAGACAGATTGACAGATAAACAGATAGACAGATTGACAGATAGACAAAAAGACAGATTGACAGATAAACAGATAGACAGATAGACAGATAGACAGAGAGACAGATAGACAGATAAACAGATAGACAGAAAGACAGATTGACAGATAAACAGATAGACAGATAGACCGAAAGACAGATTGACAGATAGACAGAAAGACAGATTGACAGATAAACAGATAGACAGATAGACCGAAAGACAGATTGACAGATAGACAGTTAGACAGATTGACAGATAGACAAAAAGACAGATTGACAGATAGACAGACAGACAGAAAGACAGATTGACAGATAAACAGATAGACAGATTGACAGATAGACAGATAGACAGAAAGACAGATTGACAGATAGACAGATAGACAGATTGACAGATAGACAAAAAGACAGATTGACAGATAAACAGAAAGACAGATTGACAGATAAACAGATAGACAGATAGACCGAAAGACAGATAAACAGAAAGACAGATAGACAGATAAACAGATAGACAGAAAGACAGATTGACAGATAAACAGATAGACAGATTGACAGATAGACAAAAAGACAGATTGACAGATAAACAGAAAGACAGATTGACAGATAAACAGATAGACAGATAGACCGAAAGACAGATAAACAGAAAGACAGATAGACAGATAAACAGATAGACAGAAAGACAGATTGACAGATAAACAGATAGACAGATTGACAGATAGACAAAAAGACAGATTGACAGATAAACAGAAAGACAGATTGACAGATAAACAGATAGACAGATAGACCGAAAGACAGATAAACAGAAAGACAGATAGACAGATAAACAGATAGACAGAAAGACAGATTGACAGATAAACAGATAGACAGATAGACCGAAAGACAGATAGACCGAAAGACAGATTGACAGATTGACAGATAAACAGATAGACAGATAGACCGAAAGACAGATTGACAGATAGACAGAGAGACAGATAGACAGATAAACAGATAGACAGAAAGACAGATTGACAGATAAACAGATAGACAGATAGACCGAAAGACAGATTGACAGATAGACAGAAAGACAGACAGACAGAAAGACAGATAGACAGATAGACAGAAAGACAGATTGACAGATAGACAGATAGACAGATAGACAGAAAGACAGATTGACAGATAGACAGACAGACAGAAAGACAGATTGACAGATAGACAAAAAGACAGATTGACAGATAAACAGATAGACAGATAGACCGAAAGACAGATTGACAGATAAACAGATAGACAGATTGACAGATAGACAGATAGACAGATAGACAGATAGACAGATAGACAGATTGACAGATAGACAGTTAGACAGATTGACAGATAGACAGATAGACAGACAGACAGAAAGACAGATAGACAGATAGACAGAAAGACAGATTGACAGATAAACAGATAGACAGATAGACAGATAGACAGATAGACAGAAAGACAGATTGACAGATAGACGGACGGACCAGAGACCCGACCTCTGACGAACTGATACTGCAGAATGCCATAATTGGAATCGATCTCCAGCAGCAAAGAACTGCGACAATGACACTCTCGCAGTCAAAAGAAGTCACGTGAAATCGACCCACTGCCTCTCCTCACTGCCTCTCCTTACTGCCTCTCCTCACTGCCTCTCCTCACTGCCTCTCCTCTCTATCATGGCTCTCATCGTTGCCATCATCTCTGCACTAAACGGGGAAATACCTTCCTCTCCTCAGGAAACGGGTTTTTGGTTCGTCTTAAGCGTCGTGGTCTTCATGTTGATGATTTAATTATAAAACTATTTCCGACTTATTTTATTACTAGCTGGGGTACCCGGCGTTGCCCGGGAAATTTAGGATTCGACCCGCTCCGGCCACTACCCCACCACACCACACCCCACCACACTCCGACCTACACGGTTCGCCAACATAGAAATTTTAGTTTTCGGGGGAAAAATCTCCCCAAATGTCCCCACTCCTCCACCTCCCACAACACGCCACCACTACCTTCAATCTCCACCGGTACGCCAACCGTGAAGTTTTGTTTTTTGGGGAAAATTTTTTCCCATCCACAAATTTCCTCCACCCCTCCCCCACCCCCCACAACATGAAACCATTAACTCCGACCTCCAACGGTACGTGGGGCGCGGTGGTGTAGCGGTGGCGTCGTTGCCTTTAAGCCAGAAGTTTCGAGGTTCGAATCCACCTCACGTCGCCGCGTAGGGACCTTGGGCAAGTCCTTCACTCGCAATTGCTCAGCGCTTCGGCGTGAAACTCCGATGCAGTGTCCGCTCTGCATTCGGGAGCGCTTCTGAGTAGAAAGAGCTTGAAGGGGCGCTATAACAAGTGCACATACAAACAAACAAACGCCACCGTTTAAATTTTGGTTTTCGAGGAAAAAATTATGCCCCCCAAATTTCCCTTGTGCATTTTCGGTTTTCGGAAATTTTTTCCCTCTCCATTACCCGCCCCCTACCCTGGCCCCATAGCTGGGGTACCCGGCGTTGCCCGGGAAATTTAGAAATCGACCAGCTCCAGCCACAATCCCACCACACCCGCAACACCACCCCATCCATCAACCCCACCCCCATTCACCCCACCCCCAACCCAACCCCTCCAACCTCCATCCTACCGACCCCTCACCACCCAACCCTCCAACCCCCCTCCCCTCCACCCCTCTTCCACCCACACACTACCCCCGACCTCCACCGGAGGCGACCCGTGAAATCCGGACTGGCAGAAGCGCTGGCCTTAAGCACCTCTAAAACGGTGTCAATCGCTGCTTTTATGTGTATGGGACCCGAAAGAAAAGTGCTGTCATAAGCCTGTGAGGGCAACGGCCAGCAGGAAAATGAAGAAAATGAGGGCTTTTTGCCTCCCCCCACCCTAGCCTCCATGGTGGCAGAGATTCGCGAACCCCTCCACTGGGTGTCCGATGCCGAGAGGGACACAGTAGTGAGGGTTTGGAGTGAAAAGCTCAAAAACTGTAGACATTCATTTCGGTTAAACACACAGAATCTTATCTACATGTATATTGCATCGGAGTTTCACGTCGAAGCGCTGAGCAATTGCGAGTGAAGGACTTACCCATGGTCCGTACGCGGAGACTTGAGGTGGATTCGAACCTTGTACCTTCCGGCTTCAAGGCAACGACGCCACCACTACAGCACCACGCCCCATGTAGTTTGAGAGACTATATATTGACCGACCTTACCATGTCCACCATGGTTCGGTGTAGAAGCTCGAACTTACACAGTTCAACATACAAGTCAAAATTCCTAAGTAAAGGACAGACACTGACTTTTTCCATAGTCCAGCATACAGCTGCGATCATTTTTCACATTCCAACATTTAATCTCAAACTTCCATATTATATAGAGCATAGGCCTATACAATATTCTGTCCTCGTCCATCTTAATCCTGAAATAAGTTCCCTAGCAACCGTGGACTTTAATTAACTCTGTAACTTTATCCGACTCTTTCTGCGAGCACTTAAAGCCTTAATACATATTTTACTCGATCTCGGCTGCTGCTGTGTGTTGTTAATTCTCGAGTGACTTGTTCGTGTCTGTCTGCCAGACTGCCAGTGTAAAATATGCGCTGAATCCAACGGATCTGCCATCATAAACAACAATTACTCCTCTACTGTTCATAGTTCATGAGCAATTAATCATATTACAGGAGCAGAATAAGAAAATAATGACAAAAACCTGACTATCTAAAAAAAGCGACAGACCAGAATATAAGCTCAAAGAACATGGCACATCACATCACAGCACATTGCACGATGATCGTAATCTCCAAACTTTTAAAGAACCTCTCTAAAGCCAAGCGCGGGCGGCACTAGACTATCCACGAGCGCCGCGTTGAGTCAAAAGGTGTCCCCAAGAGTAGTCCAAAGGAGGTCTGGGTCCGGTTGCCATAGGATCAGATGTGCGGAACAGCTACAATAGATATAGTTAGCACTAGCTTGTCTTCATCTTCATCATCATCATCATCATCATCATCATCTTCTGCTCCTTCTTCTTCTTCTTCGTCGTCGTCGTCGTCGTCGTCGTCGTCGTCGTCGTCGTCGTATATTTGCGGCTTTTGGCCGATCATTCACCTAAGCGGCGCTGAATACAGATTCGATTCCTGTCAGCTGTTAATTCATTCATTCGTTCGTTAATTCATTCATTCATTCATTCGTTCATTCATTCATTCATTCATTCAACAGCACTGCATGCATGAGCTATATAACGGAGATGTATTGATCCGCGAAATCTCGTCGAACGAGATCACGACGGGAAGACGGGGACACGTGCGGAAATTAGCGTCATTATTTGTCGGTCATCGAAGCCTGAAAGAAAAGAAAGACGAAGAAGGAGAAGGGTTGACCAAAGGCCGACTGAAGGACGGACGGACGGACGGACGGACGGACGGACGGACGGACGGACGGACGGACGGGAAGAGAGGACAGACCGATGGCCAGACGACCTACACATAATAGGGGGAAGACAGGGCTATAGAAATGCGACGACGGGTCTCTTCCTTTCATATGGTCAACCCCCGGCCAATCGGTATTCGGGTCACGGGTGCCTTCAACGATTAAAAATCCGAACAGCCAATTCGTCATTTGATGAAAGAAAGCGCGGTGCATTCGTTTGCGGTATATGCATGCTGTGGTCGAGTAAGGTATACGGCCTGTCATTGGACTGATATAATTATAGGCTAATGTAGGCTTATATGTAAGTTATTGCAGGATACGTTAGGAGTTAGGATAGACTGGACTGCGCTGGAGTGGGGTGTAGGCCTAAACCGAGGTAGGCCTATGGTTATAAGGTAGGATTAGACTATAAGGTGTGCTTGTTGATATGCTAATTGATACTTGTGGAGTCAAACAGAAGGAAATGGGCAGGGCAGTGGCGGCGCCAGGATTTCAGTCTTGGGGGTGGGGGGCTGAAGCTTCCGGAATAAATTTTCCATTTTCATCCGCAAAAATTTATAACGACCTTTTTTACTCGTCCGGTCCAAAATCGTGGAAATATTTCAGTTTAGCGTGTAAAAAACCCGGATGACCTTTTTAAAGGGGGGCTTAGCCTTTGATAGGGGGCTTAGCCCCATAGCCCCCTAGCGCCGCCACTGCGGCAGGGCCTATATAGTCTGGCGAAATCGACCTAGCTATTGTAAAATCAGTTACCGGTAGTGTCCCGGATTGGTCAATGCAAGATCATGGATGCTTTCTCGCCCTAGAGAGTGGGATACAGATCTGGAGTCGTTTTTATTCCAAGTCCTCCCGACCATGTGAATTAATCTATAATAGCCAATCAGTCTTAAAATAATATCTTATATATTATTTTAAGACTGATTGGCTGCAAAATTTGGACCACAGAAAGATTAATCCTTTTCTAAAAACCTATATGTCATGTCATGTCAAACACCGACGTCGCCGCGCGACGGTTGGTCACATGTATGGACTAAAAAACCTATATAAATTCTATTATATTTCATTCAGGATAAAGGAGGAGGTGCAAGGCGGTAAATAAATGGCCATATACAGTTGTACACACATAGATGATCGAATGGGAAAGTGCTGAGACGACTGAACCAGATACAGCAGACGATTCCGTGACAGCGCTGCAGTGAGTAATAGACCCGATAACGACGACGACGATAGTTTAAAGTGCATCTCAGAAGAGATATGGAAACAACGGCGGCGGCGGCGGCAGCAGTAGCAGCAGCAGCAGCAGCAGCGGCAGCAAGAACAGCAGCAGCCTTGCGTCTCTCTCCCATCTCATTGCGTTGATGAATGACCAGCACTGAGAATTCGCCACATGTATGCATGTGCACATTTATGCATGTATGCCTGTATGCATGTGTACGGTTTTAAGACATGGAATATAAAAAGTATAGATTCTAATAAATTATTAGTACGATATAATGAATAGAATTAAATGAGATGTGATGAGTTCGATCATATCGAATAGTATTAAATCACGATTATCAGATAATTATTATTGGCTGATTATTGATAATGTTAAATTTCATTGGATATTATAAGAGATAACAATACCTTATATCAGATCACAATAGATTACATTAATTATAGAAGAGCAAGGAATCCGATTGGAATAAAATGCATTACCCATACTTCACAATATTGGATCGCATTAAATAGCATTACATTACATTACATAAATACGGTTTCCTGCGCCGATCAGAAAGAGCAGCGTGCATGTATGTGTGCACTGGTGAATGTTGTACGCCAAGTGTGCACCGAATTGTGCATGTAGTACCCCAAGTGTACACCGAATTGTGAATGTTGTACGCCAAGTGTGCACCGAATTGTGCATGTAGTACCCCAAGTGTACACCGAATTGTGAATGTAGTACGCCAAGTGTACACCGAATTGTGAATGTAGTACGCCAAGTGTACACCGAATTGTGAATGTAGTACGCCAAGTGTACACCGAATTGTGAATGTAGTACGCCAAGTGTGCACCGAATTGACATTCGCGTACACAAGAGAATAAGAGGACGTACATGTACGGACGGACGAGAGGAAAGTGTCAGTGGGATGATATTGGCGAATTAAGTGTGAGTGCTGAGCCAACTGTTCGTCTGCTTGTGAGAAGCATGCAGCAGATATATTTCTGCGATCTCCGTCGAGTGCCATCGCACAACGATGTGTATCCCGTGGAGTAGAATAAAGAGGACACGGTTAATATTTGCCGCCATAAATACATCGGCCGTGCATGTGTGCATGGCCCACAGGCGACAGGCCTAAAGGAGGACGAAGATAGCACTATCTTGATACACAGGACTGCGCACACAGATAGGCGCACGCACGCACACACCCACCCACACACACACACGAGAACCTATATTTAGGAACACTGATGTGTGTGTGTGTGTGTGCGCGTGTATGTGTGTGTGTATATATGCGTGTGTAGGTGTGTGTGTGAATGTGTAGGTGTGTGTGTAGGTGTGTGTAGGTGTGTGTGTATGTGTGTGTATGTGTGTGTGTGTGTATGTGTGTAGGTGTGTGTTTGTGTGTGTGTGTCTGTGTGTGTGTATGTAGGTGTGTGTGGGTGTGTTTGTGTGTGTGTGTGTGTGTGTGTGTTTGTGTGTGTTTGTGAACATCATTGTATCCGCCGATGTATCATCCGACTCATCCCGCGTGCATGCTTCGATATTTGATGTGAGTCACGTGACATCGGTGAGATGTGGCGGTTTCTGATTGGCTGGCGCTGATGCATGCATGGTGACGTCAAGTTAATATCCGTCAGTGATTGATGATCGTCGTCTGCTCGCATTGACATGAGTTCACGGTGATCCATATTCCTGCTTGGATCTCTTGTGTGAATAGAGAAGGTTAAGACCTATGAAGCAGAAGGCCGCATCTGTTACGGTTAGCGCTATATAAATGTCGGATTTCAGGGCATAAGCTGAATTCAAGCGCAAAGTGTTTTACATGAACGTGTGCGACATCAAACCTGGTAGATAGTCTCGCCGTAACTCCTATCATCCTACATGTATGTAGAGTCCATATTTGCACGTATACCATAATCCTTCGTGAACTTGGGTGAATCCTTCGTGAACTTGGGTGAATCCGTCGTGAACTTGGGTGAATCCGTCGTGAACTTGGGTGAATCCGTCGTGAACTTGGGTGAATCCGTCGTGAACTTGGGTGAATCCGTCGTGAACTTGGGTGAATCCGTCGTGAACTTGGGTGAATCCGTCGTGAACTTGGGTGAATCCGTCGTGAACTTGGGTGAATCCGTCGTGAACTTGGGTGAATCCGTCGTGAACTTGGGTGAATCCGTCGTGAACTTGGGTGAATCCGTCGTGAACTTGGGTGAATCCGTCGTGAACTTGGGTGAATCCGTCGTGAACTTGGGTGAATCCGTCGTGAACTTGGGTGAATCCGTCGTGAACTTGGGTGAATCCGTCGTGAACTTGGGTGAATCCGTCGTGAACTTGGGTGAATCCGTCGTGAACTTGGGTAAATCCGTCGTGAACTTGGGTGATTGTTAATTATAATTTGCTCGTATTTAAATGTTGATTATTGTCGACGATTATAATTCATGTGAAATTAATTATTTGTGTCTGTTAAAGATTTTATGTCGTCCAAAAAAAGTGTTGCCATTGCCGCAAATCCTGTCCCAGCAATTATCGCAGCATGTAGAGTGTAGACGCTACTAATTGGATAGCATGCCAATCCTCTATTTTCTAGCTTCAGAGTACTAAAATTGAAACATTGCAGGTTGTCATAACTTTCAAACCGATGAATTCATATGCCAGGTACCACTACGGTATACGCTTCCTACCGCTCATATAAGAGGTTTAAAAAATTTGCCTCAGATGCTCTCCCGTCTAACAATAATCTCCAAAACCCACGGATTTACTTTTGCCCACACTAACACTAAAAACCACTGGCGCCACTACATGGAATAAAATTCTCAAGAAATTAGGCAGTACCCCTCCCCCACCCCACCCCGGTAACACTAACATCGTTTAAGAGCAGGCTGCGCACTTACTTGGTTGAAGGTAATTTTTAAATGTTTCGGTGTAGGCATAATATTCGTATATCTCCTAACGTCTAACTTTATTTCCAATTCATTCCTTTTTCTAATTTAGTCTAATTTGTAATTTATTTCAGATCGTGTATAATTATTTATCAAACCAACTGTTATGCTGAGCCATGTCATATCTCTACCTACCTCCGCATTTTCTTTTGAAACTGTGCACGAGCGTCCTACTGAGTGAGTCATTCTGCTCGGCCTTCCTTTGTGGTCTTCAGCAGTCAAAGAGCAATTCGATTTGTTACTGAATTCTTAATGATTAATTGGCTACACAGAATAAGCGATTGATTGCATTTTACGCTATTTATCGCTAATGTTAAGTCATCTTGTTATATTTCACCGTATAGCCTACCTTGCCTTGACTCACCGTATACCCGACCTTGCCTTCGTTTCTTAACTTAGGCAAGTCTTAACTTACCCAATTAAAATGTACAATTTTTATAGACCTATATGATTTTCCATCATTGAATGGCAAATAAAAGATCGCTTTAGACATTTTCACTACTATCTAATTACGATTTTTGAACTGCTAGCTTTTACCAACAAACCTATTCCCAGCACATAGTCATAAAACTCGTTAGAAAGCGCAAAGCAAGTTAAAAAAGCATGTCGTCAACGATTAAAACTTTCAAAACAAAGGTGATGTTTAAAATCAATATAAAAATATAAAACACTGAAAATCTGCAAAAATATTGTTCAATGGCCGATCAAAGCTGTCATAAGGTTTTTTTAAAAGCTGCTGCGCACTCAAAAGTCTGTTATAAATTATACATGTAGCAGAATGCAAAAGAAAATTGAAGGCTTTGCAAATGCGATATGGTTCAGAATGTTCACAAGAAAATTCAATGATTGGATTAAACTAAAAGCATAAAAGGTCTATAGTTCGTTATTCTAACATAACTAAACAAACCACCCGTAATTGTAATCAATAATATAGTCTTATCTTTAAGTCTTTCTTTACGGTGCTACTGCTATATATAAGCAGAAAGATTCGTCGAGAGTGAAACTTTACAGAATTGGCTTATTTGGCTCAGCAATCTGTTTTGCATAAAGACGTTAGTTTCAACCATTTCCATTGGACTTTTTGGTTGCGTGTTTGCAAACGCATGCAGGGCTATAGGCCTACCGATTATGCGAGTCATATAAATATCATTCTTTATCTCTAGTAGATGGGCGAAGTATCCGAGTTGTACGTTATTTGCGGGTAATAGATCTATAATAGTTATGCAGCTACGATGATGCTAATGATGATGATGGTGACTTGGCTGATGATTATGAATATTGTAATGAAGACAGTCATGATTATGGTGCTGATGATGATACTGGTGACGATTATGATGTAGCCTACATAAATATGATGATTATGATCGATCTGTGTTTTTTCCATGTAACGCTTGGAAACCTTATAAAATGACGCTGATAACGTTTCAGTGGTTAATAATGTATGTGGTTTAAAAATTTGCATTGCTATTGCTGCCACTGCCACTGCTGTTGTTGTTGTGATGATGATGATGATGATGATGATGATGATGATGATGATGATGATGATGACAACGACGATGATGATATTGCTGCTACTGCTTTTATGATTATGATGATGATGATGATAATCAGTGCTTAAAGTGTAAAAAAAGTGCTTGGACGCCCCTCACTTTGTCAGATGTTCTGGCCAAATAAGTGTCAGGACGGCAAAAAAAAAATTGAAAATAAGTACCTGGACGCCGTCCATGGCCGTCCTGTCACACCTTAAAACATGGTAATAATGATGATGATGAGGAGGAGGAGGAGGAGGAGGAGTAGGAGGAGGAGGAGGACGACGATGATGATGATGAAGTCGTGGATGCCAAACTGATGATTATGATGATGAAGGTGAAGATGATGATACAGTCATGATGATGACGAGAACACGAAGGTAACAGCGGTACTCTCTGTTGTATGTAACTAAATTGTAAGAGAGCGGATGGGCACAAGATCTAACTACTATCGATGCTGTCTCGAAACTGTACTCTCGACGCCGTGAGTACTGTTAATATCTTGAATGAAGCTCTTTTGGCTGTAGACAAAAATATCAAAGTTCTTCATCTTCACCATCAAGTTCAATCGGTTAGTTATACATTAATACAAAACACAATCAACTGCTACAGTTACTAATAATCATAAATAAATCCAGCAACTGTTAATCGAAAACGAAGCCAATAATTACCATGGAATTTGCAAAAGTCAATAATTAACATTGTTTGTGCAGGTTATAATTATTACTGAGCTACAACAGTAGCCGTGTTATTACTATTATTGGCTGATGTACATTAGGGCCTACAGTTTCAGTTTTCAAAAACCCTTATAATTCAGCTAGTCAGTGAAGTGCTGTAAGATGCCAAACAAATTTCTGTCGACGGCAACGGCCTCTGTTGTCTTAGGTCCTCGTCAAATCTGGATCCATCCATGAGTAAGTAAGTCGAGTGATTTCCATTTTAACGATGAGGACACCACATCCTTTAAATCCGTCTAAAAATTCAAAGTAGCCCAAGAATCCTATTAGTTTCCTTTCCATAACAAAAAACTGATTATCGCGAAAATAGCCTACTATGCAGTGTAGCGGCCTAAGTAGGCCTACGAATTATATTCAATGTTCATAACACGCTTGTTGCCACAAAAACCTATCTCGAAATAATTAGTCACAGTCACAGTAATCAACACCTAAGAAAATATTCGAATCGACCTATTTGAGACAATCAATAAGAAGCAAAATATATCATCATGAATAACATAATTATCTAGTCTGTACCTTTAACAAATCTCAGGTTAAAAATCAATGAATTGAACACACGATAACGGCACCAACACAGCAAACCTTTAGATGCAAATAAAGTTTTAACAAATCTCAGGTTAAAAATCAATGAAATGAACACACGAAAACGGCACCAACACAGCAAACCTTTAGATGTAGATAAAAAAAATAGCGCTACATAAATAAACAGAAAACAAAAATTGAAGTTGTTAGCATAGACAAAAAAATTGTTAGTGTTAGATCACTGCTTATTGCGATTTATTGAAACAACGTATAGGCCTACTTCAAATTCGTGAAGATGACGGAACACATTTTGTGGAAACGGTTATAAATGCAAAAACAAAATTAGAGACAGTGGAAATACGATAGCCTGCTTAGCCGATAGGCCTACTATCGGAGTGACCTAAATCTGTGAAACAATCTTGAAGCGTTGAGAATCGTCAAAGTACGACGCCAAAAATCAAACTTTTCAACCTACAGGTCCTAACAACAACAGAAAAAAACAGATGCGATTAATCGATGAACCCTGCGAGAAAAACAACTAAAATATCATAATACGAAAATATATTATTCCAACATCAAACCGGTTATTATAAATGCGTAGAAATTAATGAAAGCTCAAAGTAGAAGAGAGCATCGAATAAAAACTCAAAACGGAAGAACATCCAACAAAATCTCAATCGTCGTCTGCAGATCACATTGATGATGCAGGAGTGGGCGGGGCATATACGGTTGCCTAGCAACGACGCTCAGCCACTTCTAGCGTCGTGATAGAGGGCGGCGTTGTCACGACCGGTGTCACCCTGCAAGGCGTCCCGGGCGGCGTAGTAGCCGGGTGAAGCTTCGGTTCCTGATGAGGAAACGACGCTTGGGGCGGCGTAGTACCCTCCACCGGCGGACGAGGACATTCCGTTGCGGAACTGCTCGATGAAGGTACCGATCTTGGTGAAGCTGGGTCTTTTCTTCGGAGAGGTGTTCCAGCAAGGGTAGAGCACGTTGTTGAACCTGCGAAATGCAAAGGCACAGAGCGTGCTACTTCAGCTTATACGCTATACAGCCACCAGATAGCCACGTTAGCTTCGTCACCCCTTAGAGTTGAGGTGTTGCTTGTTAACAGTGTATCGTTAACAAAACACTGTTTATTGGTAGCTCCAACTCCGACTGCAGAAGCCACGGCATGCTTCCTATGCACATACTCTTATATTGCCCTTTTATAAGGTAGGCTATAGATATGCTCAGCGCCAGTGAGCGCATGAAAGCACTACACCTACACTAAATGGCCTGATATACATAGCCTATACATACACACATGTGTAATGATATCTAACTTAACTCCTAAAATGATTCACTACTATACGTATAAATATGCAAACAATCAATACTTATGCTACTCGAATTATGATTTTTATGTATAGGTCTATAGTCTTATCTGATACTCTGCTATTCCATGTTAAGTCACATATGTTTTTGCAACGCATGGCATTGTTGAGAACTTGAGTGACAATAAATTATTGCTATCGTATCGTATATGAGAATTTTTAAAGCGCCTCCCGCAGTAGATTTACTATCTAGTCAGAGGCGATCTCTCAGCGTGACAGCCCCGAGGAAATAAGAAAGACTTCAAGCAGCGAAAGGCTGAAGATGTCACCCCCAATAAGATCCTACTACGGATAGAGGTATGGAGGTCAGTCCACATGGAAGGGCCCACAATGGAAAAGGTGCGGCGCTGGGCCATAGTAGTCCTTGCTCCGAGAAATCATGCGTAAGATCAAGTCGACCAGCAGACCGGAGATGGCGGGAAGAGACTGCGGAGAATGGCGTGTGCATCAGGTCACAAAGGTATTTAGAAGCTTCTCACTTTGAGCCTGACCTTTTTAATAAGAGCAGTACCTTGAATTGGATACGAGAGGCAACAGGAAGCGAGTGTAGAAGATCAATCGTGTAGGTAGAAATGTGGGAGTATATATAAACCGAGGGAGCCGAACAATGCTGCCTAGTTCAATACTGATGACTGAATATAAAATATATTGTAAGGTAAGTCAAGGTATTACAACTCAAGATAACACAGGGCACTGGCAAAGTTATAACAATCGTAAGCTAAGGAAAGACAAACAGGTCAGATGAGTAATGCGACGTCTCCATATTACAGTCACTCAGCTCATGTAATTGTTTTGATAGCAACGTATTATAGAAAAACCTATACGTTTAAACTGTGTTAACTGAAAACTTACAGGTCAGGATGACAGGCTTCAGGGCAGGTCAGTCTTTCGCCGCGTTTAAGAACAGCGCGGATGTCTGCACTCTTGTGGTTGGCATAGGGAGCATCGCCTGTAGTCAACAAAATATTCAATTAATATACCGGTAATGATAAATTTTATGATTATATTTATATATAGGGTCATATATAAATATATTCCATACTGTATGATTAGCCTATGGATGATTAACATCGATAAATCATCCGGTCTCCATTATCACCGCCTTCATCGGCATTTAGCATAATTATGAGGGTGAAAAAATTATCTAAACGTGTGTGATTTAAGATAGCATCCGGACATTGCATCACTGTATGTTTAAAGGGATATCTGTTCACTGTTTACGTCATTGTCATCATCAGTTTCATCACTACATCACCGGCATCACCATCATCATTATACGATGATCTGATTCACTGTCACAACAGGGTTGTGTCTTTAATTGAGCTGTGCGATGATCGTCTCGTTAATTGTGATGTTGACATCATGACGTTAGGTAATTTTTCTTGCTGTTGGTTGTGGCATTATCATGACGATGATGCTGGCGGTTGCTGTGATGGTATGATGATGATGATGATGATGTCATGATGATGATGATGGTGGTGGTGGTGGTGGTTCCAGTGGTGGTAGTGGCGATAGTGGTGATAGTGGTGGTTTTGGCGGTGGTTGTTGTGGCGGTGGCGGCGTTGAACTAATACGAGGGTGGTTGTAATTGATGCTTTGTTGCGGTTGGTGGCATGTAGTTACATGTATAATTTATCTATACATGTATCTATAAGAAAGGATGTGGCTATGTATGTATGTATGTATATTTGTCCAGAATGCACGCTCACAGTTTTTGAGCTTTTCACTCAAAACCTTCACTAATGTATAGGTCTCGGCACGAGACGCAAAGGCGAGGGGTTGGCGATTCTCTACCACCATGGGGGCCAGGGTGGGGAGCGAAACCCCCCAAACTTTTTTCAAAACACGCAGCTATTGGTTTGAAATTTTTTTCCTAGATAGAGGTCCATCAGAACCCCACAGATCAGTGGTTGGCAAATCTCTACCACCAGGGGGGCCAGGGTGCGGGGGTCAAAAACACTGATTTTCGCTATAAATTTTCATTCGCTTGCCACGTACAAAAGCAGTAATTTTAATCGTTTTAAAGGTGTCTAAGGTCAGCTCTTTTGCCAGGACGGATTTCACGGGTCGCTTACCGGAAGAGGCGGGGTGAGGGAGGGTGAGATGGTAGAGGGGGGTTGAGGGGGTAGAGTTGGGGGTTGGCAGGGTGGGGTGTTGAGGGGTAAGGTGGAGGGATCGGGGAGGGGTGTGGTGGAGGTGGAAGGGTGGGATGGGGATGAGGGGTGGGAGTGGGATGGCGTGGGGGGTCGAGGGGTGAGGTTTGGGGTGGGGGTGAGGGTGGGTGAGTGGGGGTGGGTGGATGGGATGGGGGTGGAGGGTGGGGTGGGGGTGGGGTGGATGGGGTGGGGGTGGGATGGGAGTGGGAGGGGTGAGGTGGGGTGAGATGGGGGTGGGAGGGGTTGGGGTGGAGGGGTGGGTGGGGTGGGATGGGGGTGGAAATTTTCGTGAGACCCAAATTTCTTGGGTCGCGTACCGGTAGAGGTCGGATTGTGGTAGGGTGGGGTTGTGGCCGTAGCGGATCGAATCCTAAATTTCCCGTGCAACGCCGGGTACCCCAGCTAGTATGGTGATAATTATGATGCTAGTTTTTAGTGTTGGTAACTATAGTATTGGCAATCATTGCGCCTGGTGAGTTAGTAGCCTACATGGTGACAGCGGTGATATTGCAGTGGTGTCGATGGCGACGGCTGTTGTTAGTGGTCATTGTGATTGTATAGTTGTATACCTTTCGAGTAGATTTCCCAGATGGTCACTCCGAATGACCAGGTGTCCGTCTTTTCATCGTACGTTGGTTTTCGGCAGCTCAGAGTGTCCAGCGTCTCAGGAGCCATCCACTTCAGTGGAACGACGGACAACTGTTAGCAAAAACAGATATGCAGCACATCATTGATCACTCGCTTAAAAGCTTTGGATGCTAAGGCTGGCAAATCAAATTGACGAGCAATATCAGCCATCGCCCTCCACACAGTCATTCGCATCAGCGATAAGTTGCCGTTTATGGTTGGCAAATTGTGGGGTGAAAATTGTGGGGTGAGAAGGAACTACGGGCAGTGGCGAATTGCATGGGAAATGATCAGCATAGTGAACCGATGGGAGGGTTTACTCATCGAAAGGGGTAATGTACATTATATCTTCAATAGGTCATATTCTAAACCAGTGGAGAGAGGAGCCTCCTTTCTTGTCATACACGGTGATCAAGTTGTTTTTCGTGAACGAGAAAGACAATCATCTTATTGATCATCATTAGCCGTGGTACACTTTTCCTATGCAGTGGCACAAGTTGACATCAAAGGGTCTTGCTATCCAGGTTACCCACTTTGCAGATCACGTTTCAAAATTTCAAAGGCAGCATTATGCTCATCATCATATAGGCCAGCGGTTCTCAACCTTTTTAGTGCGGCGACCCCTTGACAAGATTTCGATAGTTGTGACGACCCCCAAGTTTTTTTAATCGAATTACCCCCTCCCCCGTAACAGCATTTTTAACCATTGTCCAATGTTCATGGCTATAAATTTTCACTTCATAATTCGAAATTGCTTTTGGCAACTGTGTGAGTTTTCCTGGCTCTTAATGGCGGTTCTGAGGGCTACCTATTCGGCAGTTGAAGTTTCATAATAATGTCTATTCAGTTTGTGACTCTTCATTAACTGCCACGTCTTGCTGCTGAACTCCGCAAACATCCCTTCTCAAGTGCGCCTTCTTGGAGTCATCAGCTTTGTTCTTTAAAATATCCTACTGGTCATACTTTCCTGCATACTTAAGATGTTTAGTACCTGAATGGCGCTTCAGTCTATTTGTTGGGTTTCATTGATTCGACCGACAAAATGTCATTACAAATAAGACCTTGTAGTTTGTCTATTCATGCTGCAACTATTAAATAATAGACTACTTTCAATATTGGTCAATTATAGTTCTTCTTTCTTAACACTCTTTTCACCTAGCTGGTTCGTTTAGAAAAGCTATCAATTTCATAATCCTTACTTGTGCTTTTTACGAATGCGCCGAGCAGAGGTTTGAGAGGAAATGTGCCCTATAATTTTATTGGAAAACTTTTGAATTTCACACTGCAATGGTAGCATTTTATCAGCATTTCATTGCTGATAGTCGTTGTTTAGGACTTTAAAAGTATCCTCCTCCCATTGTTAAAATTTTATTTCCACACTACAATGGTCGCAATTTTATCTATTATCTCAAAAAATTCTCATAATTTCAGTACTGAAAGACATGGTTAAAAACTTCAATAAATGTACCCTCCCCATTGTTAAGTATTTTTAATTTGCACACCATTGGTAACACTTTAGGGCAGCTGTCATCTGAACAAAAGTACTCATGATTTCAGTGCTCACAATTTCTTATTTGCACACTGTAAATATAATATTTTAATGCTGTCATCTTAAGTAGCAAAATTGGTCATTAGACCCTATGCCATGGATAAACGGCGGATAACTCTGTAGAAATTCATAATGATATCTAGGAAATATTTCCGAAATATTGGGGATTATAAGCAGCTCAGTCCCAACCACACACTTCGGGGGACCAATCCCCAATGTCTCCAAAGTCTCCTCCCATAAACATGCCTGACGATAGCAGACTGCTTAGTTGACAGATTCTTGTAGCAAACCGGGTATTGTTTTATATTTTAGAAGAATTTAAACAGAGGAATTTACATTTTAAAGCTAAAAAATTAATGGAAGCAATTGAATTAGCTGCCGCAATCTATAGAATTAATCATAGCAAAAGAACAAGTAAAAATTTATTTTAAGTTTCTATAGCATAGTGGATCGCGTTGAACGTTGGTATTACACGCGTACATATTTTGAAAATTTCTGAAGGGTCCAGGCGACCCCTGGCAAATCGTCAGGCGACCCCCGTGGGGGTCGCGACCCACAGGTTGAGAACCGCTGATATAGACTCTATTACGCTAATCGTGACAAAATAACTAGGAAACGGAAACAGACAGTGCAAAGATGTAAGCAAGAAACATGATTGTATGTATAGGCCAGTTATTGAAATAATCTGATTATTAATATTTCAATGAAATGCTTGCTTAGAATTAATCCCTTCGCCAAAGAAGATGCCCGTTGACTTCCGCCTGCAGCCATGAACGCCACAGCAGGGTTTGAGACCATAGACCCCGCCCTGAGTTTCCTATGCAAAATCTGATTTTCTCAGGTCTATTTACTTATTGATAGCATAAATATTATAACACACCTTCAAGACTATCTACCCACAAGCTAGTTAAAAACCTTTCTCGGCATAGCGGTCTAATCGGTAGCACGTTAAGCAGTAACTCCAACGACATACGATTTCTACCCTGCTAAGTGGAATTCGTGCAGCATCCTTGGACATTGAACAGGTGAATGGCGCACCCGTCTCATCTCTCCTCGGCTTTTGCTGAACTTGTGCTCCGAGTGCCATGCAATTAAATAGAATTAAATGAACATGATTGAATAGAGCTGAGTTTATAATGATCAGCTGATAGATGAGTAATCGTCGTAGTCTACCCCAAGAGTCGATTGTTCGTTGTTGGGTCTTTCTTCCGCGTCGTCTCTCGACGGACCAAATCCGATCAGTTTCGCCTCATATCCACCGATCGCCCGTTTCAGCAGAACATTTCTCACAGCCAAACGACGATGGATAATCTGTGGGAGGAGAAACGTCGTATACAATTTATAAATTTCATACGGATGCAATAATGATTTGATTTGATTTGAATAATGTATTGGACATCGATCGATTGATTAAGTAATTGATCGATACATACACTGTGTCCGGATGAAAAGTAGTACACAACTAAAAGTGTCATAACCCGGTCAAAACGTTTAGGATTTGTCTGAAATTTTTAATACAGCAACAGTGACCATATTTACACGAGATCCTAAAGCCGATTAGAAATATTCGTGAGTTTGTCAAATTTATGAGCGTTTAAAATGCAGCACCAAAAAATTGAACTTTCCAACATGGAAAACCTGAAAAGAAGTGAAATTCAGCTATATATGGTGCTAAAAATGTCCTTCTTGTTCACGAATACACGACCGTAGACGTAGTAGTTGTCCAGGGATACACTCGGCTTCATAGCCCGCAGCAGTGGCCGCCCAGCAGTCCAGACCTTGATCCGGAGTACCAGGTGCATTTACTGGAATGTCGCGTTTTTCGTTCACGCGTATTCATGACATCGATAACCGTAGGGCGTAGGGCGCGTCTGGTTGAGGAGTGGCAGCTGTTTGACCACGTGATCATCGACCGGGCCATCAAACAGTGGCGTCCACGTCTCCGGTCGTGTGTCCGTCAACGAGGAGGACATTTTGAACACCAACTGTAGCCGAACTTCACTCTCTTATGTGATGGCCCATGTTGGAAACTTTAATTTTTCAGTGCTCCATCGCAAACGCTCATAAATTTGGCAAACTCGCGAATATTTGCAAACGACTTTGGAATCTCGTGTACATATGGTCACTGTTGCTGTATTAAAAATTTCAGACAAATCCTAAAAGTTTTGACCGGGTTATGACACTTTTAGTTGTGTACTACTTTTCATCCGGACACAGTGTACATGTAGATAGGATCTATACGGTGATCAATTGATTTTAAGTAGCAAGCCTATTATAATCTTCATAGAACTCTTTCCTAAACATCTAATCTGACGTTAGCACATCTTATGTAAAAAATTCTCAGGTTCGAACCATTTCTTTTCTCAAGTCTTCGTTCTTCTTTACTTCTCAAATTCGCGATAATAATAATAATAATAATAATAATGACGAAAATTTCTATGGCGCCGTAACACAGCACATGCCGTTACAAAGGCGCCTCTACAAACACAAACACAATATATTCAGTCAAAGGTACGCCTTAGAAAACAAATAATTATGTCTTCAGACGAGTTTTGAAAACCCCAACAGAGTTGGCAGAACGAACTGTGGAGTGTGGAAGGCAGACTGTTCCAGCAGCGGGGCCAGCAGTTGAAAAAGCACGCTCCCCGAAGCGTGTCTTCGTCCTTCGCACATACAGATCTTCTTTCACACTGGATCTCAGCGTAAGACCAGCACCTGACGCCGCCATCTGCACGCAGTAGGATATTATTTTAGTCTAATCTTATCTTTACAAGTATTAAATTTTCAGTATTTAATTGACGATGTTTAATCTGCTTGAACTATCGTATACCTTCTGGTCATGAAGATGCTGGACGCCTCGAGCGATGTGCAGAGTGAAGGACAGCATGTCTTCGAGGACTTCAGCGTCAACGGTTGTGATCTCGCTCAGCCAATCCTTGAGGGTCTTGTCACACAGCTCCAGCAACATCACAGGAGGAACTGAAAATTGAATGACAGCTGATGCAGCGCTAGGCCTACTTAAACGAAAGGCTATCATTATATTCGTTGTTTTATCGATGAAAATTGCGCTATTATAGATAGGCCTACTTCGGGATTGCAAAGCGCTGTTCTGGACTGGTTATTCTTCGAAAATGGTTAAATATGCAAAATTATTACATAAGTTTTAATAATAATATTACAGTACACAATTACTAATAGGCCTATATAATTATTTTTAATATGAACACATATATTTTAGCATTATTATTGCTATTATTATTATTATTATTATTATTATTATTATTATTATTATTATTATTATTATTATTATTATTTTTTTTTTTTACCCGAGGTAGTTCTAATCCCTCAGGAAGCAAAAAATTGTCCGGAGACTGTTAGTTGGTGGGTTCTGGAACGGCTACGCTTCATCCAATTCTGGCAAGTCAAAAGTGCTGTGGTAGGCAACGGCGTTCAATCGCTGAATGATAATTGAGAGCCGTTGGAATAGGTGGCTAGTTTCTCTCGGGTCTCCGGAAATCCGAGTAAGATTGCGACCGAGATCAGAAATGAAAGAAAGACCAGTGCTATTGATGGGCCCAAGAGTTTATTATTATTATTATTATTATTATTATTATTATTATTATTATTTTAAATTATTATTGTACCCTATTTTAATTTTTTATAGTTATTAGGCCCATTATTATTTATTATCATTATTGTTATTATTATTATTTTTCAAGCTATTATTTTTGTTATAATTATTATTATTTTTAAAACAGTAAGTATAAAGAAATGTATAGACACCTTGTTTGTCATCGGCCACAATTCCGAGGAATCGAATGATGTTCGGGTGAGGTTTGAACTGGTTGGCCATGAAGTCGATCTTTGCACTCATCACCTCTGGATCGCCCTTGTCATACCCACCTGGAAAACAAACGCACGAATTGCATGCACTCTAAAGTTTGTCACGCTGCTTGATGCCATGTCACGTCTTTAAGTCCAAGACTGGCGAAAAACGCCAGATAAATATACATAGATATACAAATGCACTTGAATGAATGAATGAATGAACGAACGAACGAACGAATAAACGAATGAAGAAGGAAACAAATGAATTCATTGTCGTTACACGATAAATATGAACCACTTTCTTAAGTCTGCGCCAGAGATCATAGACCTATCTGACTTTTATCAGTGCCGGTGACACGAAACGGAGTATCCCCCCTGAAAGCTATCCGGAAGGATGAATTGATCTATCCCCCCGGATGGAATTAACCGGTCTATACTATCCGGGGAGATAAACCATTCTATCCCCTTTTTGAAAAATGAGCATAATAAAAAAAATTATGTTGTAATCAAAATTTAAAGTGACTTTAATTGTTTTAAGTGTCCTAAGCAATGCTCAGATAATGGCAACTCAAATTTATTTAGTGACTCTGAGTGTTTTTAAGTGTTTTAAAAGTTTTAAGTGCTCTAAAAACAGGGCAAAAGAAATTATAGGCTATAGTAAGAATAAACATACTTGTTAGTGTCATTGTTCAACATAAAGCAGATGAAAATTAATTTGCCCCAAAAAATACACGCGGAAGCGGTTTTTTCGACTTTTTGTAATTTGGGGGATACAATTAATACGGGGGATACTCTATTTCGTGACACCGGCGCTAGGGTACCTGAGGCCCCAAAAAATTCGAGGCCCCCCATACCTTGAACTGTCATCTCAGCAAAATTTCTCATAATATATAAGTGCTGAAAGACATGGTGTAAGACTTCAATAAATGTCCCATCCCAATTGTTACATGTACATTTTTTGCAATTTCCATGCTGTAGTGGTAGAAATTGTAGGCTATCATCTTTACAAAAATAGCTCTTTTTCATTGCTGTTAGTCGTGGTTTAGGACTTCAGAGTGTCCCTCTCCATTGTTTAAATTTATCCGATTTGTCAACTGTAATGGCGGTATTTATAGGCTGTCATCTGAACAAAATTGATCATTATTGATGGGCAGTGGATGATACTTATGAAATATTTCTGAAATAGGTTTCCTCTTTGGTTGAAGGACAATGCTCTATTGGTTTGAGTAATATTATTTTTGTATGCTTTGCGTTAAAACATAATTAGGTGCGTGGTTTCAGGATTGAACAGCTATGAAAGGTATAATTACCAGCTACATTTGACGCCCCTTGCAAACTTTGATCAGACACATACCAAGGACATCTGGGACCCTATACACAGGCTTTAATGTTTAAGTCTCACGCAGGTTTTATTTTGAGGCCTCATCCAATTGGCAATTAGAATAAGTTACAATTGATAAGAGTTGTGATTGAGAAAGTGGACGAAATTGCCTGAGTTAGTTTAAATAGCTTTATACTTACGCCCAAAATCAGTATGGCATTTGCATTAGGTCTGCTATGGCAGTGCCATATGGCTAGTTGAGGCATGCACCAGATCGGATCTGTACAGTCACAAATAGGCATAATGACCAACTAAATTTGGGGGCCCCTTTCAACCTCTGATGGCTTTATACTTACGCCCTAAACCAGTATGATATTCGCATTAGGTCTGCTATGGCAGTGCCATATGGTTAGTTGAGGCATGCACCAGACCGGATCTGTACAGTCACAAATAGGTATAATGACCAACTAAATTTGGGGGCCCCTTTCAAACTCTGATGGCTTTATACTTACGCCCTAAACCAGTATGATATTTGCATTAGGTATGCTATTTGGCAGTGCCATATGGTTAGTTGAGGCATGCACCAGATCGGATAGGCATAATAACCAACTAGGCACAATGGCCCCAAATTTAGCTGGACGTAAGTGTTTTGGTTATTTACTTCGTGTTACAGGTGCCCCACTAGCGGAACCTAGGTTCCTTAGGGTCATGTCCCTTTTGATCCCTTGAAGATAGTTTGTGTTCTATACTGTACTTGTGTTTTTTTCGATGTCTCGGGTTTCAATAAAATTTATGGTTATGGTTATGGTTATGGATCTGCACAGTCACAAATAGGCATAATGACCAACTAAATTTGGGGCCCTTTCAAACTCTGATGGCTTTATACTTACGCCCTAAACCAGTATGATATTCGCATTAGGTCTGCTATGGCAGTGCCATATGGTTAGTTGAGGCATGCACCAGACCGGATCTGTACAGTCACAAATAGGCATAATGACCAGCTAAATTTGGGGCCCCTTTCAAACTCGGGCCCCCCAATTGGGGGGTACGGGGGGTGTGCTAGCGCCGGCACTGACTTTTATATAGCGCCTTTCAGGAAAACACAATCTCTTCAGACATTGCATGACAATGATCCATGCAGTCGTTTTAGGCCGAGCATTATATGGCGCCTTACTTCGAAGTGCCTTGATGGCCACCGGATTCTTTTCGTTTCCGGTCGTAAGGAATCCCTTCCGGATTATAGCGAACCTTCCTTCCGTTATGACGTCACCGATCTGGAGATTCTTTCCGGAAACCATCCAATTCTCTAATTTATCTCCAGATTTGCCGGGAGGAGCGTCCCAGAGTTTGTTCGCCCAGAGTCGGGTTTCTTTCGATTTCTGAAAAGTCGACTCTCTTTGATCAGAAATGCAAGTAATTGAACCGTGAAATAAAAAAATAAAAGGCAAGGAGAGACGAGGTGAGACGAGGTAAGACTACGTAAGGCAAGACGATTGCAAAAGGTAAGGCAACAGGACGCAGGCGCCACGATAACATTATGACCAATAATTATGTGGGGCGCGGTGGTGTAGTGGTGGCGGCGTCGCCTTGAAGCCGGAAGGTTCGAGGTTCGAATCTACCTCAAGTCGCCGCGTAGGGACCGTGGGCAAGTCCTTCACTCGCAATTGCTCAGCGCTTCGGCGTGAAACTCCGATGCAGTGTTCGCTATGCAGTCGGGAGCACCTCTGAATAGTGAGCTTGAAGGGGCGCTATAACAAGCGCACATACAAATATATTTCGTCTTCATATAATTATTTATAATTATATATATATATATTTTTATACATTATATATATTATTTCAGCATCTCTGAAATGACTCGGTCGATGTTGCTTCGCTTACAAATGAGTCTTCAATCACGCTACAAAAAAATAAACGAAAATGGAAATAAAGCTAAGTAGAGAAACAATCGGGTCGTAAAGGTTCGTCAGCCACTCATTAACGTGAGTAGAGCATGGAGGAGACCCTACCGACGACCCCAATTAAGGCGTAGACTCGGAACCGACCTGGGCTGGCGAATCAAAGTCCACCGTGCCCACCTTCTCGTGGTGCGATCTGTTAGTAGCCTCTCCGTAAGGAGGGTGAACGAACGGGCACGGATGGCAAACGGGGGGAAGGCAATGGCAAACCACCCCTTATCTATTGCCAAGAAAACAGTCATGAGGTACAAACAGAGTACAATGGAGAGGATACATCATGACTGTCGCCAGAGCTCCAAGAGCTGACGGCACCTGGTGACCAGGTGAGAGAAACAATCGAACTAACGAATAATATTATTAACTTATATTAAGTGAGGATATAAACAAACGTATAGATAAATAGTCTCAGATGAATACCGCCTTCACGGCTATTCCTTAACCACATTTACACAGCACCGTAAATATTAATAGGCCTAATAAACAAATCGAACCGTGTTGAGACTTGAATCGATGTCGCCTTTCGACGCGTACAGTTCGTTGTCGCTGATGATGTTCATTGCTGGAGCCGAGTTGCGACCGAACGTGTTGTGGATTGTGGTTCGAATCCTTATCGGAAGAGGATGCTTGCGGCAGACCAGCATCAGTATCAGCAGAATGATGAATAAGATGAGTAGGATGCCGAAGATACCGACGCCTGTAAACAACACATAATAATTAGGATGAAGAAGATGATGACGCCTGTAAACAGCAGATAATAATTAGGATGAAGAAGATGATGACGCCTGTAAACAGCAGATAATAATTATAATGAAGAAGAAGATGACGCCTGTAAACAGCAGATAATAATTATAATGAAGAAGATGACGCCTGTAAACAGCAGATAATAATTAGGATGAAGAAGATGATGACGCCTGTAAACAGCAGATAATAATTAGTATGAAGAAGATGATGACGCCTGTAAACAGCAGATAATAATTAGTATGAAGAAGATGATGACGCCTGTAAACAGCAGATAATAATTAGGATGAAGAAGATGATGACGCCTGCAAACAGCAGATAATAGGCTAATTAGGATCAAGAAGATGATGACGCCTGTAAACAACAGATATTAATTAGTATGAAGAAGATGATGACGCCTGTAAGCAGCAGATAATAATTAGGATGAAGAAGATACCGACGCCTGTAAACAGCAGATAATAATTAGGATGAAGAAGATAATGACGCCTGTAAGCAGCAGATAATAATTAGGATGAAGAAGATGATGACGCCTGTAAACAGCAGATAATAATTAGGATGAAGAAGGTGATGACGCCTGTAAACAGCAGATAATAATTAGGATGAAGAAGAAGATGACGCCTGTAAACAGCAGATAATAATTATAATGAAGAAGAAGATGACGCCTGTAAACAGCAGATAATAATTAGGATGAAGAAGATGATGACGCCTGTAAACAGCAGATAATAATTAGTATGAAGAAGATGATGACGCCTGTAAACAGCAGATAATAATTAGTATGAAGAAGATGATGACGCCTGTAAACAGCAGATAATAATTAGGATGAAGAAGATGATGACGCCTGCAAACAGCAGATAATAGGCTAATTAGGATCAAGAAGATGATGACGCCTGTAAACAACAGATATTAATTAGTATGAAGAAGATGATGACGCCTGTAAGCAGCAGATAATAATTAGGATGAAGAAGATACCGACGCCTGTAAACAGCAGATAATAATTAGGATGAAGAAGATAATGACGCCTGTAAGCAGCAGATAATAATTAGGATGAAGAAGATGATGACGCCTGTAAACAGCAGATAATAATTATAATGAAGAAGAAGATGACGCCTGTAAACAGCAGATAATAATTAGGATGAAGAAGATGATGACGCCTGTAAACAGCAGATAATAATTAGTATGAAGAAGATGATGACGCCTGTAAACAGCAGATAATAATTAGTATGAAGAAGATGATGACGCCTGTAAACAGCAGATAATAATTAGGATGAAGAAGATGATGACGCCTGCAAACAGCAGATAATAGGCTAATTAGGATCAAGAAGATGATGACGCCTGTAAACAACAGATATTAATTAGTATGAAGAAGATGATGACGCCTGTAAGCAGCAGATAATAATTAGGATGAAGAAGATACCGACGCCTGTAAACAGCAGATAATAATTAGGATGAAGAAGATAATGACGCCTGTAAGCAGCAGATAATAATTAGGATGAAGAAGATGATGACGCCTGTAAACAGCAGATAATAATTAGGATGAAGAAGGTGATGACGCCTGTAAACAGCAGATAATAATTAGGATGAAGAAGATGATGACGCCTGTAAACAGCAGATAATAATTATAATGAAGAAGAAGATGACGCCTGTAAACAGCAGATAATAATTATAATGAAGAAGAAGATGACGCCTGTAAACAGCAGATAATAATTAGGATGAAGAAGATGATGACGCCTGTAAACAGCAGATAATAATTAGGATGAAGAAGGTGATGACGCCTGTAAACAGCAGATAATAATTAGGATGAAGAAGAAGATGACGCCTGTAAACAGCAGATAATAATTATAATGAAGAAGAAGATGACGCCTGTAAACAGCAGATAATAATTAGGATGAAGAAGATGATGACGCCTGTAAACAGCAGATAATAATTAGTATGAAGAAGATGATGACGCCTGTAAACAGCAGATAATAATTAGTATGAAGAAGATGATGACGCCTGTAAACAGCAGATAATAATTAGGATGAAGAAGATGATGACGCCTGCAAACAGCAGATAATAGGCTAATTAGGATCAAGAAGATGATGACGCCTGTAAACAACAGATATTAATTAGTATGAAGAAGATGATGACGCCTGTAAGCAGCAGATAATAATTAGGATGAAGAAGATACCGACGCCTGTAAACAGCAGATAATAATTAGGATGAAGAAGATAATGACGCCTGTAAGCAGCAGATAATAATTAGGATGAAGAAGATGATGACGCCTGTAAACAGCAGATAATAATTATAATGAAGAAGAAGATGACGCCTGTAAACAGCAGATAATAATTAGGATGAAGAAGATGATGACGCCTGTAAACAGCAGATAATAATTAGTATGAAGAAGATGATGACGCCTGTAAACAGCAGATAATAATTAGTATGAAGAAGATGATGACGCCTGTAAACAGCAGATAATAATTAGGATGAAGAAGATGATGACGCCTGTAAACAGCAGATAATAATTAGTATGAAGAAGAAGATGACGCCTGTAAACAGCAGATAATAATTAGGATGAAGAAGATAATGACGCCTGTAAACAGCAGATAATTATTAGGATGAAGAAGATGATGACGCCTGTGAACACCAGATAATAAAAATAATCTTGTGTGATCTTACCAAGTCAAGTCTAGTGTAGTCTAGTCAACTGTAGTCTAATGTCGTACAGAGTAGCCAGGGCCGTGTTTAAGGTTCTTCGTGTGTCGGTGCAAACTGTTACAGTAGGGGCAAAGTGCCGTTCGGCAGTCTTACAAAATTAGTCATTTTACAAAAATCCGCTGTTCAATAGGTTAACCTACGTGGTTTGTCGGCTGTGGCGGTTCAGCAAGCAAGCACGCAACGTCGGTAAACTTAGTGAAATTAATGTTTTCTTACACTTAATGATTTTACTAAAGGTTTAAGTAAAACTGAGACTCGCAAAAGACATTTGGCCAATGGCAACAAAACTTTCGACTCAGGGGCATTCAGTGCACCGCACCGAATGGACCTATGTTAAAAACGGCCCTTAGAGTAGCCCAGTGTACTGTAGTCAAGTGTAGTCTAGAGTAAACTAATGTACTGTATTCTACAGTTGTCTAGTGTAGTTTAGAGTAGCCTATAGTACTGCGGTCTAGTGCAGTCTATAGTGTAGTCCAGTCTAGCCTAATGTACTGTAGTGTAGTCTAGTGCAGTCTAGTGCATCATGACGTAGTCTCATCTAGTCTAGTCCAGTTGTATCTATAGTCTGTCTAGCATAGTCTAGAGCAGTCTAGTACAGCGCTGTGTAGTCTATAGTCTAATGTAGTCAGGCATTGTCCAATATCACTTAGTGTACTATAGTCCAATGTACCATGTCTTGCGTAGTTTACTGTACCCTAGTATAGTCTATAGCGTAGTTTAGTGTAGTGCAGTGTATTTTAGTGCAGTCCTGCTTAGTCTAGTGTAGTCTAGCTGCGTAGTCTCGTCTATTGTCGTTTGTGCAGGCTATGGTAATCTAGTGTTTAGTGTTACTCTAGCCTAGTGTAGCATAGTGTAGTCTAATGCACTCTTATGTAGACAAGTATCGCCTAGTGTTGCCTATACTCTGATGAGTCTAGTATAGTGTAGTCTAGTGTAATACTAGCCTAGTGTAGCCTATGACTGACTCGTAAAAAATGCCATTACTAGAACAGGCCCATGGACGAAGTTTGGTTTCCGTTTTGGAGGGGGAGGTTAAAAAACTTGGTCCAGAACGAGCTGCGGAGACAATATTTTCTCTCGTTTGGGCCCAAAAAGTTGATGACCTTTCTTTTTTTAGTCGTCAAGAAGTCCAAATCTCCTGGAAATCACTGTATATATTTCCCGGCCGAAAAAATTGATGACTTTTTTAGTCATTTGGCTGAAAGGATCTGGGACTTCTTGTGGGTGCTTAGCCCCCCCCCCCTAGTCCCTGATAAACTCCGCCAATGAATAAGCCTACGCTAGACTATATAGACTCACCCAGTCGTCGGCGAAGAACGAATAAACAGAGTCGAGACAAAAGGAGACAGAGGAGAGAGGTTCGAATCGAATAGGACAAATCTCGTGTAGCTTTGTTTGATTGAGGGTGTTGTGTTGTTGTTATCGTCGCTGTTATTGTCGCTAGTCCTGCGTTAGCGCAAAGCGAAAGTTACAAGCTACTATATCTACGTTAATCTTCTTAAAAGGGAATAATTGTCTCACCTATGCCGATTCCAATTTTGGCACCCAGTGACAGTTCCACACCCCATGACAGTCCGAAACCTGTAAACCAGACAACAAATTATATTGGTTTCTGTAGCAAGCTTCTGCGGTGACTTCAAGTGGGCTCCTGCAGCCAGCCATGTTGCCTCCCGCTATTTACATCAGATTGAAACGACAATCATCGAATTAAGACAATTATGATCATAAGTAGCGACTTTGTTCGAAAGGTGAGGCTAGGTAAAACCCAGTATAAGGTATGATAAGGTTAAAACGAAAGGAAATTATGGGTTCGGATATGTAAGTCTTTTAGAATAAGATTCGGCAAGCTAAAAAAAATAAGATGAACCCAATTTTAGTCAAATTCAGTTCAGGTATATGGAATAAAATTCACTTTGTGTTGTGCGAGATAAGTATACATCAGGTTATGTAAGGACAAATAAGGCTACGTTAATAAATGTAAGATAGATCTAAATAAAATTATTAAGATATTGCAATGTAAGTTATAAGCAAGGGCTGCAAGGACACTGTGATTATGTTACATTTAGATGATTCGTGCTAGGTAACGTAACTAAAGGCACGTTATCTTAATAAGGTAAGACAAAGGTAATAATATTATATGGTCATACCAGGTCAAACCATTTCAGGTCTAGTCAGAAAAAGTAGTGAAGGCAATTAATAAAAGTAATGCAAAGTCAGTTGATGCCAAGCAGAATAAAATCTTTATAAGCAAAAATCGCTTACACTATAAAGCTCGTAATAATATTGTATGGCCACAGTTAATATGCGAATTGCAAGATAAGATTGGGTCCAGTTATAGGAGAACGAAATTAATGTACGACAGCTAGTCACGCTACAATTTAGGAGCAATAGAACTTATTAATCGTCGGATATATTTTCAGTTAACGACAAGATGCATATATATGAGAAACGCCATGACTTACCGGGACTTCTGCAAGAGATGTCATCTTGGCCGAGGATACCAGCCTGAAACACGTACACTGACATTTATAATTCGTGCAATTGAAGAATGATATCAGTGAACATAAAGGTGATGGTGTCACTTTAGCAGTTTGACAATTTAATAAAACTCTATTACGTTTCAAAATTTCAGAAGAGTAGGCTACCTACCAGTTACGCTTTAAGCAGTGTTTAATCTAGTCCCCCTCCTCTGGGGGGGGAATCGAGGTTTCTGGGGGGAGACACATGAGCGTCCAAAGCACGCTCGTGATGCGCGTAGCACCGAGACTGGGAGGGGGAGGGGTATGGGGAGGGGATGTGCCCGTCCCCATTAGAAACTTTTTGAATTTCCACATTGCAATGGCAGCATTTTAAGGTGTCGTCTTAACAAAATAGCTGTACTTCTTCAGTGACCCATTAGAAACTTTTTGAATTTCCACATTGCAATGGCAGCATTTTAAGGTGTCGTCTTAACAAAATAGCTGTACTTTTTCAGTGACCCATTAGAAACTTTCTGAATGTTCACATTGTAATGGCAGAATTTTAAGGTGTCATCTTAACAAAATAGCTGTACTTTTTCAGTGACCCATTAGAAACTTTCTGAATGTTAACATTGCAATGGCAGCATTTTAAGGTGACGTCTTAACAAAATAGCTGTACTTCTTCAGTGACCCATTAGAAACTTTTTGAATTTCCACATTGCAATGGCAGCATTTTAAGGTGTCGTCTTAACAAAATAGCTGTACTTTTTCAGTGGCCCATTAGAAAATTTTTGAATTTCCACATTGCAATGGCAGCATTTTAAGGTGTCGTCTTAACAAAATATCTGTACTTTTTCAGTGGCCCATTAGAAAATTTTTGAATTTCCACATTGCAAAGGCAGCTTTTTAAGGTGTCGTCTTAACAAAATAGCTGCACTTTTCCAGGGACCCTTTGTAGATCTTGCTTTTATCACATCAGGGCAATACGCCACATTAGGTCGGCTCTGACTAAGGATATGTCGAAGACTTTAGCTTGCGCCCTTGTCTCCTCTCGCCTTGATTATGCTAATGCGATTTTTGTTGGCATTTCAGACTTTGGGCTACATAGGCTGCAACGCATCCAAAATTCTTTAGCTCGCGTTGTGCTGCGTGTCCCACTACGATCAAGTTCCTCAGTTTTACTTCATCAGCTGCATTGGCTTCCTGTCAAATTTAGGATTAAATTTAAATTGGCCTGTTTAACCTTCAAATCCCTCTCTACCGGAACACCTCCCTACCTTCAGTCACTGCTTACTCCTTATATTCCTCCTCGTTGCCTGCGATCATCAAACATGGGTCTTTTAGTTGAGCCTCGATGCAGAACTGTTATGGGCTCGCGTGCATTCCATGCCTCTGCTCCCAAAGAATGGAATCTACTTCCACTCTCTCTCTTCGTTGCTCAAATTCACTCCCTACCTTCAAAAAACGGCTCAAAACTCACTATTTCTCTTTGGCCTTCAAGCACATGGACCTTTAACTGCATCTTCCTCTGGCGGCTAACTATCCGCGCCTCAGATTCACACTTTGGTGTGACCTTGCGCGCGTAATAAATTTATGTAATAATAAAAAAAATAATAGAAACTTTTTGAATTTCAACATTGCAATAGTAGCATTTTAAGGGGTCATCTTAACAAATATCTGTACTTTTTCAGTGACCCATTAGAAACTTTCTGAATGCTCACATTGCAATGGCATCATTTTAAGGTGTCATCTTAACAAAATATCTGTACTTTCTCAGTGGCCCATTAGAAACTTCTTGAATTTCCACATTACAATGGCAGCATTTTAAGGTGTCGTCTTAACAAAATAGCTGTACTTTTTCAGTGACCCATTAGAAACTTTTTGAATTTCAACATTGCAATAGTAGCATTTTAAGGGGTCATCTTTACAAAATAGCTATACTTTTTCAGTGGCCCATTAGAAACTTTTTGAATTTCCACATTGCAATGGCAGCATTTTAAGGTGTCGTCTTAACAAAATATCTGTACTTTTTCAGTGGCCCATTAGAAACTTTTTGAATTTCCAAAATGCAATAGCAGCATTTTAAGGTGTCGTCTTAACAAAATAGCTGTACTTTTCCAGTGACCCATTAGAAACTTTTTGAATTTCAACATTGCAATAGTAGCATTTTAAGGGGTCATCTTAACAAATATCGGTACTTTTTCAGTGACCCATTAGAAACTTTCTGAATGCTCACATTGCAATGGCATCATTTTAAGGTGTCATCTTAACAAAATATCTGTACTTTCTCAGTGGCCCATTAGAAACTTTTTGAATTTCCACATTACAATGGCAGCATTTTAAGGTGTCGTCTTAACAAAATAGCTGTACTTTTTCAGTGACCCATTAGAAACTTTTGAATTTCAACATTGCAATAGTAGCATTTTAAGGGGTCATCTTTACAAAATAGCTATACTTTTTCAGTGACCCATTAGAAACTTTCTGAATGTTCACATTGCAATGGCAGTATTTTAAGGTGTCATCTTAACAAAAAAGCGGTACTTTTTCAGTGACCCATTAGAAACTTTCTGAATGTTAACATTGCAATGGCAGCATTTTAAGGTGACGTCTTAACAAAATAGATGTACTTTTTCAGTGACCCATTAAAAAAATTTTGAATTTCCACATTGCAATGGCATCATTTTAAGGGGTCATCTTAACAAAATATCTGTACTTTCTCAGTGGCCCATTAGAAACTTTTTGAATTTCCACATTACAATGGCAGCATTTTAAGGTGTCGTCTTAACAAAATAGCTGTACTTTTTCAGTGACCCATTAGAAAATTTTTGAATGTTAACATTGCAATGGCAGCATTTTAAGGTGACGTCTTAACAAAATAGCTGTACTTTTTCAGTGACCCATTAGAAAATTTTTGAATTTCCACATTGCAATGGCAGCATTTTAAGGTGACGTCTTAACAAAATAGATGTACTTTTTCAGTGACCCATTAAAAAAATTTTGAATTTCCACATTGCAATGGCATCATTTTAAGGGGTCATCTTAACAAAATATCTGTACTTTCTCAGTGGCCCATTAGAAACTTTTTGAATTTCCACATTACAATGGCAGCATTTTAAGGTGTCGTCTTAACAAAATAGCTGTACTTTTTCAGTGACCCATTAGAAAATTTTTGAATGTTAACATTGCAATGGCAGCATTTTAAGGTGACGTCTTAACAAAATAGCTGTACTTTTTCAGTGACCCATTAGAAAATTTTTGAATTTCCACATTGCAATGGCAGCATTTTAAGGTGTCGTCTTAACAAAATAGCTGTACTTTTTCAGTGGCCCATTAGAAAATTTTTGAATTTCCACATTGCAATGGCAGCATTTTAAGGTGTCGTGTTAACAAAATATCTGTACTTTTTCAGTGGCCCATTAGAAAAATTTTGAATTTCCACATTGCAATGGCAGCCTTTTAAGGTGTCGTCTTAACAAAATAGCTGCACTTTTCCAGTGACCCATTAGAAACTTTTTGAATTTCCACATTGCAATGGCAGCCTTTTAAGGTGTCATCTTAACAAAATATCTGTACTTTTTCAGTGACCCATTAGAAACTTTCTGAATGTTCACATTGCAATGGCTTCATTTTAAGGTGTCATCTTAACAAAATATCTGTACTTTTTCAGTGACCCATTAGAAACTTTCTGAATTTCCACATTACAATGGCTGCATTTTAAGGTGACATCTTAACAAAAAAACCGTACTTCTTCAGTGACCCATTAGAAACTTTTTTAATTTCCACATTGCAATGGCTGTATTTTAAGGTGTCATCTTAGCATGATAGTATCATATATTATTGTAGTAAATAATCTCATTATAATCATATAATAATAAATAATATCAACACTTCATGTAAAACAATGATGAAAACAGTAACAAAAACCAATATCATTTCGTCAAATTTTTCTGGGGGGGAAATGTCAATCCTGGGGGGGAACTTTCCCCCCCAGAGACGTCTAGATTAAACACTGGCTTTAAGGCTAGTATATAGACTTAGTTTTACGACTACCGGTACATGAGTAATTTTACGGTTACTAAATCCCAGTGATCGTGGTGAACGTACATTGACCTCTGCGTAGAGACCCCAACCGGCCAGACTGTAGATCGTGTACTTGACAATGACTTCGTCACCTGCCACGCTGCGATCGATCCAGCAGTTGTCGATATTGATGAGCTGGGTTCGATTGTAGCAGTAGCCAAGTGGAATGCAGTAACATGTTGGATCGGTCGATAGACATGGTCGAACAACGGTGCTCTGAGATCAGACAAACAACAGCAATTAACGACAATTAGACTATACGACACAGTGCATTTGACGAAAATAGTATGTGTGATTAGATTACAATGTAACATTAATCACTAATGAAGCAGGTAAACAACAACTAGACAACAATTCGCTGACAGTGAGAAGGTGACAATAAAGATTATAACAAGAAAAACTAACACGAACTAACACGATATGGCAGTAGCCTATAACTGTCACAACATAAGAGAAAAATGACGGTATAGCACTTAGACCTATTATAATTACATGCATGTCCTAGATTACAATTGCATTAGCCTTTTTTATTAATTTCACTTTCAGATTTCAAAGAACCAAAAAATTTCTATTTGCAATTTAAACTGTGGCCTGACGAAATATCATGCGACTAAATGTCATTGACAAAATGGCATGGACAAAATGCCATAATGACCAAATTCAACTTCATAAACTGTCACAGAGAAAATATCATAAGTATGAACGAGTAAATTAGTGTCTATTTTCAGGGCTTTTAAAAAGAAATTAGCAAAGCTGCACAACCAGGAAGTTTTTCTACTACGACTTTGCTTAGCAAAAAGTTCTCGTCGTTTCTGAAAATTTTCATCAGAAATGTCGCAAGTCGGCGACGGAAAAAACTGATGACTTTTTTAGTCATCCCCTCGACAATTGTTTCGCTTTTCTGCTTATTTTTCACTGCCCAGGTCCTTCGTTCGTCCGTGGTGAACCGGCTGCAATTACCTTTTCATAATGACTTTCACTGCACATACATGTAACTGCTTTTACAACTGCACAGATTCATTTGCAACTGCACATTTTTGTGTAGAACTGCACGTTACAAAAGCCCTATTCGTTTTAATAATTGGTAATCTCAAAATCAAAATCGACTAAAAACAGATAATTTGAGAGACATTGCAAGAGTCTTAACATCAATGTTTTATGTAGTTTCGATAATGTACAAGCAATGTAAACATTTAAAACCACGCAGCTTTATTCAGCATTGTAGAAGTACTAAGCAGTTATTGTCAGATTTTGCTTTCTTAGGCATACTAGTTTTTACCATCAAAACTTTTTATTAGAATAACCTTTCAGTCGATTTTGAGATAATCAATAATTAAAATAAACTCTTATTTATTGATTTATGCTTATGTCTTTTTGTCCGTGACTTTTTCATGATATTTTGTCGCAAAACATTTTGTCATGAAGCCCTTTGAACCAATGTTTACACGAACTCCAACTATAGTTTAAAACCGGTAAACTCTTTACCGAAAAGTCTATAAATTTAGGTTCTGCTACATTTCACAACATTGCATCATAGCTCATCACAGTACTTTACATCCAAGAGTAGGTCATATATATTATAGATCTATCATCTAATACTGTTGCACCAATACTGTTGCACCAAGTATAGTGCAAAACTGCGACCGACCCTCTTGCGAGATCCGAGGGCAGACGGCGCCTCGAGAACTACGGGCAGGGCTGTTCCAGTTCGAACAGGCAGCTGCGTCGTCTTGTCGTAGATCTCGTAAGTGATGTTTTTTATTCCGCTAATGTTATTGGCGACATCAATGATGACGCTGCAAAAAAGACGCACAAACAATGTAAAAATAAACATTAAAAGGAAATGATAAATAAAATCGTGTGCTCTTTAATAAGCAGTAAATGACGCGAGCGACGATAAAGACAATAATAAAATTACGATGTAGTTTTTACTTGAAGCAGCTGCAGGTGGCTGCTGTGTGGATTGTTATAGTGTCTCAGTCATTGCACAGGGTCAGTTCACATCAGATCGATCATAATATATTAGATTAGATTAGGTTAGATTAGATTAGATTAGATTAGATTAGATTAGATTAGAGTAGACTGGTAACCTTGAGTTGAACTCGTCCGGAAAATGTGTGGCGAACATTTGATTCCTGACGACGATACTGAAGCGTGACGTATCGACATGGGTCTTCGATACGATCATCACCCAGTTTCCGTAGAGATCAGAGACATTCAACCAGACGATGATCGTGTCCCCGTCCTTGAGGGAAGCCGGAACGCTGATGGCGAGGCTCGTCTTTGATCGGTCAGTGATGACAGTGAAGGTCGACGGAGCAACGGCTCCCACTCCACCCGTTCGGTTATCGACGGAATAGGCCAACTCGTACCCGGAGACACCGGTCTCCATGGTAAGAGAATCTATGGAGCGCAGTCCAAACTTACTTCCGTAGCTATCATCGATCACGTTATCAGCCAACGACCAAGGCCTGACACCGCGCAGCCAGTCCTCCTTGTTGGAGTTGGCGAAGTGATCGTCCCAGATGACGTTGAACTGGTAGGGTGTGATTCCGTCGGCTGGCTTCTCCAGGTGAGTTATGAATCTGTAGTCTGTGTCTGGATTGGCTGCGCTCAGGTGGATCGGTGATGCTGTCTCGTAGAAGCTGCTTTTGTGATCGTCGTAGTTGAAGATCTTTCTGGCCATGGCCGAGTTGTTGGCTTTGTCGTAGACGGTGAGGACTATCGAGTATGCACCAGGGTTGGGGCATGTAAACTGGAAGTTGTTGAGGGTGATGTTGATGTTCTCAGCCCTCAGAGGTGTTCCGACGGGAACCAAGAGGTTATTGGCGTCTGGCTGCATGTAGTAGACCTCAACGTAGAAACGATCGATACCGGAAGCGTCGTCATTCCAACCGTTGAAGGTCGGCCGAATGATGGGATTCTGGAAAAAGAATATGACTTTGGATGGATTAGGGAATGCACTAAGACGCGAATGAATTAAATTCATGAATGAACGAATGAAATCAGGAACGAATTCAAGAACATATAAATGAACATGCGAATGAATGAATGAATGAATACGGATATACATGTTGATAGATGGATGAATAATTGTCAATTGATAGATGATGGATGGATGGACGGATGGATGAATGGTGGATGGATGGAAGGATCGGTGGATGATTGTAAAGACTGAACGAAAGACACAGCAGAAACGTAGACGCACGAGTGAGCAGAAGAATGAACGAATGAATGAGAGGATAGAAATTATTACTTTTGACCAAGATATTGGAAAAAACCATAGGGGTACTTTTTATGGCCCCACCCTGTATATATATGCAAATATTTATTAGGCGTCCATTATAGACGGCGCTTTTTAGGCCTATTTATATCTTGCAATGAGTCGGTAGAAGTCGGGCTTACGGATGACATGGTTCGATTGAGGAATATGGGAAAGACGGAGCAGTTGGATCTGGGGAGGCAGTGGTAAGGTGGTTCCAGGTCGAAGGCAAACTTCGTCGTACGAATTGTTGTGTTCATGTTGGAGTCCATGGAGAAACGTTGAGCGTTCGTGAAACGTCCTCCAGACCAAAAATTGTCTCCCTTTTTTACTCCGCCCACCTGAGCCTCAATGGTCACAAGAAACCTGGAAAAAATAAATCAATTGATTGCAGAATAAGAAGAAGTAGAGAAAAGAACGAACACACATAATATAATTATACATATTACATATAATATATATGTAATCATGTATGCATATGTAAATATATATACATGTATGTCTGTATATATATATTAAGATTTAATAACTATTCGAAGATATAGAGAGGAAACAATAAGGTAGAGAGGAAACAATAATGAAACCAAAGATGACGATGACAACGACGAAGATGGTATGAATAAGTCTCAATTAATGTTTCTGTCATAGTCTCTCTAAAGATCATCTACGAAATCGATGCTCGCACGTATTAAGGAATTGGAATCGAGCTGATATATAGCAAGTTGCTTACGAGACGTTCGACTTGATGATGCTTGAGACTCCGAGGTCGGTCCATTGCTTTAGCATTCCGTTGCACTGCTTAATGGTTGGCGGATTGTCGTACACTGGATCCGGACCAATGCAGAAGGTGGACTGTGGAGTAAAGCGGTCTGAAAAGTACGATATATAACTTAGCTATGGCTATGCAGGGCAAACAACATGAGAAAAATTGAGATAAATTAAGGTAGGATGCTATAGTCTAATAGAGGAAGGTAGGCCTACTGTAAGTCAATAATATATTCCGAGTTATGGAGAAGGAGTGTTAAGGTCAGGTAAGGCTAGATCAGTATAAGTTTGGTTAAGGTATAAAGCCTAAAAGTGTACAAAGTAAGACTTTGTAGACTCAGGTAACAGTTAAAATATTTGCTGCACTACGGTAAGGTACGGTAGGTGAAGGCAAGCTAGTGGCCTTATGACGTAAACTTACATATGTACCAGTATGTATATAGTTGTATACACATTGCACAATGCAGCTCTTAACTCTTAGCTCTTTGTCCTCCAGATGACAGTGTAAACTTGTAAGTTTTACAATAAATATCTGAACATAGCAACTCTTGCCACGGATAGTGCTACGTAGGCCTAAATTGCCATATAGTTACAATTACAATTATAAATGCAATTACAATTACAAATTACAATTGCAGTCACAGTGCGCTCGTGTCTGTTAGTGCACCTGGTGTAAAGGTACTTGTATACCTTCCTTTTTCGTTACAATCGTCAGGTTTTTTACGTTATTCGTTAGGTTATTTTTCCAGTCATCTTACTTTGGTCGGGAAAGCTGACAGTGAAGTTCGTTTCGACAACTCCGATTGGCACAGGTGTATCGAGGATGTAGGGTGCTCGATCTCGACCCGGAAGAGGCAGCTGGTTGACGTACTGGGCTTGCCAGGTGACGACGATCTTCGTCAATTGGTTGGCCGCCTTCTGTCCGATCCAGACGGGCAGAGGGTCAAGGCCAGGGGCGGCGCATTCGTTGGCACGGGCCACTTCCTGTTCCTTTTGACCGTCTGGTGTTCCAAATATCTGGACGTAGCAACTCTTGATCTCCGGTGTATTAGTCACTGTTAAACGATAACAGCGTACCCATGTGTTTATAGCACCGCCTTCGTGGAAACTGTCAAAGGCTTGAGTGTGCGTCCATGGACACTAGGCTAATATTCAGCCATGTACATGTATACCGCAAGCTATTGTGCAAGTGTCTATGTATAATTGTATATGTATGTATCGTTGGCCTATAATTATGTGTATACGCAGGATGCACATACGCACGTAGTGCCACGTATATATTATATGTTCAGGCCTACATGAATATGCATCCACGTGTGCATTCATGCATATGTATTGTATTGTTACATAACATAAACATAACATAACATGGGTTTTAAGTGGTTCAGAAGACGATGGGTCTGTGTTAGAACCACTGCAAATTAACCTGAAACATTTAATAGCCCAATTTTCCTAGCTTCCTTTTAAATGCTGAGACCGTGTCTACCGACACAGTGCTGTCATCCAAGCCGTTCCACATGTCTACAACTCTAGCACTAAAGAATTTCTGTCCCAATGTTCCTCTCGGCTTCTTAAACAATTTGTACCTATGACCCCGAGTTGCTTTGTTTGGTGCTAATTCAAAGAATTTCTCCCAACCTAGTGCTTCCTTTCCAGTAATGATCTTGTGTGCTTCAATTAGGTCTCCCCTGCTCCTCCGTCTCTCCAGTGTTGTTAGCCCAAACCTTTCCAACCTCTCTTCATAGCTCAAATCTTTGTATCCCCAAATCATCTTCGTATACCTCTTCTTTGCACTTTCTCCAATTTTTCAATGTCCTGTTTCAGGTATGGGTTCCATGCCTGAATGCAGTATTCCAACTGTGGCCTAACTAGTGATTTATACCAGGGGTTCTCAACCTTTTTCGTACCGCGACACACTTAAACTTGCTATCAAATTTGGCGACACACCATTCAATCGTCATATGTAGATCTAAATGTCGTAAAAGTATAAAAAAAAGTGTCAAAGTTAAACATGTCTATTTATTTTAAATTTGCTCTCAAACTTATTTATCCTTCTAAAATGCCAAACTGCTGACATTTTTAATAAATGAAAATAATTATGTTCAATTTCTTTCCAATTTTTATGATTCTAAAATTCTAAATTATTCTTCTGATCCCAATCTTTAGTTGTTTCTACAACTCGACATCAATTTAGTTACCTAATTACTAATAGGCCTACCTTGTAGTCCTAACAGTTAATGGGATCTTTGTTCTTGAATTTTTCTTTGGATCATACTAAACCGCGGTTCCACAATTTAGGTGCAATTCGTAAGCAGGCTGAGAGGGCACCTCCGTTAAGTTTGTTCCGATTCTTGTTCCTTATGTTGATCATCTGAGAAAGCCTTGTTCAGATAAGCAGGAGCTATAAAAGGAAATCAGCTTCTTGATAGCCTTGCTTGCAAGTCATTTGCAATGTTCTTCCTTGTACGTCTTTGCCCAGAACTGAGTTCTTGATAATTGCTTATACATGTCTTTCATTCTGGAATCACATTGCAGCTCAACAAGTGTTTTCTGTTCATTGCTGTTCAATTCTGCTCCATTGATGTTTTCTCTGAGATATGGGTTCAACATCAACCTGGCCTTCTTAATATCAGCATCTGAAGAGGATGGCTAAATTTACGTTTTCTTACCATAAATTATTCCATTTCGAGCCTACGTTAACGGGTAAAAGTTTTCTAACAGGTGCGATCGCAAACGTGTTTACATAGGCCCTATGTCATATCCGTTGAACATAAACGTCATAACTACCCCAGCCCACGCGGTAAAATGGATAAATAAATAGAGCGCAACAAATTCTCATTGCAGTCATCCGCTAAACTTCTAAATTACCTGTAGGTAAAAGAAGTCAGTGTATAATGTATGAACAACGGACGTGTGCTGTGAGAATTTAGTAGACTGATGCTATTTAGGATTATTTCATGTAATCATTGGCCTACTGCGTTGTGTCAGTTTGGAAAAGAAACGAAGATAATTTATTTTCATTATTATTAATTCGCGACACACCAATTCTTCGCGACACACCAGCGACACACCACTTTTACGCGACACACCGCTGGTCAAGTCGCGACACACCAGTGTGTCGCGACACACCGGTTGAGAACCCCTGATCTAACTGATCTGATGCAATATTATATCTACACTAATCTCTAGAATGATCACGATGATCTAACTGATCTGGTGCAATATTATATCTAAATTAATCTCTAAAATGATCAAGATTATCTAACTGTTATGATGCAATATATCTACACTAATCTCTAACATGGTCAGGATTATCTAACTGATCTGATGCAGTATTATATCTACACTAATCTCTAGAATGATCACGATGATCTAACTGATCTGGTGCAATATATCTAAATTAATCTCACATTGCCTTGAACATGCACATGTATCTACCGGCATCACACTATGGGTAATGAGTATGTTTGCTTACTGGTCGTCTGTCTTTTTTATGTGTAATTAAAGTGGTGTGATATATAATAGGTATGATCAGAATAGTTCAGACATGACTAAGGATCCGATCAAATGGATTAAACTATTATACTTAAACAAAATCGGAACAGATTTTTACTATCTTGATCATTTAAAAGATTAGTTTAGATAATTATATTGCATCAGATCAGTTAGATAATCCTGACCATGTTAGAGATTAGTGTAGATATATTGCATCATAACAGTTAGATAATCTTGATCATTTTAGAGATTAATTTAGATATATTGCACCAGATCAGTTAGATCATCGTGATCATTCTAGAGATTAGTGTAGATATAATACTGCATCAGATCAGTTAGATAATCCTGACCATGTTAGAGATTAGTGTAGATATATTGCATCATAACAGTTAGATAATCTTGATCATTTTAGAGATTAATTTAGATATAATATTGCACCAGATCAGTTAGATCATCGTGATCATTCTAGAGATTAGTGTAGATATAATATTGCATCAGATCAGTTAGATCAGGGGTTCTCAACCGGTGTGTCGCGACACACTGGTGTGTCGCGACTTGACCAGCGGTGTGTCGCGTAAAAGTGGTGTGTCGCTGGTGTGTCGCGAAGAATTGGTGTGTCGCGAATTAATAATAATGAAAATAAATTATCTTCGTTTCTTTTCCAAACTGACACAACGCAGTAGGCCAATGATTACATGAAATAATCCTAAATAGCATCAGTCTACTAAATTCTCACAGCACACGTCCGTTGTTCATACATTATACACTGACTTCTTTTACCTACAGGTAATTTAGAAGTTTAGCGGATGACTGCAATGAGAATTTGTTGCGCTCTATTTATTTATCCATTTTACCGCGTGGGCTGGGGTAGTTATGACGTTTATGTTCAACGGATATGACATAGGGCCTATGTAAACACGTTTGCGATCGCACCTGTTAGAAAACTTTTACCCGTTAACGTAGGCTCGAAATGGAATAATTTATGGTAAGAAAACGTAAATTTAGCCATCCTCTTCAGATGCTGATATTAAGAAGGCCAGGTTGATGTTGAACCCATATCTCAGAGAAAACATCAATGGAGCAGAATTGAACAGCAATGAACAGAAAACACTTGTTGAGCTGCAATGTGATTCCAGAATGAAAGACATGTATAAGCAATTATCAAGAACTCAGTTCTGGGCAAAGACGTACAAGGAAGAACATTGCAAATGACTTGCAAGCAAGGCTATCAAGGAGCTGATTTCCTTTTATAGCTCCTGCTTATCTGAACAAGGCTTTCTCAGATGATCAACATAAGGAACAAGAATCGGAACAAACTTAACGGAGGTGCCCTCTCAGCCTGCTTACGAATTGCACCTAAATTGTGGAACCGCGTTTTAGTATGATCCAAAGAAAAATTCAAGAACAAAGATCCCATTAACTGTTAGGACTACAAGGTAGGCCTATTAGTAATTAGGTAACTAAATTGATGTCGAGTTGTAGAAACAACTAAAGATTGGGATCAGAAGAATAATTTAGAATTTTAGAATCATAAAAATTGGAAAGAAATTGAACATAATTATTTTCATTTATTAAAAATGTCAGCAGTTTGGCATTTTAGAAGGATAAATAAGTTTGAGAGCAAATTTAAAATAAATAGACATGTTTAACTTTGACACTTTTTTTAATACTTTTACGACATTTAGATCTACATATGACGATTGAATGGTGTGTCGCCAAATTTGATAGCAAGTTTAAGTGTGTCGCGGGACGAAAAAGGTTGAGAACCCCTGAGTTAGATAATCTTGACCATTTTAGAGATTAGTTTAGATACATTGCACCATTCGTCCTGGGCACGACGTTAAACTGCATCCATCCTCCGCCACAGGGAACCAACAACGTCCCTGTGCCGGTCCTAAGCCCGGACAAAACAAGGAAGGTTTGCCAGATGGGTGGCGATACGCTGGCAGTAAAAGAACAAGACGATTGAAATCCGCAAAAACCACGGCACAAGTGACATAGCGACCCAGATGCTTCAAGGTGTCATGATGTGAAGCAGACATGCACAGGCCAGTCAGGACAGACCGGTGGAGAGAGTCGGAGGAGAGAGCGTGGGACACATACGGGCATTGACCCAGGTTGTCCTTCATGCCTCTCTCCCAATATTCCCTTCATTCAGGCAAGGTGGTCTATAGCTGCTCCAAGATGTTAATGGTATGGAGCAGACCTGCTGACTGGACCGGTTGAAGCTGGGCTGCATGATGCGAGACAGACTCAGACAGAGAGTGGCGTCGGACTCCTACGGGCGCTGAGCCTAAGGATGTTGATGATGACGATGACATTGCACCAGATCAGTTAGATAATCTTGATCATTTTAGAGATTAGTGTAGATATATTGCATCAGATCAGTTAGATCATCTTGATCATTTTAAAGATTAGTGTAGATATCAGATCAGTTAGATCATCTTGATCTTTTTAGAGATTAGGTTAGATATAGACATATTGAATCAGATCAGTTAAGTTATCTTAAATCGTCACAGATAAAGCTGAGCACAAATTCATTTGAATTCTTACTATACCTGTTTGGCAGTTTGGTCCTGTGAATCCAGCTGGACAGATACATTTCCACGGGTTTCCAGTCTTGTTACAGAAGCCCGGATAACAATTAACCGGTCCATCATCGCAGGGTTCTGTATTAAGAATAGAATGACAGGACGTACAGTAGATCTATACCAGTCAATATGCATCAACGATTAGAAGCAGCGAGACCTAATCGAATGTAGAACACGTCAACGTGACACAAAAGACATTCTGAAGCTGAAGAAAGAACTGCCTTTGTTTATCTAGAAGGATTTATCCACCGTTTGTGATTATGCCAGTGTTACCTTAGGATTAGTATAGGAGTTATTGTTGCCATGCGGTGTTGTTAGTATGTGGTGCTGGCAATCACATTGGGAATACTAGAATTGTATATATAGTAGTAAGAGTACATGATAGTGGTGGTAGCAGTAGTAGTAATAATAATAGTAGTAGTCGTCGTACTAGTTGTAGTAGCAGCAGCAGCAGCAGTAGCAGTAGTAGCAGTAGTAGTAGTAGTAGTAGTGGTAGCAGTAGCAGTAGCAGTAGCAGTAGCAGTAGCAGTAGCAGTAGCAGTAGCAGTAGCAGTAGCAGTAGCAGTAGCAGTAGCAGTAGCAGTAGTAGTAGTTTAGATACATTGCACCAGATCGTCTTAGTAGCATCTTGAGTAGTAGTAGTAGCAGTAGCAGTATTATATATAGTAGTAGGAATACTTGTGATTGAAAGCAGACCGTTATAAAGCGTCATTTCAAGGTTAGACTCGTCAGTGGCCTAGTAGTATTAGGGGTATACTATAGTTTACTAGTAATGTCATCATTAATAAAGATGACTGTCTGCTTACCGTACAAACATGCTCCGGTTGAACTTCGTGGACAATCGCACGTGAAGGGTTTCACGCAAATCTGATCGACAGTGCAGACTGGATTGTTACAAATGGCTGAAAGAAGACATTGCGGGCACTTACATGTATGAAATTATGCTAGTTAATGATGACTTATCATATGCACTGATAGCCCGTGTTTCCCTCATACGGTTCATACGGCACTGATGCATTTCAGAGATTAACATTTATATTCTATAGTCTAGACTCTAGACTATAGGCTAATTATAGTTTTACGTAGACTATTCGCAATATATGCCTGCATAATTAGCAAATAAATGGTGATAATATAGGCCTAGTAAGTGTAGTAAACATTTGTGCATCTCGATTCTCGACACAATGTATGTATGCATAATTGCGTATGTATGTAATGCACACATGAATGTATGGTGTTGCATTGTGTCTGTGCATTTAAAAAGCGCGTCTGGCAGTAATGACTGCTATTAAGGGACGCTCCCATACAGCGTGTCATGATCAACCTGGTGAAACAGAAGTCTTAAAGCAACGGACCAAAGTAGATAAACCGCCAGTCAAAATCTCAGCCCGCATTTGTGTTGTAAGGTTATTCCATGAAAAAGGAAGCACAATTGGGAAGACGTGGCTTTCAATACGGATGTCCTGATCCAGGGATCTGGAAGAGATGGCAGAGACCGGGTTACGAAGACGATCACTAAGGCGCTTGAAGTCTATTCATGATGAGCTCTTGAAACAAAAAGGAGCATCTTAAACTGGATAGGAGGCTCAATAGGGAGCCATGGCAAATCGTTCGTCAGAAAGCTCAAGATCCGCATTGTATCTATGCATTTATATAGCGCCTCTCATAGTGCACAACAATCAGAGGCGCTTCTAGTAGAGCTATGAGCGAAACACCGAGAGACGTTCGATTTTTCTGGATTTTTCAGCAAACGATTGGAGGACTAGCAGACGAACTTTGGGTGACAATGTAGCCTATAGGCTATATGAATGCATAACGTCACGTTCATGCGCTTGTAGCAAACTCGACCGAGTATAAACCTTCCAGATGAAGTGAGCCCCGTCTCCGTGCACTGATAATGCATGTTTTGTTCTATCCCCTTAATGTGCTCATTGGCCCTAGCAATGATTGATTGCAAACGACTGACATTTTATTTTTCGATAGACTTTTGAACTAAATAGGTGTTTTCTATACTAACGTATGTCGCAGTTAGCTCCTTGCCAACCATACTGACATCGCCAACGAGTCACGAGGATCCAACCGATGCAGTTCGTGAAGCAGTTCCAACCTCTGAAGACAATTTCGAAGCATACGACAATTTAAAGACCTGGTGCGGCAATGTAGGCTAAGAAACGTAAGATAAAACAAGAACACTTAATATGCTAGCACATTTACTTGCATGTACGTCGCTATGGACATTGCGTAAAGACGCCTTGCCAAAGTGCTCATACGATGGGTGACTTTCAGCACCAATGAGAACAGAGGAGAGGTAATGGTGATGGTAACACACTCGTTTACCCTTTTAAACAGTCAGTGGCAAGCGGCAACCATAATGTCCATTTACTATTTGAAAGAAAAGTACCTTATCTGTAGAGTAGAGGATCTCTATCAGCATGAGCGCCCGCACATTGGGGCAAGAGGTGGAACTTGCTCGCCTGGAATGTTTAAACCTATTTTTTTACTGCTACCTTTTGGTCTTTAACAAATTTCGTCACACTAAACTGTGACTAAAGTGCTAATGACAACAAATATTCACAAAGTAAAATTTTACATTTTGAAGTCTCTATGAAAATATCCATTTTCTTAATTTCCATCCGTCTATTTTTCTGGCTTTTGCTAAGACATGTAATCATGAAAACTGAGTTTTCCCCCCTCTTGCAAAAATATCTGAGGGCACCCATGTCTATGATGATGATGATGATGATGATGATGATGATGATGATGATGATGATGATGATGGTTCTCTGCCCGAAGGCAGGTTCATTGGCTTGACGCCCCTGGGGATGAGATGAGTGAGGTGGTTTCCCGTTGCCTTCCCCACAGACAATGATGGGCAAGCAACTTGCCCAAGGTCGCTCCGCAGGAGCTTGCGCCCCTGCGTCCCACACGTGCTAGCCCGAGATATCTAAATCTCTGAATGTTAACTCCCAGGTTGGGGCTTGAACCGCAGTCCGTTGCAACCAACAGACGTATGCCGCTCTCGCTTACCAGTATAGCTAACTAGGCTAACTTTCCCATGTCTATAAGATTTATTTATTAGCAGAACCTTATCTGCAAAGTAAGTCATATTTAACCTGATCTCTAAAGAACATTATCTCTAACAGACCCTCACTATTATTATTATTTTTTTATATTATTATTATTATTTTATTATTATTATTATTATCAGACTTTAATCTATTAATTAATCTTTTCTCTAAAGAACAGTGGTCTATATCCAAAGTACCTTATATCTTATCAGTAAACAAAAGAGCCGTATCTACATATATACAGGGTGCGGCCAAAAAAAATAATCCATTACGAAAATTGCGATTTCTCGAAAACCGCTGAATATTTTGTTGCAAAACTTCGCCAGTCTATTTGATAGATAATTATCTGCAACTTGGCTAAATCTAATGAAATTCGAATCATGAAAACCAAAATGGTGCAACCCTGAAGTGAAACAATGTTATTTTCGTTTCAACAGACATTTATTGACAGCAATAAGTAACAAAGTAACGACAAAAAGAGTAATGTAACAAGGTTCCAGGTTACTTATTGTTATTGACAAGATTAGGCCCGGTGTTAAGTTTTGTGCAATGAATGTTCGAAGTGACCACCGTTTGCTTTTACTCAAGCTTGCAGACGTTTTCGAAAGCCCAGAACAGACTACTGAATGGTCTCAAGTGGCAAGTCATTCCAGATGATTTGCAGCGTATTTTTCAGTTCAGGAATATCCTTCGGCTTTGTGGTAGCCTAAGTTTGTTGTAGGTCTCAACCATTGCACCAAACAGCAGTCGAGTGGGTTCATATCTGGGAAATTAGGCGGCCGTGAATCCTTGTCGATGAAGTCCGGACAGTGACTTGACCAATCTTGGGGCAGCTTGGTGCCGTCAGCGTGCGCCCCATCTTGCTGAAAAGGGAACTGAGTTCTCATCGACAAGCTTAGGCAAAAGATTCTCCACGTAATACTTAGCATTGACTTTGGCCTTCTCATCAATGAAATGCAAGAGTCCTTTACCCTCGTATCTGACACCTGCAGAAACCATGATATGGGAAGAGAACTTGCATGGCTCTCTCGACCAACAGACGGATTGGATGGATATCGGGTTTTTTCTTCGCCCAGACGCGGTTGTTTTGAATATTAATGGGTGGATTGATGTAAATGATCTTTTCATATGTGAAGAACACCTTGCAATTTTACTCAAAATGTAAACAAAACACCGTCTGCAAAGCGGAAATGACGTAATTATGACACACCACAGGCTACTTTATGTAAAAATTTGATTTCCTGTTTCGTGAATGCTGTGTTCAGTTGAAAAAATGCAGTTCTTTCTTCTGCCTGAGGTCATGATCACAAATATAAAGATACTGTCATAAAATTTTCACATAATATGCAAAAATATGTTACGAATAAGCATGAAAATATTTGTAACAAAATATTCAGCGGTTTTCGAGAAATCGCAATTTTCGTAATGGATTATTTTTTTGGGCCGCACCCTGTAGAGCATCATCTTTAAAGAATAAAGATCATTATCTGTAAAGAACCTTATCTCTAAGGAACCTCGTCTCTAAAGGATACTATCTCTGGAGAAATTATCTCTGAAGAACCTTATCTCTAAAGAACCGTATCTCTAAAGAACCTCGTCAATGAAGTCTACTACTTACGTCGCCTGGTAGCAGACGCTGGAGTACGGTTGGTACCGACTGCATGTACAAGAGTTGTACCCCAGATAGTACGGGTAACTGTACCAGTCATTACAGTAAGTGAAGTAGTACGGGTAGCAACTCCAGATGTAACCCATCGCCCAGTCTGCATAGCTTTCCCAGTGACTGCAAACAAAGGGAAAATCAGAGAAAATTTTATAAGATGCAAACAAAATAACATGGTTCTGCGAGGAAACCGATATATTTATATATTACAGATGCGCTCTATAAATATCCGTTTACATTGCTTTATGTTACATGAAACAATAATTATTGTTATCTTTCTATGTATAAGAATACTGTATAGCCACTATATATATATATATATATATATATATATATATATATATATATATATATCCATTCTTTCACGTTACCATGTATTATAGCATCGCTACAAATTGCATTAGGCCTACATCGAATTTCATTACAAAGGCCTATAGTATTGTATCGAATGAAAAACACCCCTGTACATAAAATACTAAACCAAACATTTACGATTTCTTTATCGGAAAAACTAGACTACCCCCTTGCGGAAAAGTAAGTAGGGCACAAGTTAATGTAATCGAAGCAAACGATGTAGGCCTAAATGCCGCATTTACGAGAACGGAACGTAACATTGTCGCATAGGCAGAGAGGAATTCTTTATTCGTAAACACCTTCCAAATTTCTACAGCGCCCAATAAGGAAAGTGGCGGGAGCCAGATTATTCACAGGTGCGCAATCAGTTAGAGAGACAAGATCTAAAGGGTGGTCTAACATGAAGATAGACAGACGGCTATGGTCTACGAGTGCCTAGAGTTGAAACGGTCTAGTCGAGAGTCAGCTCATTTATGAGTTTCAACAAGAGTTCAATTATTGGGTTATTGATGGATGTTGAACGGATGGATGAGGTTTCACCCGGTGCTAACTAAGTCTGAGGAGCTGCACTGACGCACGTCGTATAGGCCCATAATTATACTGCCACCTGCATTGTTTCATTATCTTCGGTGCAGCAACCTGATGAGTCTACGGCTGGAGTGCGTAACCCGTTCTGTCAATTGCAGCTGACAATAACTTATTATTATTCGCCGTCGATATTATCTGAAACTCTGCTGGATGCCACTTCTCTCGTGTTATTGAAAGGTCGGGTCTTCCAGTTAAAGGACTCTGATTAACCTGCCACTTAAAAGAGTAGGACCAAAGGTGAATGAATCGAAGAATGCGATGATTGCAGAGCAAAGTGAAATACAGGTTAGTGAAGCTACCTCCATTCACCCTCAATAAAAAAGGGGCAATGCTTATGGGAACTCTTCATTACCAGTTCAGTCCATTTCCGACTGAAGACAACTGTTTGGCTTGGATATAAAACTAAATAATAAAAACTAGGCTATAGCATTTATGCTAGTTAGATTGCTACTTATAAACTCATTGTATGCGTTTCTGCAGTTGATAGTTTTATTATGATTATTTTGGGTCGCGGTGGTGTAGAGGTGTGTTCGGTGCCTAGGGGTCGGAAGCTTGCGTGATAAAATTCACCTTAAACCGCCGCGTTGGGACCATGAGCATAGGAAGATAGGAATTGCTCATGCGCTTCGGCGTGAAAATCCGATTCAGTGTCCGCGTTGTAGTCGGGAGCCCCTCTGAGTAGTTCTCTTGAAGGGCGCTATAACAAGTGCTCATAGATACGTATACATTTTGGCCTCGGCTACATATTAAAAAAGCAGGCCAATGTTTCTCCAACTGATTTCATTCCTCCTCCTCCTCCCCTCCTCCTCCTCCTCCTCCTCTGCTTCTGGAACTCCTTTTCTCCTCATTCTTCCTTTTCCTTTTTCTTCGTTTTATTCCTTGTACTTGTCTTCTTCTTTTGCGATTATTTACTTTTCTGTCTTTTCCTCCTCCTCCTCCTCCTCTATCTTCTGCTCCCTCTTCTTCACTCTTCTTCGTTTGCTACTCTTTCTTCTCATAGTTTTTCCACCACCCCTTCTTTTAGTCACCCCTTTACTCTTCTCTCTTCTTGGATGCTCCTCCTACCTTCCTATATGCTCACTCTCAGCTCCTCCTCCTCTTCTTCTTCTTTTGATTCTTTTTCTTTTCTTCGTCTTTTTTGTTCTTCTTTTTGTCCTTCTCAAACTCCTCCTCCTCCTCCTCCTTCTCAGTTATTCCCTTCAATCTCTTGCGCCCGTGCATTAATTCTATCTATGTGGCTTGCAGACTGATGGCTCCAAGCCGACTGAGTCATCACCTGCTCGGCTCGTGAGTAACCGCCACGCTCCATGTCACAATCATAGGGCACGCCCGTGACTCACAGGAGAGGACAGCGACTCTCGGGCACTTACAATTGCCGAAGTTTGTATGGGCTAAGGGTGGTTTTTGTGAAGTATAGGTCGCTTGGGGTCACGCATTGTCGTCAGATTCGCTTCAATAAAAAACGGTCGCAACGACTCAAGACCCTCGAACGACGACCTGCGACTTATCATTGTAGATCTAATTATCAACCGCTGGTGGACATAGTGCCTGGGGATGGGATAAAATAACTCAGTTAAATATTTCAATGCCTGCTGGTGAGGTTTGACCTGATACAGTCAGTTATGCTGCCTGACCGTTATTACAGCAAATTATTGACACTGACTGGCTGTGCGCCATCGCAAATGATCTATTGCTGTGAGGAAGGATCGGTGGATATGCATGGCGCCACCAGTCACGTAATAATTATGTCACATAATATGTCACACAATAGGTCACATACTAATATGTCACATAATATGTCACAAAACATGTCACATAATATGTCGCATAATATTATGGCACGTAATAATATGTCACATAATATTATGTCACATAGTATGTCACATAATATTATGTCACATAATATGTGGCATAATATTATGTCACATAATATGTCACATAATATTATGTCACATAATATGTCACATAATATTATGTCACATAATATGTGACTGGCTGTGCTCAGAACCAATCAAAATTTTGATTGATTTCCGTACCATATCAAACAATCCGTTTTCTATAGATGAGACTCTATTTCAGTCTCTGATTGGTTCTACAACAACCAAACCGATCTTATCAATTAGAGAAACAGGATCAACAGTGATAGTGCACAGCCAATCAGATACCGTTTTTGGTTCTGCACCATCGTAACAGATCAAGTCTCGTTGATACTCTCTGTCAGTCCTTCACTGACTCTGGACCCTCTTAACCGACCCGTTCTCTATTGTAGTGCAATTCTGCAAAGCCATCCTGCTGTTCTGTTTGTTGGTGAAAAGATACGCACAATCAGGGTTTTTTTTAACGTGCAGTTCTACACAAAATGTGCAGTTCTAAATGGATTTGTGCAGTTGTATAAGCACTTCTGTACAGTTAAAATTAGCAAAAAAGGTTATTGTTCTCCGATTGGAAGTAATTTACCATGGAGGATGGGAAGGAAAAGAAGGGGTTGTGCAGTTCTAAATATTACTTAAAAACAGCCCTGCGCACAATTATATTATATTACGCAGTAACTAAGAGCTGCTTTAGTTTACATTAGAACTGATATAGCCTGTAGGCTACCTGATATCCAGGGCTTAGAAGCAAAGGTGCACATAGCACATAGCACATAGCTTACTGCAATGCTAAGAGAGTTATGCACTTTTGCTTCTAAGTCCTCGATATAATATCAGTTTTGCAACTTGTTGTTATTTTTCGCTAGCTATGACTCTTAACATCATTTCGGCTATTTAGTGCAGAGAGCGCCTCTGAGTAGATACCTGGAAGAGGCGCTCTATAAATTATCAGAATGAATGAATGAATGAATCACCTCTATACAGCACGAATTGTACTACACCCAGGGCTCTATGGTGGTTTTTATAGCACAAAGAACGCTGCTGTCGTTGTCGGGAGTGTGCAGTGTGTCACATCAATTTTTAAAGGATAGCCTACGCCCATTTAAATTAGTTATAGGACCTACGTACGATATAATGTTAGTAGCTGCAATAATGTTTACCAGTTTAAATATAGTTTGAGGTTATGAGGAAGTGTTTAGCTGACATTTCTACGTATTTCCGAAATTATCATGCTAAGCTAATAGAGATGATCAAACATACCACTCTGTCGGCCTGTGTGAAATATGGCCTACTTTTCTCGCTTGACTTGTCGTTAGCGGAAGGCAGGTGACACATTGCACAGCGAGTCACACGAGATAAATAACAATGGACCTTATTATTATTATTATTATTGAACAATATAATAGACGTAAGTTAGTCTTTTGTGTTGATGTTACCGATCAAATTTGACCGTACTATCAAACATGACGTGCCAACTTTAAACTAACAACCTGTTTTTGGGGCAGCCAGTATGCTTTCAAATGCTCATCTGTGCCCTGCAGGCATTTCAGCATTTCATTTTAACGCTCTTTAAATGCAATTAAGTACCGGAACCCATCAAAGGTATTAATTATATTTGCTGCACGTCGCCAGGTGGCTAATATTATAACACTGAAAGACCTTAAAAACTACATTCCTATAGTTTTTTTATATTTAAAAATGTGTTTTTAATCCCTGAGAATATCATATGTAGGCCTAGGTCTAGGTCTAGTCCAAACTCGTGTATGATAGCCATTTTACAGCAAGTAGAGAAGGTTAACTACCTTACTTTGTATATTCCTGCGTCACCTTATAATTATATAACTTGATTTACCTAAAGTCACATTTCTTTTTATTATTCTTTGATGCCATGCCTTATCTTTCTTGAACCTCGCTTACCAACCCCCACTTATTCCTTACCCCGGTACGTTGTTGTCTCTGGACTTACTTTACTTTACCATACGCTACCTCACTTTATCTTGCCCTAGATCTACTTTCAGATAATACGATCATCGTATTTTTAGGCATCAAAGCAACGACGATCCTGTTGAGAATTGGACTGAAGGGTTTGGGAAGATCAGCGGGTATAGTGCCTTTCCAAACAAACAAAGCAACTGAGATGAGGTGCATATCGGACTCTGTTGCCCGCACTTGATTCGCTTTGGCTGGCACAGACCACATACCTCGCCAAAGGCTAAGCGACGAAGCGTTTGAGCGCGAAGAAAAAATGCCGCTTATTTCCTCGGAAATTGCCTTTAGTCACGCACCATATTAACCTATGTATTATACATGTATCTTGATTAGAAGCTCTCGAAAGGGGTTCGTGGTGATTACACGCCTCCGTGCGTGGACCTGAGGCGCAATTTGCGCGTGAATATAGGCCTATATACGAGCGAAATGAGCAAAGTTTGTCAACTGTTTGCGTGTGGTTCCAGAGGTAGAATAGCTAGAAGCAATGCAAGCAAATTCACTGGCTAAACGCGGCAGTTGCAGGTAACCTACTCCTGGTACTCCACTCAGCGTTGAGTCAATCTTAGGTCATGGTTGAAGTCCGGAACGGCGAGGTCAAGAGGTATTTTAAAAATTAAGACTGTAGTAACGAAGGTGTCTAGCGATGCTGACTGATCAAAGAAATTGCTATTGTGGATAACGTAAAATAATCATTTGCGCGCAAAATGATTTAGTTAATTTGAATTGAGTAGCATATGAAAATTATTTGGTTAATTTGAATTGAGTAGCCTAGCAGATGAAAATGATTTAGTTAATTTGAATTGAGTAGCAGATGAAAATTATTTGGTTAATTTGAATTGAGTAGCCTAGCAGATGAAAATGATTTAGTTAATCTGAATTGAGTAGCAGATAAACTGATTTAGTTAATCTGAATTGAGTAGCAGACAAAATGATTTAGTTAATCTGAATTGAGTAGCAGATGAAAATGATTTAGTTACTTTGAATTGAGTAGCCTAGCAGATGAAAATGATTTAGTTAATTTGAATTGAGTAGCAGATGAAAATGATTTTGTTAATTTGAATTTCTTTAAGTAACAGCTGCAATAGATACTTTATTTATTTCGTTGTGCATAGTGTTTTATACTGACAATTGCAATAGATAGGTCAATAAAAAAGTCTCCGCGTTCTCAAAATATATATAGGCCTAGTGATCACGAATTGCATGACGGGGGCTTAGTGCTATAAGTTGTAAACACATGCATTGAAAGTCGGGCACCGTAACTCAAATGAAAGAACTAACGATATTTGTCTCATCGTCCGCTGAAAGACCAACCAGTCAAATTTGTCGTGACCAGGCTGGCTTTATCCGAAATCGGTCACGATTTCTCGGGTACGTGACCAAAAGAATTGAACCCCACTACAACACAATGGTAGGAGCACAAACAAGACAGACAGGATGAGGCAGAGACAGAGAGAGACCGTAAGTGAGGTGGAAGTTAGAAGGACAAAGAGAAGGAGGGAGCGCACTAATGTGGTAGACAAAGTCAGACAAAAGCAACGACAGAGAAAGCGACATATGCAGAGACCTTTAACGTAAGGAATAGAAAGACATAGGCCTATGTGGAGGTACAGATAGAGAGACAGTATCAGAGCCACAGAGAGACGGACAGATAGACAGGAGAGGACAGATAAACCACAAGAGGACAGCATCATCCTGATGACTCACGATTCCAATGAATGCGACATCTAGGCAATTTAAAACACGAAATCATGGGCTCTGTTCTATTTTTAGCCTCCTGTTTTTTGCTTCCATAGATCGGACCTCAGACTCACGATCTCTCAAGGTCCTCTGCTGCACGAACCAGACACAGGTCAACCAAAGATATCTTTGGGTCAACTGTCGTCGCAACCGTTAGGCCTATTTATCAACATCGAAAACAGTTTCATTGAATCACGAGTTAGCTCGTTTCGTCAGAATTCTGACAGGTCTAGGCTACAGATGCGGGAAATTCAATTTTTGTGTGAATAGAAATCGTAATCGTGTAGAATGTAGATTAAATCCCTAAAGAACCACTTGAAAGCCAAGCGCAGGACACCAGCTTATTCACAAGCGAGTGTAAGACCTAAATCTACGACCAAAATAAAAAAATTATGTCGTCGCATGAGTAAGCAAACAAGCATTTATGGATGTGATCTAATATTGGTTAACAATCCATGCATTCTTTTAACATAACTAGAATAATGCTTAGGCCTAGGCATGCATACTTGCATAAGGCCTATGCGTGCCTATGTGCATATGACCTGGCAAGGACATAGTGCAGCTCAGTGGTCAGCACTTGGAAGGTGTTCGTCCATGAAATGCCATACCTCCTGGTTTCAATCCTCGTGCTGAGAGCGCCTCTGAATAGTGATTCTGCAAGAGGCGCTATATAAATGCTTGGATACAATCCAGCCCTTCATTCAATCTGCATCAGTAAACGAATATCAAGGAAAGGTAGAAAAGGTTTTCTATGTATACGGTTAAATTGATATGACTGAGTTAGATGTTCCAGGAAAAAAAGATTCAACAATATTTGAAACCTTTATTTTGTGGAATATCTCGTCAGAATTTTTGGCCTGTGCTACATCTGTCTTGGATAGAAAAGACTTGCATGTAAAACATTCATTCATTCATTCATTCATTTCATGAATTTATATAGCGCCTCTTCAAGAGATCTACTCAGAGGCGCTCCCAGCCCAGCCACAGCTAAAAAATAGGATTTGAGATATTTAAAAAATGCAGGGGAATTTAGCCTAGGCATAAGTCGCAAGGTTAGTTGGAGGCCATTCCAGATAAAACAGTCGTGTTATAATTTCGCTCCTTTCACCCTGCACTTTGCTTGTGAGAGGCGCTTGAGGGATTGCCAAATCTACCCTGTACGATTGCAATACTTTTAGTTCGTTGAGGTGTACACAAAGGTCGTTGTTATATTTATGTAGACCTACGAAAGTCCTGGCATTCAGCCAGTTCAACTTCAGAACAGCCGGCGCTGCAGGCCTACAGTGCAGCGCAGTGCACGCCAATCGTGCAAGAATACAGTTCGTTCATCTAGAGCTTGGATTATTTTTATTCAACTAGTATTTTTACAACCATTACAGCTATGTAATACATGTATGGAGTATCGCCCAAAAGCGTGCACGCAACCATTAGGCCGACCTCAGCCTCAGCATGGTTTCGCCTGTGTTAAGCAATGGAAAGTGTAGCCTACCTGGTCTTGGCATATAAGCTTATTGTGTGACCTAGTTAGCATAAGACCTACCTTGGCTTACATGTAGGCTGCCTTTAATCCATTGAGTGTTCGGTTAATCTCTTACTTTAGTCTACATCAGCGGTTCCCAATCCGTGGCCCGCGGGCCAAAAGTGGCCCGCCTGGCCTACAAAAATGACCCGCGGCATCTCAATGAATTAAGAAAAATGTATGTAAAAATTGACAATTTGGACATGATAGAATATATAATTCTTTTCTATTACAAATTACTTTATTCGGACGTTAATAAATCGCATCAAAATAAAATGTTTGATGCGATTTATTAACGTCCAAATAAAATAGCATTCAATTTTCATTAAATTATAACAATTTTATAACAAACACGCCTTTAGTTAATTAAATTTTTGCCTTGTGGCCCCCTAATGTCCTTCAACTAAGAAAAAGTGACCCTCGTGTCCTCCAACTTAGAAAAAGTGGCCCGACAGTCGAAAAAGGTTGGGAACCACTGGTCTACATCTTACCACACAGCGCGCCAAAGCATTTATATTGCATAAAATTTGCAAGCAACGTAATCATAATGTAGGTCTTTGTATGCACTTGTGTATATTTATAGATCTATGTATGTGTGTATGCTATACCTGGATATTTTTTTATCCACCTGTAGTTATAAGTCTTATCTTCAAGTTGCCTGCCCCTGGACAGGTTCCAACTTTCAATGGCGTCAATCTTTTCAGTGCCCGGCTTACTTCTTCAGTATACTGTATCCAACTATCCAATATATCCATGCCTTGCTCTTCTCCTGCCCGCAAGTTTGGAATCATCCTCGACTAGAACCGTAGCCTATCTTTTCCAATCACGTCAACCAGGTATCTCGCACTTGCTATGATTATTCACATCTGCGCCCTTCGTCGATAGCGCCCCATACTTGGTAAAAGACCTCTACCTTCTACCTTCTACTCATGACTGAAAGCCGAACTCTTCAAGCTAGCCAATCTCGATTCCACCCAGGTGCCACCACCATCATAACTGAATATCGCCGTATAGAGGCGCGCTGTCCCCTCGGTTTGTCCTCCCCGGATTTTGACTTGGCACCAGAGGGCAGTCTAGAGATTGCAGACTTGATTTAATGTAACGCCGGTGAGTAAGCTGGTCTCTCTTGCACGACTTTTTATGGGCACTGAGAAAATTCTCAAAGATTTACATGCCGTTTTTACATTAATACATGTGAAGATTCCAACTAGATTTCTATCAGTCTCTTTCCCTCCATTCTTCCCTCCATGTAACGTATTTCGTTTGTCCCTCTCTCTAATGATGACCTCTATTTATGACGCGCTTTTGAGTGTCTCAACAGACGGTCTATTATACAAGTAGCTTGCTGTATCGCAAATCGTCACGCTCTATAGGGCTCTAGGCCTACCATACTCAATAAAATTGCACAGGACATCCGATTAACAAAGAGGTACATAATAAGTGCACAGCTCTTGTATGGATAACCTTTACATGCATACTGCACTTATAATTAATTAACACTGTAAGTCAAATTAGTATTATTTCGGGTCAATGTGACTTGAGAAGTCAATAGAATAGAGTCAATAGACTATAGCAAATACCGACCAATTTCACAGTGCATTGAATTACATCGGGACACCGTATAGTAAGTAGCCTGTCGTGTTACAGCGCAGATGGTAAATGCACACAGAGCGTCATGAGTCAGCTTATTGCGTCAAACTTGCTGAGAGCGCCATCATAAGTCATGTAGGTATGCTCTACGCCTATATCATAGGCTACGCATACACGTATGCACTTTGGTCTTTAATTTTTATAACGCTTTTCATAAGGACATTAAGCAAAGCAGATCTAATAGATCTTTAAAAGATGCGGGGAGAAAAATTTAGTGGAAGTTGAAAACATTACATTAGCGGTCAGCAGCAGAATAGTAGGTTATACATAGCATAGCCTTTTGTGTCCATAGTTAACGGGATTCTTTATTCCTGATTTCCTTTAGGTTTTTTGTAGCCGGTTAGCATGTAGGCCTAAGACTTCTATATAAACCTGATTTGTTTGATTTGGTTGTAAAATAAACCATTTGACTGTGATTGATTGATGGCTCGTCATTGTCAAACAATCAAACGCTAGAATAAACATAATACATAATATTTAGAGGTTGGCCTATCTGGGCAGAATTCAACTAGACTACAAGGCTTTTCAGTTAAAATCTGTTAAAATTTCTCCACGTTTTATCGTCGAGAAAATTGTAAAAATAAAATTCATCATAATCTAAATATGTCACCGAAAGTAATCTGAGTAAAAGTCTAATCGAAGTTGTAGCCTAAACTTCAATCGCGCGGTTATTCTACCGCATCTGGCAGGCCTAACCAGTCAGTAGAAACGGTGGCTTCTAATTTTAAAAAGTTATTTAAAAACCATTTCGTTTGAACGTAGCCATATGACAGATTATGAAACATGAGAGACCTTTTCCGATGAACGCAATCTACCTATACTTCCTTTCGGATCTAGCCTAACTCAACTGAAATTTTTCTAGTTACAAACATCCTTCAAACTAGCGACTCAAATCTCACTATTTTCCCTCAGCTCAGGGCTTTTTAACGTGCAGTTCTACACAAAATATGCAGTTGTAAATGAATTTGTGCAGTTGTGGATGCACTTCTGTGTAGTTAAAGCTAGTTTAAAACAGGGCTGTAATCAAGGGTATACGCGGGTATACGGCGTATAAAAACCAGGGTCCAGGGTACAGACGAGGAAATCACGTTGCACGCGGTTGTTTAGACTATGTGTAGAATCTATTTTTTTATTCGAAGAGCAAAAGAATAAGAAAAGGTCATCAGATTTTTTCGGTGATGACTAGAAAAAAAGTCATAAGATTTTTTCGGTCAGAAAATGGAGACATTTTTGGGCTGATGACTTTAAAAAAGTCATCAGAAATTTCGTAAAAAGTCGATTTTTCTCCCGGCATGGAAAACAAAGAAGGAGGTTGCGCAGTTCTAGAAATTCCTTTTTAAAAAGCCCTGCCTCGGCTTTCAAGCACTTGGATATCTGGCAGGCATCTTTTTCTGGATTCTGACTATTCGCGCCTCGGGTTTAGTTTTTGATGTGGCCTTGACCGGTTAGAAATCTAATTAGTCTACAAATAATAATGATAATTGTCTTACCTCTCGGTGTTGACAACGGCGGGCAACAGGAGTAGAATCAAAGCGCCTCTTAACAAGAGGTTCGCCATTTTCCAGATGTAGCTTCTGGAACTCTGGCTATCGCGTTCGCTCTCTTCTCCTTCTCGTCTTCCTTTCCTGACGCTGCTTTCGCCTCTCCTAGCGTTCCGCCTTAACTCACAAAGCCTAAAGTCTGCGACCTGCGATCATCAATGCATGTAACCAAGCAATCAACTGTCAGCAGCTTCTCGACAGAGACTCGTGGCATTGTCTGAACATTATATAAATATATATTGTATGGTTGAACGGTTTTCAAGCAGCCTTTTGTGCCAGGCCTGCAGTGAAAGTCAGTCGCCTCCTCTGCCTGTTGCCCTCTCTTGCGAATTCCTCTTCACGAGAACCATGCTATAATCCTCTGTTTAACCGTGGGTTCTATCGTTCATTCTCAGAACCGCAGCCAGTGTAGCGTGACACTCTGTGCGCATCACTACCCGCCCGTCCACCCCTAGGCGCGGGCGACCATCCTTGTCGTTAGCATGCTTTGCTGTCAACTCATAGTTCCGGGGATGAAATCCAGGAACAACGTTTCGAGATATCTCTTTTATAGATAATTACAGCAATCGTACATTGGTAGACGGAGGATAAGCTGGCCAGGGAGAAGACCCGGTCTCATTTTTTACTGAGGTTAGGAAAATTATAGTCGCTAAAACTACAATTATGTGCCTATAGCATCCTCTAAGTAGTCTCAGCGTTGACTTAGACGACAGTTTTTCGTATAAAAACAGCCTAAAGTTTTAGGTTTCATGCAACTATTGCAACTTGTACGTGACACTTTAAGATCTCATGGTTTAAGCTTATTGACCGGGTATTGAGAGGGGCAGGGATTCCAACCCTATAGACATGGTAAATAATCAGTTAGGCCTACCCTACTTTGCGGTGAACTGCGCTCTGAATCATTGACAGTATAAAAAAACAGCCGGATCCGATCCAAAGTGTACATGACTGACTGATCGTGCTGATCAGTCAGTCATGTACACTTTGGATCGGATCCGGCTGTTTTTCAGCTAAATTGAATCATAATTTCGCGATTCGTGATTTTTTTTCTTTTCATCCTCATGACCTTGATTGATTTGTGCTCTGCAGTAGAATTTTAGCCGAACAACGAAGACGTGTGTTTGTGTGCGGATGCCTGCGTGAGTGTGTGCGTGTTTTTGTGTATATATGTGTGACACTGTGTGTATGTCTAAATAGAAATACAAGGAACTGACAAGGCAGAGAAGCAGAAGAGTCAGACAATAATTATTCGTAATACTAAAATAGATAATTATTAAATAAATAAATATATTAAATAGTTAATAAAGAATTCAGGGGCGATGGAAAGTAGGGGAGTGTAAACGAGAGAGGGAAGATGATGAAGGGAAGAGGAGATTGTGGAGTGGTAGAATTAATTTAAGAGCGGGAAGATAAACAGGAGAGAGAGAGAGCAAAGAGAGCGAGCACCAAAAGACACTTTCTATGACACAGTTATAACTTAAGGACTATTCTCGCAGCATAGCAGCTAACAACCAATAAGTACGCGACAAGATAAAACACAAGTATATAGTGGGGCGTGGTGGTGTAGTGGGTATGTTCGTCGCCTTGCAGCCGGTGGGTTGCAGGTTCAAATCCACCTCAAGTCACCGCGTAGGGACCTTGGGCAAGTTCTTCACTCGCAATTGCTCAGCGCTTCGGCGTGAAACTCCGCTGCAGTGTCCGCGCTGTAGTCGGGAGCGCCTCTGAGTAGAAAGCTTGAGGGGCACTATAAAAATGGATAAATAAATAAATAAAATTAATAAATTTAGGAGACCTCACAAGCAGCATCTCGACAATCTCGTGGTATTGCTTGAACATGTATCAACAATTAACCTATGGTTGAATGGTTTCAAGCCTCCTGTGCCATACAAGTAAAATGTATACATGCTACTCAAAACCATTGTCACAATCACGACCGCATAAAGCTATACTACCCTAGTCCGATGACTAAGCGTGACGGCGGCCTCAGTGTAGCCTACCTTGTAACCTTTGATTTGCACGAGTCAACAGCCTTCAAAGCATAGTTCTTTTAGAACTGACCAATGGACCATTTTAAAGCTAGAGAGATACTGATGATTAATATCTAGCACGATTTTTTCTGGGCAATGAATGCAGTTCCTGCTTATGACTCAAGGTATATAGGAAATGTTTGTTGTGCATGCTCTTAAAATTTTACTGTTGTGACCGGACGGTCCGGACCATCATAATTTTGAAGTATACCGATTGAAAAACAGCGAATTTGAATCTTATTATACTCACGTAAAGTGAGAAAAAAATAGGTTAGAGGAAACCGCATATTGAATCTAAAGCAACATTTGGCTTGGTGGTCGCAAACAGTTGACTATTCTAGACATGCACCTTTTGGCTCACACCTTCCCCCATATTGCATTCTCTCATACCGTCCGCGATCTTGGAGTGACACTTGAGTTGATTTGACCAAGAACTCAGTTTCTCACAGCCTGTCAACCTAGTAACGCGAAGCTGCTATTACCAGCTCCGCCAGTTGCGTGTTGTCCCTATCTCATGACTATCTCCACTATCTCCACGCCTTCGTAACTAGCAGAACTGATCATTGCTGCTCAATTCTTGCTGGTCACCCATCTAGCTTAATAGGGCGTTTTGACCTGGTCATGCGCTCTGCTGTTCGACTTATTGGTCATATTCCAAAATTTGCCCCGATTTCTGCATACGTGAATGTGTTTTGCACTGGCTTCCAGTCTCGGAGCGCATCTCGTACAGAGTAGCAGCACTTGTTTGGCGGTCCCTCACTGATGGTGCTCCGTCCTACTTATCTGATCTCTGCTTTCTCTGGCATAGCCTCTCGTCGAGCTTTGCGCTCTTCGGCCAATGGTGAGCTGCTGGTCCCTCGAAACCGCTCTGCTACCAGGCAGCGTCCAGCCTTCTCGGTTGCTGGCCCGTCCACATGGAATGGGCTCCCGCTTGCACTACGCTTACTACCTCGGAATAATCTGCCTGCTTTCTACCAGTTGTTCAAAACCTATCTTTTTAGCCGTGGCTGGGCTGGTAGCGCCTCTGAGTAGCCTACTTGAAGGGGCGCCATATAAGTTTTCGGAATGAATGAATGAATGTATGCATGTATGTATGTATGTATGTATGTATGTATGTATGTATGTATGTATGTATGTATGTATGTATGTATGTATGTATGTATGTATGTATGTATGTATGTATGTATGTATGTATGTATGTATGTATGTATGTATGTATGTATGTATGTATGTATGTATGTATGTATGTATGTATGTATGTATGTATGTATGTATGTATGTATGCATGCATGCATGCATGCATGCATGTATTGCATGTATTGCATGTATTGCATGTATGTATGCATGCATGCATGCATGCATGTATTGCATGTATTGCATGTATTGCATGTATGTATGTATGTATGTATGTATGTATGTATGTATGTATGTATGCATGCATGCATGCATGCATGCATGTATTGCATGTATTGCATGTATTGCATGTATGTATGTATGTATGTATGTATGTATGTATGTATGTATGTATGTATGTATGCATGTATGTATGTATGTATGTATGTATGTATGTATGTATGGTCGGCAGATTGAAGGGCCACCAGCGGCTAACTGTTCAGGTCACTCCAGTAATTGCTACCTGCGTCGGTCGTCCTGACGTCCCCCCCCACCCCCTACGACACGAAACACCCGGCTGAATGCGGCGCCCACGGTCCATATGGTTCAGACTTGATCGCACAACAGAACGATGGGCCCGATTCACGGTGGTCCAGGCGACTTGCAAACAAAATACATTATCATCGACGGCGACGACGAACATATCCGGCACATTCACTGCCATGTCAGTTTGACATAGAACATGTTTTGCAGCTTATACGTGATTGACGGTCGCACGACCCGAGGCTGACCTCATCTGTCTCCTTCAGACCCTTCAGATTTGGAAAGACGAGCGAGAGACGAGGTTGACCTCATCTGTCTCTCTCGTCTTTCCAAATCTGAAGGGTTTCGGTAACAGGTGGTTTACATATTATTTTATTGCATAATTTTATTTTTCTTCAACCATCCAGTTGACATAATGCAGCCGGTTACAGTGAACAGTTATGCAGTTGTCTTAATTAACATAAATCTTAACTACTAACAGAACAGATAACCTGCAATACATCGGCGCTAATAGCAGCCAACACAGACTATCCTACGTGGGCGTCGGGAATCGAACTATAGGCTCCGCTTATCTCCATGCCAGTGTTTTATCCAATGCGCTACCAGTCCCCCAGACGGTTATACATTATCATATATATTTGTATGTAGATACATTTGTATGTATATGGATATATAGACGGATAGTCAAGAACATTGCGCTAATGTGTGAAGCTAATCATGATAAGAGTGCGTCCTCGACAGACTGCATCCATGGTCACAAACATAACAGAGAAGCTAAACTCTTCACTAACTTCTGATTTCGATTGCTTGTGTGATTTTTAACGTCTTTTCCGACGCGTCAGGATTTTCTCAATGGTTTCATTTTGGCAAAACTTTATGCCTTTTGTGCGTATATACATTATGCATACACGATTAAACTGTATATGCATACATGCATGCGTTTCTCCTTTTTTAAAATCAAGATAACGAAGTTGTGGATTGGAGTAGTTCGACGGTTTCAGTTAATTTGAGTGAGTTGGAGAGTGAGCGAGTAAGCGAGTAGCTCGACCGAATGCGTGAATGATCGGTTGAACGACTTGATGACTCATCATATGCTGAACGTGTTGTAACAATCTCCAAATGTTGTTGTGAGCGCTCATGGTGAACGGACTTCGGAAGCAACAGACGAAAAGTGTCGAGTCTTTTGGCACAATTTCAAGGCAACTCCCTCCGTCCCTCCCCGCTAACTTCACCTCAAATTCACCTCAAGAGTAGGCCTACACGTCATACATGTAGACCCTATTCTTTTCGCTTCTTGTAAGAAGCTTTTCTTAGGGCATGCCATTTGTAAAAAAAACAAAAGATAAAAATAGTAGTAGCAAGGCAATGAGTTATTAATTAATAATTAACAACACTGTCTGTGCCTTGGCTGACTATATGCAGTGAAGTGAGGAATGAGTTATTGATGTTTTCAATTATCGAACGAACGAACGAATGAATGAATGAGTAAATGAATAGTCTAAACAACGAATGAATGAATGCAACATATGAATGAGTGAATGCGTGAATAAATGAATAGTCTAAACAACGAATGAATGAATGCAACATATGAATGAGTGAATGAGTGAATAAATGAACAGTCTAAACAACGAATGAATGAATGCAACATATGAATGAGTGAATGAGTGAATAAATGAATAGTCTAAACAACGAATGAATGAATGCAATATATGAATGAATGAATGAATAAATGGCCTAAACAAACGAATGAATGAATGCAACATATGAATGAGTGAATGAGTGAATAAGTGTTTAAACAACGAATGAATGCAGTATATGAACGAATGAATGAATGGTCTAAACAACGAATGAATGAATGCGACATATGAATGAGTGAATGAGTGAATAAATGAATAGTCTAAACAACGAATGAATGAATGCAATATATGAATGAATGAATGAATGAATAGCCTAAACAAACGAATGAATGAATGCAACATATGAATGAGTGAATGAGTGAATAAATGAATAGTCTAAACAACGAATGAATGAATGCAATATATGAATGAATGAATGAGTGAATAAATGAATAGTCTAAACAACGAATGAATGAATGCAATATATGAATGAATGAATGAATAAATGGCCTAAACAAGCGAATGAATGAATGCAACATATGAATGAGTGAATGAGTGAATAATTGTCTAAACAACGAATGAATGCAGTATATGAACGAATGAATGAATGAATGAATAGTCTAAACAACGAATGAATGAATGCAACATATGAATGAATGAATGAATAAATGGCCTAAACAAACGAATGAATGAATGCAACATATGAATGAGTGAATGAGTGAATAAGTGTTTAAACAACGAATGAATGCAGTATATGAACGAATGAATGAATGAATAGTCTAAATAACGAATGAATGAATGCAACATATGAATGAGTGAATGAGTGAATAAATGAATAGTCTAAACAACGAATGAATGAATGCAATGTATGAATGAATGAATGAATTAATAGCCTAAACAAACGAATGAATGAATGCAACATATGAATGAGTGAATGAGTGAATAAATGAATAGTCTAAACAACGAATGAATGAATGCAATATATGAATGAATGAATGAGTGAATAAATGAATAGTCTAAACAACGAATGAATGAATGCAATATATGAATGGATGAATGAATAAATGGCCTAAACAAACGAATGAATGAATGCAACATATGAATGAGTGAATGAGTGAATAATTGTCTAAACAACGAATGAATGCAGTATATGAACGAATGAATGAATGAATGAATAGTCTAAACAACGAATGAATGAATGCAACATATGAATGAGTGAATGAGTGAATAAATGAATAGTCTAAACAACGAATGAATGAATGCAACATATGAATGAATGAATGAATAAATAGCCTAAACAAACGAATGTATGAATGCAACATATGAATGAGTGAATGAGTGAATAAATGAATAGTCTAAACAACGAATGAATGAATGCAATATATGAATGAATGAATGAGTGAATAAATGAATAGTCTAAACAACGAATGAATGAATGCAATATATGAATGAATGAATGAATAAATGGCCTAAACAAGCGAATGAATGAATGCAACATATGAATGAGTGAATGAGTGAATAAATGAATAGTCTAAACAACGAATGAATGCAATATATGAACGAATGAATGAATGAATGAATAGCCTAAACAACGAATGAATGAATGCAATATATGAACGAATGAATGAATAGCCTAAACAACGAATGAATGAATGCAACATATGAATGTGTGAATGAGTGAATAAATGAATAGTCTAAACAACGAATGAATGCAATATATGAACGAATGAATGAATGAATGAATAGCCTAAACAAACGAATGAATGAATGCAATATATGAACGAAAGAATGAATAGCCTAAACAACGAATGAATGAATGCAACATATGAATGTGTGAATGAGTGAATAAATGAATAGTCTAAACAACGAATGAATGAATACAATATATGAATGAATGAATGAATAAATAGCCTAAACAAACGATTGAATGAATGCAACATATGAATGTGTGAATGAGTGAGTAAGTGAATAGTCTAAACAACGAATGAATGCAATATAAGAATGAAGGAATGGTCTAAACAACGAATGATTGAATGAAAGAATGAATGAATAAATGAAAGAATGAATAAATGGAAAAAATAGCTTGAATAAGGAATGAATGAATGCAACTATGAATGAACGAATGAATGAATGAGTGAATGAACGAGTGAATGAATGAATAAACAAATAAATGACTGCTCTACGAATGATCGAACGAATGGACGAGCAAATGAATGACTGAAAAAATAAATCAATGATTAAAATATCGAGTGAATATGCGAAAGAACGAATGAGTTTACAAATGAATGAGCGAGGGACCGATTGACTGATTGACTGATTGACTGAATGAATGAGTGAATGGATCAACCAGTGAGTGAAGGAAAGAACCAATGAATGAATGAATGATCGAATAAATGAACGAACGAGCGAATAGAGGAACCGACGAATGCCTGATCCAACGAATGAATGAACGAGCGAACGAGCGACCGAACATGTCGGTCCATCGCCAGCCTTTCTGCACTGCTGCCATCGAAGTTTGATGCTAACTAACATTGCACTTAACAACTTATCATAAAACGCTGTATACGATTCAGAAGAAATTCTTTATCCCTTGATACGACTCTTAATGAGTCACGCGATATGACGCATACTTAGGCTACTTGCTAAGTCAGGTGACCACCGATGATAACAGTTCGTTGTCGTTGCGCTGGTGAGCGTAGAATTGCATCTCATTTCATTACATTACAGTACAGTACATTAGTCTTTTAGGCCTATTTCTGAAAAGCGTGTCGGGAGATTTGCATCTGTTACCATAGCCTACATACAAGCTGTAAGAAACTAAGGAAAGCCATGCGGATAACAAGACCAGTGGAATCTGAATTGTAGGCTACTGAGACCTTTTAGATCGGATTTGAACGTTCACTCGATTTCTCATAAGAACTTTTGATTCGACGCCGCGCTCGTGAATAAGCTGTTGCCCCATGCTCAGACCTTAAGTACTGCCTTAGAAATTGCACATTGGAACAACGGTTAGGAATACAATTATGATTAAATTCCTAGGCATCTTACTGTAGGATAACACAGATAGAGAAATGAGATAGAGGCATGCACTATGCAGGGCGCCCGCAAACATTTTTGCAGGAGGGGCAATAACGATATGGTCACGGTTAGAATCTAATTATTGCAACGAGGACTTGAAAAACTCAAAGCAGGAATTTAACATAGGCATTTCTATCATAGATGTTTCGAAATGGAAATTTCTGAGTTTCCCTTCGTGCATCCTTAGCGTCGCTAACGCTTTTGTGCGATGATAATAGTTGAAAGCAAAAAAGTAGTTTCAAAATAGATTTCAATTTTCCAGCGTGAGGGCCAAAGGATTCCTCTTAATTGCTCCTATGTGTGGACGCCCATGGATAGTGGATTGGAACGAGAAAGCTGCAATGTATAATTGTATATATTATGAAGGCGGACGATGGAAAGGTTTTGAATAAAAACTTATGTTGATGGTCGGATGGACTTCAGTTTGGAATGGAAAGTCTGTGGGTTGATTAGCAGAGAAGTCTGCTGCAGATTACGATGGGCGAGAGGTGATATTGGTGGTAATATTGGTGGTGATATTGGTGGTGATATTGGTGGTGATATCGGTGGTGGGTGATGTGAGAATCGGCAGAATTCATTGGGGAACGTTCCAAAGTCGGGGGTTCAGTGTGGCTTCTTGATCGGATGTAAACCAAACAGTTATAGTAAATAATCAACAAACACCCGATAGTGATGGAAAGCAAGTTGTTAAAAATACGAGAAAGCTGCTAAACATTTTGAATCTCCAGCACAAATTGAGGCGCTTCTAAAATGTCCGACCTTGTTTTTATGCGCAGAGAAATAGCGAGCAATGTGCTTCAGTTTGCTTTGCTAAATGGACCCATTGTACAATGTAAATACTGTACATAATTATGACCGTACAAATAATATAGCTTTGCATTTGAATAGTTGGTGTTTTGTATGCGCAATATTTTGATATATTAACGGGTCTCATATCATCAAATGCGTCCAGCAGTGTAGACCTATTTCATATGTAGCCTAGGTTCAATGATTTCTAATATGAAATACACTCGTTGACTTATTAACAACGCCAGGCACGCGAATGTAACAAAGGAAATAATGAAACACACACACACACACATGCAGAGATAAAAAAAAGCATATAAGACATAGACAGGTAGGCCTATATGTGGCATAATAGCCTATGCATACATGAAAGGTTTTTGTGCAGATACACACACACACACACACACACACACACACACACACACACACACAAACATACAGTAAAGAAAGAGAAAGAGATAGTCAGATGCAGAGATATTTCGACAGGAAAGAAAGTGAGAGATGCAGATATAGAGGCATACAGATAGAAATACATGAAGGAAATGCAAGAGATATTCAGAGATACAGGCAGAGACATAGAGACGTGTCTCTGAAAGCGCCCTATGCCATTGAAAGCCGAGACAATCGAGACATGGTTCCAACTGAATTATTCTCCAACCACGCCTCAGGACCTGAGTCACTCGAACCCTTTTCAGGCGCACTGACCCGAATCTTGATGGACATCATTGTCTAATTCTTTCTATCAAACGCGCAAAAGTCGGTCATTATCCTAAAAGTAAACTTTAAACGACCGTATACATAAAACTGAATGTCGGGCCCTGGGCATATAGTGTTCTACCCCCCCCCCCCCACCATTGCTTTCAGCCAGCTAATAGTACACACACGCGCGACCATAGAATTTATCGTTGTGTTGTCAGCAGCCCAACCGGTGGTCCCTTGAAAGGCCAACAACTTGGAGTAATCCAGAAATGGCTAGAGGGCAAGCAAAAGCCATGCAGCTCATGTCGCCACTAAAAATGTAGCACTTAATCTGTAAAACTAACAAAGCAATTAGGCATAAGTTGGTACTTTACTTGACCAACAACCAGCTGATCTCAGCTGATCTATTTTATGGATACCATGTATGAAGATTGTTAGTCAATTATGCAGCGCAGCATTTCATTAGGCATTGCGCCAGATTCTGAAGGAATAAGCAAACCATCAATAGATAGATACTTTATTGCACGTTCAACTTAGGTTACATAATCATGAGTGATTTAGTACAGAATAATGCAATTAGGTGCCAGCAAAAGCTAATAGCTTATACTATTCTGACACCTCTTCCCAATTAATAATCATGAATGTTTTCATAGGATGCGTATAACTTAACTAGGGCTTAATTAATAATGCAACAGTGATAAACATAATAATTCATTAGGCCTATAGTACGAATAATGAAATACTAATACTTATACAACTACCTAAACTATTAATGCTAATAATAATATAGTAACAGTAATAATAATAGTAATAATAATAATAATAGTAATAAGAAAATGACAATAAAAATAATGATAATAATGTCTATAATAATATTATTATTAGAAACAGCAATAAAATAATAACAGCAGAACTGCACCTCATCACCATAAACACCCACAGCAAGCATAATTAACAACAGTGACAGTCTGGTAAAGAATACTTCGAAAATTCACGTCAATTATGATATGCAAGTGGATCTACGATTATACGTAATAGCAGTTTGCTGTGTAAATGCCAAACAACCCTTTGGCATCTTCCATAGCCTATGCACTTCACATTGCCTATGATCTATTGCAGGGCTGTCGAGCGACCTCTCGCGGTGGTTGGTTCAAAACCTAAACAGTCGTCTTCTTGTGTGTTGAGACTCTTTCAACATGCTTTCATCTCTGCCATAATTATATACCTCTACAGCCTGGCTTCTCTGGCTTCACTTTGAGACTTCCGATTCCCAGTCCACCGCCGGACTTCTTCAACTGGTCTCGGCTATACGACTTCCCCGGAAGTGACCATCTATTTATGCTTTATGCGTACGAAAATGGCGCATTAGAAGTCATTAACTTGGATGAAATAACTGGTCATTTATTTGCGCTTTTTTCGCACGCATTTTCAGTTGCTCTCTGATTTTCCTCACTCTAAATTTTGTTTGCCTCAGACTGGCTAACATTTCTCTTTATTACTTTGCCTCGCTTTGCATTAGATTTGCATTTTGCATTTGCCGAATGTGTATTGTACTTATAATAGAGGCATGGCAACATCGACTTCTTTGTTACGTTGCATTACGTTACATAACATTAAGTACAGCGTTGCAGTATATAATATATGTCACCCTAGTATTCATTTGACGCTTCACTACAGGGCGTTGTTGGAAAGCATGACAAGCGTGACTCAGCGTTTCTTGATAAAAGTATCAACCGGAGACTATTTGCACATATAAGCCTGTATGCACGTGCTGGCGAATGTACATAAGTATGCAAACTATGACTGTGCATGCACACACGAATAAACTTACAGTGTTATGCGACCTGGCCATGCATCGTGAGCCACAGCAAACATCCTAGTGAGTCATGCAGCTGGTCAGGACAAAGCAGAGGGCAAATGCATCAATAATCGTTGAGGATCGCTGAGAGTTAGTTTGTAGCCTTTGACGAGTCTAAAGCTGCGCAGTTGGACATGGTTGTGAGCAGCATATTATGAGTCATCGTCCTGAGCAGGGTGAGCAGCGGAAGGGTAAAGGTATCTCTTGCATAGGTACTCACGCACTCAACTTTTTACTCATCGAAAGACCCGATAGGAGTTCTCTTTTGACCAGCAACCAAGAGTACATAGAACAGGAGGAACGGTGGTGAAAATATGACTTCGCTGTCCTGGACCTGAAAGAACCCGCAAGATGGATCATTGATGGCTAAACCGACGCTGATGATAAATCGGACGATCATTGGCAGTTGACTTACAGTGGTGTGCAAAAGTCTGGAACCACCTAGAAATATCGTGTTTTTTCGACTTTCCAGCCTGTTAATCGCATATTTTCATATGCCCATTACAAACTTTTGTGTGTAACATCATGGGGGATATATTTGGCTATTAGAATCAACTTTTTATTCTAGGTTGAACCAAATTTTACAAATTTTTTCTTGGAAGTTGCCATGGTAATGGATTTTTCGTGTGTAAATCTCGTAATTTGTACTTCTTTGGCCATTGGTGTAAAAATATATTAGTGTGGTTACAACAGGTCATGTGTGGTATGAATTCGTTTAAAATCATTCATCTATTCATTCATTCATTTGAAAAAATTTTTTATAGCGCCCCGGCCTTCAAGGAGACTACTCAGAGGCGCTCCCAGTCCAACCACGGCTAAAAAGACAGGTTTTCGAGCAACTGATAGAAAGCAGGCAAATTATTCCGAGGTATACAGTAAGTGTAGTACTAATCATTTAGTTGGCATTGAAAAGGAAGTTTTGTGGACAGTTATGCCTCAGCATTTGGTGAGCCACCCCTTTTTCTTGATCACCTGTCTGCACCGTGTCTGCATTGAGTACACCATCTTAACGAGTGGTCATGGGTAAAGACATTTTGCCTGGTGGCTATGAGCTACTCACTCAGTTCGCAATTACTGGTGGGATTTCTATTTGATATCTGTAAGGCTATTTTGTGCCAGGAATTCTCAATCGGATTCCAAACCGGGGACTGGACAAGTGGACAGACCAGTCCAACGTTCTGATGTTGATCTGACACTTCCAGTGAGTGCATGAACAGTATGGCGCGATGGCATGTTGCACTGTCATCATAAGAGAAGAACTGATCCTGGAATAGCTGTTGTGCTGATGGTGCCCTTCAATTCTGCAGTATTCCCACTGTTCTTGGTTGCGTTAACCATTCCATCGATGACGTGAAGGCATCCTAATCCAATGGCAGCCAAGTAGCCCAGACTGGAAGTGTCAGATCAACATCAGGACGCTGGACATGGTCTGTCCACTTGTCCAGTCCCCGGTTTGGAATCCGATTGAGAATTCCTGGCACAAAATAGCCTTAAAGATATCAAATAGAAATCCCACCAGTAATTGCGAGCTGAGTGAGTAGCTCATAGCCACCAGGCAAAATGTCTTTACCCATGACCACTCGTTAAGATGGTGTACTCAATGCAGACACGGTGCAGACAGGTGATCAAGAAAAAGGGGTGGCTCACCAAATGCTGAGGCATAACTGTCCACAAAACTTCCTTTTCAATGCCAACTAAATGATTAGTACTACACTTACTGTATACCTCGGAATAATTTGCCTGCTTTCTATCAGTTGCTCGAAAACCTGTCTTTTTAGCCGTGGTTGGACTGGGAGCGCCTCTGAGTAGTCTCATTGAAGACCGGGGCGCAATATAAATTTTTTCAAATGAATGAATGAATAGATGAATGATTTTAAACGAATTCATACCACACATGACCTGTTGTAACCACACTAATATATTTTTAAACCAATGGCCAAAGAAGTACAAATTACGAGATTTACACACAAAAATCCATTACCATGGCAACTTCCAAGAAAAAATTTGTAAAATTTGGTTCAACCTAGAATAAAAAGTTGATTCTAATAGCCAAATATATCCCCCATGATGTTACACACAAAAGTTTGTAATGGGCATATGAAAATATGCGATTAACAGGCTGGAAAGTCGAAAAAACACGATATTTCTAGGTGGTTCCAGACTTTTGCACACCACTGTAAGCCTATACAACTATCCAGCCATCGAAGTTTCGTGGCACTTGCACACTTAGGGAAAGGTTGTGGGGTGGTGGTAGGGTGGGTGGTGGTGCCTATGTTTTCATATAATTGCAGTGAAAGTGCTATAGGCGGCGGGATGACAGTAATGAAGATGACGAGGCATGATAGATGATTGAATACATGGATGCATGATTGTGGGGCGTGGTGGTGTAGTGGGTATGTTCGCTGCCTTGCAGCCGGGTGGTACAGGTTCGAATCTACTACAAGTCGCCGCGTAGGGACCTTGGGCAAGTTCTTTACTCGCAATTACTCAGCACTTCGGCGTGAAACTCCGATGCAGTGTCCGCTCTGTAGTCGGGAGCGCCTCTGAGTAGCAAGCTTGAAGGGGCGCTATGAAAAGTGCGCATACAAACAAAGCAAACAATGATTGCATGAATTGATGTATGGACGCACGGACGGACGGAAGGACGGAAGGACGGAAGGATAGGAAGCTGAATGACTTCGTTTTATTAATCTCTTAATTTTTCTACTGCCGTGGCAGGGTTGAGCGCGCTCCTGAAGGGGCGCTATGTAAGTCCATATAATGAATGAATGAATGAATGAATGAATGCAGGAATGCAGGAATGAATGAATGAATGAACGAACGAGTGAATGAATGAATGAATGAGCGAATAATAGGCATAGCATAGAGCAACTCAGAAATATTGCATATTATATGTTTATATATATATATATATATATATATATATATATATATCATTAACCTGTCACGACTCTATGATTATCTGCTCAGCACAATGTCATTATAATGTGAATGGATATATTCTGTCGAAGTCTTGCGCATGCATGTTGTTGACGGCTGTTGCGCAGTTTAATAATAGACATCCGAATGTGACGTCAGAATCCATAAACTGTGCCCGACGATCTTACATGCACAAAGAAACACTGCATAAATATATATGTTTTATATTATGCACAGTTGCACGCTTAGATTTTTATTGTATTTATATATTTGGTGCAATTGTGTATATGTAGGCCTAATTGTATATGAATAATATGTATGAATATATATTGGCATATAAATAGCCTACGTGCTTTGCATCATATTCCATATCAAGAAGCTTATAGCTTCTGATTCACAAACTTGTCTCCCACATGTCATAAACAGAGCATTTTACACTAGATCTATTTGCACAATTAGACATAGAATTTAGGCCTACAATATGTGTGTATAGACTCTATGCATATAGATCTATCGTGCGCGCGCAGTGTAGGCCTCATTTGATAAAAATTGCATCGCATTGCACCGCATATGACCATTTATAAAGCGCTTCTCTCAACAAAAGCCTTTCAGAAGCGCTCCCAGTGCAATCAACCCCGAGAGAAAAGCCATTGCAGGATTTGAGGCATGACAAAGATGAGGAGAGACTGCCAGACAGAAAGGCGGAGCGCTCTGTTAGTGAGAGTCCATTCGAAAGAGAGGAACCTACATGTATGCATGCGAAGCATCTGGATTGAACCATGGCGGTCCTCAGAGAGGTCGAGCCGATCAGAGGATCTAAGAGGACGCAGCGAACTGCCATGGCGGAGAGGGGACAAAGCATGAGATCACAAAGGTACTAAGGAGCAAGACCCAGTTGAGATTTAAGAACAAAAACAAGAACTTTGAATTGTGTACGGGCAGAGATAGTGATCCAGTGAAGTTGTCCAGTCATGAAATAAATGTATAAATAGAAATGTGGGAAATCGAGAATAAAGAGTAATTAAAGTGCTGCACTGTATAAAGCATGTATTATAGCGTTTCACCTCGTGTACTATCTCATCAAATTGATTTTCTGTGTAGGCCTAAGCTGTTCACAACTGCACATTTAGGCCTATAGGCATATCGTAATTTTAGGCGTGAGAAAACTACTTTAGTGGATGGCTTTTGCTTTATCCATATAAGCCTATAAATATACTTTTGCAATGAATCGTTTCATGAAGTGCCCTAAATTGAGTTGCTACATATAATAAATTATGATGTTTAGCTTGCAGGTAGAATACTGTTTAGTGTTTACACAGAACCACGACATGAAACGAATACTGCTGCTATCGTTTCATTTACATAATATAATATTATTATGTGTTGCGTGCACGTATTATGAATCGAGGTCCTTAAAACTTCGGCGTGATGCATGTACGATGAGTCACGTCTTATTGATGCATGGGCTAGAAGAGAATTCTGTGTAACGCCCGTTACAGTTGGGCCTCTGAATTGTTGGCCTGCGTGTTGACAGTTGAGGCTAACTGGAATATTTAGAGCGAAACAGGTGTTTTCAGCGCATGCGCCCGGCGCTGCTTCTGAATTCGTCCAGGGTCGACCCAGGGGCGGATTAAGGTATGCTCCACATGTTCGGCCAAACAGGAGCACCACACTTTAGGGACCTCACACATGCAACAGGAATATTTTCCATCATTTTTAATTCTAGTAGTAAAAATGAGAAAAAGTCTCACAGCAAATTTTCAAATTATAAAAAAACTGCTGATTTGAGCATAAAGGGCCTTCAACTTTGCATATGAATGTGGGTGTTCCTTATTGGAGTTTTCATTACCAGACAAGCTGATCTTAAAATCAGTCACATATGCTAGGAAGAGTTATCACTTTCAATTACTTATTTAAACACTTAATTATTTTATCTCAACCTATCGGACTCAAGTGCTAGACTACATGTGACACATCATGAAAAGGCGTCATTATAATTATTGCGTACAATGTACAGGGTGGGCCATAAAAAAGTAACCCCCTACGGTTTTTAGCCCATATCTTGGCCAAACATACGAATTTTTAAATGAAACTTTACAGTCTTAAAGGCAATTCATATTTACGTACAATGGTCAAATTTCAACAAAATATTTCAAACAGAACAAAAGTTATATCACTTTTAGCGAGGCCACCCCTCGATTTTTGACGATTCAAAAACGAAACGCAACAAAAATTAGTTTTTTGCTAATATCCTGGTCAGAAGTAAGAATATCGATATGAAATTTTACAGGATTAAAGACAATTCATATTTACAAACTATCGTCCCTTATTGAGCCTAAATCCTGGTTCTTGTTTCATGGCATGGGAATTAGCGTCGACTCGATAGCCAGATTTCACAAAAATATTTCAAACCCAACAAAAGTTATACCACTTTTAGTGAGGCCACCCTACGTTTTTTGATGATTCAAAAAGTCAGAAAACGATGGGTGGCCTCACTAAAAGTGGTATAACTTTTGTTGGGTTTGAAATATTTTTATGAAATCTGGCTATCATTTGTAAATATGAATTGTCTTTAAAATTTCTTATGTTTGGCCAAGATATGGGATAAAAACCGTAGGGGGTTACTTTTTATGGCCCACCCTGTACATTGAGCACCGTTTGTTTTACGAATTAGATCTAGCCAAGAACTGGAATAAGCGCGAAAATGTATGTTAGTTTACATTCGGTGACAAATCAGAGCAAATGCCCTGATAAAGGCCCTTTACCCTGGTCGTTGAACTGCCATAAGACTGCCAGAATTTTTTCCTTGCCAAGAATTTATCTCTGACATAAATCACTATGCGCTGTTTACTTTCAAGTTTGCCCCGGCTATGCCATGCTTACAAAGGATGTCTAACAATGAATAACTGTAATAGTCTTAGGCTAACCGTAACAGAATGAGTGTACGTTAACACTAGACTGGAATATTATAAGACGTAGCCAAGATCTTTTTTAAAGAAGGAAGGAATTATTATTAATAATAGACGAATGTTGATTCTCTGATTACGACGTGCGCTTTTCTCGCAATCCTGCAAGTTGGGGTCCAAAAGTTTTCCTGGACAGGGCCTCCACATTTTGTGAATCCGGCCCTGAGTCGAACCCTATAATTAGACTTTCGCATGGCCCTCGATGGGGCAGAGGGCTTTGTTGTTGCTAGTAGGCCTAGCTCCAACAATAATTCTCTACGCCTAGCCTACTCAGTATAAGCCTATAAGGTCACTCCGATTTTGCTCACGTTGTTACTGAAACTGTTTGTTACGCAATCGTTGCTGCATACGTTCAAATGGCCTAATCCGAACCGACATGTGTACTTTGTATTGTACATACCTCTTCATTTATTATACATTCTTGCTCCCATGCAGTTTCGTCCATCCAGTTAGCCATCATGTGAACCATAGGCCACGTGAATCATAGGCCATTGTGCTCTACGCCACTGATTCGATGCGTTGTGAGATAGGGAGCCAGTGTGGAGTATCATATGCATGAGATGAAACAGAGGTATATTTAGGGATTCGCCCAATTAGCCGCGCTGCAAACCGAACAACACGGTCTAGTCGGGATACCAATTATAGAGGCAAACCAACCAGTATAGAGCAACAGTAGTCCAAGCGGCTGGTGACAAAAGCTTGGACAAGGGTAGAAGCAGCATCCTGCGATAGGGAGCGAGAGATGACCCGGTTCTGCTATGGGCCCAGCTAACCTCTAACCGCCTCCTATACTTAACACTGCCAAGACTCATTTCATCTGGCATTCTGGCTGGGTGGACGTTGACGACTGATCCGTTACTGACGAATTTGTTAGTTACAGCCTCGAGTCAGCTGATTGACGTGCATTGAGAAACTAAGTTCTTCGTCCAGTGTAGCACCCAAATCCCGGACAGAATCCACAAATGTAACATGGGTAAATGCTTTAGCCACGGCACAACGATCAACAGTCGTCTACGTCCACCCAGCCAGATGAATTGAGTCTTGGCAGTGTGGAGGAGGCGGTTAGAGGCTAGCTGAGCACATAGCAGAACCCGGTCGACCACGAAATGGACGTTAGTCGCATGTTTCCACCTTCGAACGCAAACTGGGACGACCCCTGATTAGGCCATTTCATTTAGGCACGGGATAAAAATATTTTGAAACATTCAATGGTGCACCCCTCCTACACGTATATTGCTTTATTTTTCTACAGATCATTCTCATGCACTTTGACATGTCGCAGTTGCCGCACATAAATAATTTTGTCTCACTCAGTTTCTTGGTAATTAGGATCATTGTGCCATTCACTAACAGGTTTTCCTAGCGAGTCGACGCCAATTCCCATGCTATAAAACAAGAACCACGAATTAGGCTCAATAAGGAACGATAGTTTGTACTGTGGCTCAGAATAGGAGAAGTTGGATGGCCCCTTTCAAACTCTCTTGGTCTAGAAATTCGGAGCAATGTTCGAGCAAACTGCTGTCTTTCTGAAATGGAAAGCCTGTTTGAAAAGAGAGAGAATACAGCACATTCTTCTGTTAAGTACCAGAAGTGCCTTTCCAAGGCTTTCATGGCTGCACTGGCAACTTGTGGATCATGCTTGCAATGCTTGTTCAAGTCATGCCATAGCTTGAGATCATTGTACGCTGCATCGGCCCCAATGGATGAAGAGAGCCAGTTTTCAGCGTAGAATAGTGCATTAAATTTGCACAGTGCCTACAATTGAATGAATGAATGAATTAATTAATTCGTTTATTTTCACACAAAAGTCAAACGGTACAAATGTGAGTCAATAAAATACATTGCAAAAGGAGTCAGGAAAAGCTAATAGCTTATACTACCCGGACCCTCTTCCTTGACTATTTTCATGCATGCTACTATTTCACTTAACTAGAACGTAATTGATGAAAGTACTAGTGATAAACATTACTGATCACGTCCTTGTCATATCCTGCTTGAGAACTGAAAGCCAAGATCTTTGCAGAATACAAAATGGATGGCAAACATCGAGCATGATGCGCTGCTCCTGGTTTCAGCCAGTGCAGCTTATTCGTCTTTCAAGTGTCTCACCCAGAGGTATATATCAACATGAATTCAGGACATTTATGATAGTCCGCGTGAGGTAGCAAGTTCTTTTTATTTCGAGTAGAAAGTCTTCTCTTTAGCGATTGAATATAATTTTCCATAGTGAGTTTCCTTGATTTCTAGGATTTTAAAACCAGCTTCTGTGCAAATTTTTGACCAAATAGCCTAGAATTCCTGAATTGAATGAAATTGGTGTTTTAAGGGCCTGATGTTGCACCAAGCAAGTCATCTTGAACTAAACTCAAGATTCTTTCAAATATGTGATGCCGACAAGCCAGCATACACAACTTTTTGTCAAAGAGGTTTCCAGCCGAACACAAGCTCCGCTTTGTATCCTGGGCTTGAAGGCTCTGTAGTGTCAGATACAAGGTATCACATTATCTGAAATCTCCCATTCGTTCGCGAGGGCAAACGTAGCTCTTGTTTGTTCGTCACCTGTTGTGTTTGTAATTATTGGGATACCAAAAAGTTTACCTTCTTCAAAGTCTGGCATACCTTACACCAGAATACCTAGTCTTCCTCTGTTGCGCTTGGGGAGCGCGTGGAATTGGAAAGTCATATTGCGAGTTTCTGCTGCGGTAACAGGACAACTACCCCCGGACAATTACCCCCCAGACAATTACCCCCGGACAATTACATCCGGGACAATTACCCCCCGGACAATTACCCCCATGACACTAACCCCAGCATGCTATAAGTAAGTGTTAAGCATTGACTATCTTCGTGGAGTTGTTCATAACCTTGCTTTTCAAGCTAAATGAACTCAGTACACTATCACTAACATTTAAATATTTTATTTAGCGTTTAACACGTAGATGTTTTCTTGAACCGTTAACACGTAGATGTTTTCTTGAACGTTTCACACGTAAGCTTAGAACCGATTTTAGATTTGACCTTATTTAATATTTAATATGTTTTTGAACGTTTAATACTAACGTAAAGACTTAGTTTTGGGCTAAATAAACTCATTCACACTAATCATCATTTTCTGTAACACTCGGTTGCCTCTCAGCTAGCTAGAAGCAGAAGCAGAAGCAGAAGCAGAAGAAGAAGAAGAAGAAGAAGAAGAAGAAGAAGAAGAAGAAGAAGAGGAAGAAGAAGAAGAAGAAGAAGAGGAGGAAGAAGAAGAAGAAGAAGAAGAAGAAGAAGCGCACCTTAAACTAAACCTGAGGCATCCATGGAAGCCTCTTGGGTATGAAGTGTTAGGCACTTCATTTTCTAAGCCTCGGCATATGAAAGCGGGTGGCCAATTCTCTCCTTCAAAATCTTATCTTTCCACCGACAGTGTACGGTCGGTGTACTAATCATAGCCGAGTTAGCTAGGGGTAGGCCTAATGGCCTGTACCGTGCAGTCGATAAAGTCTTGCGCTGCGGTCGACTTGGCTCGCCTGAAGATCGACTTCGTCGACTCGCCGACCTCTCGACGACTCGATCGACATGGCTTGGCCGATGATCGACTCGATCGACTTTGTCGACTTGGACTGTGTGTCTTTCTGACAAAAAATTGCTGAAGACAGCTGCATTCTTAGTCTATAGTCCAGTATCTAAATTAGGCTACTCATGAATTTCATAGACGTACATATGTGCCAATGCGTCTGCTTAAATTACGCCTAAAAGTATTTTTTCACAAATCCATGTGACGCAAAATGCTTTATTTTTAGTTCTTTCTGACCAAAATTGCTATCGACCGCTGCATTCTTATATCCCAGCATCTAAATTAGGTCTCCTTATGAATTTCATAGACGTACAAATGCACCAATGCGTCTGTTTAAATTACAAGTTTTTTCAAGAATCCATGTGACGCAAAATGCTGTATTTTTTAGTTTTACTTATAGTCATTTTTTTCTGCGTTTTCTATCCGGAAGGAAACATTGTGTGCACTTTGGTCTTCTAAAGAGATAGGATGATTTAGTCAAATACGTGAGTCGTGTGAGTAGGGCCTAGAGTTGCGAATCCCATAAATATCCCACTTGCTTTAGCGCCTATAAGGTGGTAGGCCTACAAAATGTTGCCACACATCAGAGTGATAAGTAGCCTAGACGTATTAAGTCCTATTCTAAGGTAGAGACTGTCGAACGTTTTGCCATTATCCATACTGACTAAAGAGCTCAAATTTCTGAAACTAGGGCATTCTTAACGCATCTTAATCGCTTCATTTTTACTGTAAAATTGCGGGAAAAGTATCTCTGTTGTAGATAACCAATGCAAAAATGTCAGCAGCCAAGAGGTTTATTATGCTATTTATAATGCTATTTGCATTTTTGTGCCAACGTATTACCAGGGTACCTCGTTATATCGTGCATAGGTCATTTTTGTGAAATTGTGTTTTGCGACGTATAGCCTAGCTGCAAAAAGTAAGTAAAATACTTCAAAGCAGTGGTGTAGTGGGGTGGGGACGAGGGGGGACGCCGTCCCCCCACTTTTTGCAAAATTCTTGCAAGATTGCACTTTTTGCTACAGTTTCTACTTCAATTTTCCAGGCGTCCCCCCACTTCAATTTCCAGGCGTCCCCCCACTTCATTTTTTAGGACTACACCACTGCTTCAAAGTCGAGTCGAGTCGAGGAAACAACGATCGACTCGACTTGGCTAGGTCAACAATCGACTTGCAAGTCAATCGAGTCGACAATTTTCGATCGATTCGACTTGGCCAAGTTACGATCGACTCGGTCGATCAACTCGATCGACTGCGGGGTATAGGTAGGCCTACAGATGGAGTACACAAATTTATGCCCTGTGGGGATTTAAACTCCCAACCTCCACCTGACGGTGCAGCACGCTGACCACTCGAATACCGTGCACTCCATAGTTGCTTAATTCTATATTCATTGATGCCTCACAAATTCAGATAGATCAGTGTAATGGACTTGTAAGGGTGCAAGACCAAGACACGTGGTCAGAAATACTCGGGATTGGCTATGGACATAGCACCGTATTATCTCAGCAGAAGTTTTTCAATGACGTTCAGTGAATTTGGCTTATGTGACACCAATCTATTGCCAATTTACCAAATGCTATAATAAAGGCATGTGAACTTGCACCTTTGTAATTGTCTGATACTGTCTATATTCCATGACATAGGACAATATAGAATTCACTTAACAAAGCGCCTCCAGTTATACTCTTCCACTGCTAGTAAATTGGCATTGCCAGTCGGAAGACTGGAGAAAGGAAGAGTGTGACACTAATATGACACAGTGTCGTTAAATAACAACAAGCAGTTTAGCTCGACTGTTGAGCACAGTGTGTATAATGCTTCAGCTGCAACTTATAGGTCATAAATATATCGTGATAAAATGCTGCTTTAGCAAGCAAGTTTAATCAATCAATCAATCAATCAGAATTTATATGGCGTCCCTTCAAGGTACCTACTCAGCGGCGCTTCCGACCGAGATCAAGCGAAAAAATAATCTTCAACAATTTGTGAAATTGAGAACAGTTTGGGAGGTAACCAAAGGAAGTCCATTCCAGGTTGTTGGACCAACCACAGAGAACGAACACACCTCTGTATTGTTGCAGAGCGAGTGAAAGGAAACATTAAATCACCATGGACAGAAGAGCGCAGCGCGCGACGGTCTATGCAAGTGGAAAGGGGGATGCAAAGCTAGATAAGAGAGTGTCCAGCCTGATAAGCATCGACACACCAAAGATGCAAAAATCCATCAGTAATAGAATACGAATAAGCTTAAGTTAAATTCAACAACGCAGACAAAGCTGTAACTTCTGAATATCATGCTGATCTACTATCTAGCTATAATAGGCAAGCTTCACATACTATAAATGAGTTAATCCGGCTATGTTCGTCTAATTAAGGCCATGCTTATCTAACGATTTTAGGCAAGCTATATATTCTATGGATAAGTTCATCCAGCTATGGGCGTTTAGATAAAATAATGGGTGAAAATAGTTTAATCTGCTCGTATCAGCGACGTTACAGCATATTATAGACGATTAAGCACATTAAGGAAAATTTGAAGTTTTTGGTTATAATGGGTTCCGTTTTGAGAGTTGGGCACCTCAAGACATAATACTAGAAGCACGATATTTTAGGCTGCATCTATACACAAGTTTTGCACCCCTGCCAATTACGGATTCTTACTAAATATTTTGCCTAGGCCTATAGCATCCACTCCACCCTACTGCATCTACAAGCCTAATGGGCAATTAAAGAAAGCGGCTATGTTGAGACAAGCGACCGCCAGAGAAGATCTGACAAAATGAAAATGCTCATCTGCGTACACGAGTTACCCCTCATGCTTATGACGTAGGAACTTCAACTATGGATCCATAGCTGGCGTTCCAAAGAATCCAAAGAGGAATAAGCTAGTTAGTGCAAGACAAAATTACATACGTTCAGTTGACTACGGAGGCCAGGTCAGGTCAAGAGTAGGAAGCAAATTATCTGCTAAAGAGTATAGCTGACTTAAAGACCAAATCAGTTAAAATAACTATGCAAATTTAAGACATGTACAAATTATTGTACGTAACAGTACGTTGAATATGTTAAGCGACTGGGATGTGTCGTTGCTGTCGTGCTTTAGGTCTGATTCCAGCCTTCTTCGCTCCGTTCTACTGCGCGACGAAAGCCGCCATGGTCCTCTACACGAGATCATGGGCTGTAAGTCTAAAACACAGTCATAACCTATGCACCTGTATAATAGACCCTATGTTTGAGATCCTATCTCTTTTGCGTCAGAAAAGGACTTTTAAAAGTGCAACTGAATTGTAGGCTATATAGTATACACGCGTTTATATAATTATAGCGACGGTAGGCCTATGTTCGCGACCCTGATCATGTTTTAATGAGCTATCGTTTGAGATTCTTAACCATTGCTGTCCATTTGAATGGGTTGCCATGCCATTTAGAGTGCCCCTTCACAAACCATGCTACCCTGAGATAATTAAAATCTCTAAAATAGCCCAGCTTTGAACTTTCTAACCATGGGCGCCCACAGAAACTTTTGCAGGAGGGGCAAAATTTCTACGATGGTAGCATTTACATTTTTTGTTGAAAGAGCTCGAAAAATTCAAAGCTAGAAATTAAGAATCCGGGTTTTTTCAAAGAGGCTCTTAATGCAAATTCCTCAAGTTCATGCTATCCAAGTTTCTCCGCAGCTTGACCTCCCTATAGATTTTGTACTGGCAGCATGCAAATGGACAAAATGCAGCATGGACTATTATAGCAGAATTAATTTATATAATTACAATACTGGCGAATAACGTAATTTCAGTGTGCTATTGAGAAATTTGAAAGTTTTGCACTGGTGCAATTTATTGATAACTAATTTTGTGCAGTTGTGAAAGGTTGCATTACAGCGAGATTCCATTCAAGTAGGGCAGTAGGCCATAATCGCTAGGCCTGCATGGGTGCCTGCAGCAGGGTTGAGAGCCAATGGCTATTGTTACAGTTTTTAGAAAGATCTTGAACATGATAGGCAGAAAATTAAGAACTTGTTTATTTCCATAGAGATTTCTAAACGAAGATCTCTCACTTTCACTGTCAATATCATTCGTATCATTGGTGCTTTAATACGAAGAAATTTGTCAAAAACCCAAAATTAGTAGTTAGAAAAATAGGAGTCAGCTTTCCTAGGGTGGCAAGTGCCCCTCTTGCCCCTATGTGCGGGCGCCCATGTTTCTAACACAGTGGCGCATGAGACCCAGCCCCACTCTAAATATGTTGCCAAGACTTAGTGCCGACATAGTCGGTAAGTTTTAGGTATTTTACCGAGCAACCGGAAATGACGCAATGTGATCAAAGAAGGACACCTAAAGATAAAACGAGGGTATAGAAAAGGTAAGATGATCTTAGTAAAATTAGGAATAGCCTATATGAGGATCAGACGGTGTAAGGTAAAGAGAGAATAGGCGAAAACACAAACTGATGTAGGCCTATGTGACCCCTGCTCGAATGCCCACACAAATCAAGGCATAATCTTCCCATCGATCTATGGGAATATGGGTACAATCTAATGCCCGTGGACAGGAATATAAGGCCATTCTGTTCGCTCTACACTTCTGTCTGTCAGTCTCTCCTCTGCTCTGTCTCTTCTCAAAACCTGCTTCTTCTCGCGGGGCCTTGCGCACTGGGAGCGCCTCTGAACGGTTCACCCTACTAGAGGCGCTTTATAAATGTTTAAATACAATACAATATATCAAGTAAGGTAAGGTAAAATAGGAGGAGGCTGAGATCTTGAACTAACCGATCGATTGACAGACAGTAAGAAGAAGGTACAGGACCAGGGCTTAAAGTGTGGCTGGACTGTCATGGACGGCGTCCATGCACTTCTTTTAAAATCTGAACGCCGTCCTGCCACTTATTGGCCAGCACAGTCTGGAAAGGTAAGGGGCGTCCAGGCACTGATTTTGGAAAGGTAAGGGGCGCCCAGGCACTTATTTTCCTACACCTTATGCACTGTACAGGACGGATGGACGGGTGGATGGACCAGGTCTATAGAGACGGATGGGTGAACGGATGAAACCAATCAATCAGTTCAGTCAATTAATCGTTGATTGATCAGTTGATTAATTAACGAACGAAACAACTGAAAGCATTTTCAGTGATTCATTGATGGATGAAAAGATGAGCAGACAAATGACTGACTGAGAGTGTAGGTGTGCAAGTCAGTGAATTGTTGAACCCTTCTTCTCCTGATGGCGTTAGCACGACGTCAATTTCCAGTCGTACGGAGTTCGGATGACGGATACGGACTCCCTTCAGCAGAATGGAGATCCGAACGTCGTCAAGTTGGACCATCTGCTCACGGTCATCAGCTTCAGTGACAAAACGAAAATGCTCAGGTATAGTCCACAGGTCACTGCTTCACCGATCAAAAGTTCGCTCTCTGTCCGTCGTTCACCGTGCTTATACTACTGATCAGCTCTTTACATTAACTTAAAAATTTGGCAGAATAATTTAGAGCACATACCAGTTGTTCTCAAAGTGAGGCAAGGTAACACCTGGTAAGGAAGGGTAAGATTGAAGTGAAAGGCAATTATGGGTTCGGATATAAAAGTCAATTATTATAAGATAATATTATGGTAAGCCCAATAAAGATAAGATGAACCTATAGGAAATAGAGAAATAGAGGACATGAAAAACGGCAAGGCAGAAGGGATTGATAACATCCCAATATAAATTCTGAGGAACCTAGGAGAGAAAGCTATGAATGAATTGGTGCAACTATGCCAGGACATATATAACACAGGAGAATGGCCAGAGGACTTTCTACAGACCATAGTTATACCACTACAGAAGAAAAGGAATGCAATAAACTGTGAGGACCATCGTACTATAAGTCTCCTTACACACGCATCAAAGATACTGCTAAGAATAATAACAAAAAGACTGCAGACAAAAGCGGAAACGGATAAGTGTTTAGGAGAGGAACAATATGGGTTCAGGAAGGGTAGAGGGACAAGAGATGCAGTGGCAGCGCTGAGAGTAAGAAGCAGAAAGAAGCATTCAGCATGGACAAGATATTTACATCTGTTTCGTCGACTACGAAAAAGCTTTTGACAGAGTGGACTGGAAGAAATTGATGGGAATACTGAGACGTATAGGGGTGGACTGGCGAGAAAGAAGATTGATAGGCAATCTATACATGGGGCAAAGAGTAAAGATAGGAATCGATGGAGAATTCTCAGAGCCGGCAAAAATAGGACGAGGAGTGAGGCAAGGATGCCCACTGTCACCAATTCTATTCAACATCTATATTGAAGAAATTGTCAGAGAAACGCTAGAGGAGCTGGAGGAGGGGGTAAAAGTAGGTGGGAAAATGGTGAAAGCATTGAGATTTGCAGACGACCAGGCGATGTTGGCAGGCGGTCAAGAGGGTCTACAAATGATGATGGTCCGCTTAAATAGAATATCGCTGAACTACGACATGAAAATTAACATAAAGAAAACAAAGGTGATGAAGATAAGTACCGGTAAGAGAGGAGAGGAAACGGTAAACATCACATTAAATGGTGAGGAAATAGAACAGGTAAAGAAGTTCTGCTATCTGGGAAGTGTGGTTACAGAGGACGCAAGGTGCCACGTGGAAATAAAAAGAAGAATAGCTATGGGAAAAGATGCGTTCTACAAAAGGGGGAGCTACTCAGAGGCAGTCTAGACATGAAGCTGAAGAAGAGAATGGTGAAGACACTGGTGTGGAGTGTTGTCCTGTACGGCTCGGAGACATGGACAATGCGGCAAGAAGACATAAAACGACTAGAGGCCCACGAGATGTGGATCTGGCGCAGAATGGAGAGAATCAGCTGGGTTGAGAGAAGAACGAATGAGGAAATCTTGCAGTTGGTGGGAGAAAGGAGATTACTGATGAGAACTATACGTGGACGGCAGAAAAAATGGATAGGACACATCTTAAGGAGCGACACCCTGCTAAGAGACATCATTGAGGGAAGAATGGAGGGAAAAAAGATGCGGGGTAGACCAAGAACAATGTTGCTGGACTGGATGCTGACAGAGGATGGATACAGTGAACTTAAGAGAAAGGCACAGAACAGAGAAGAGTGGCGTCATTGGACATACGAACCTGCCTGAGGGCAGAGAACGTCAAGAAGAAGAAGATAGGAAAGTTTAGATAATTTTAGTAAAATTAAGCTCAGATATTATAGGGAGTCAACTTGACTTTATGTTTGTGTGAGATAAGTAGATATTGAGTTGCAAAAAAGGTAAGGTAAGGTTACTTGAATAAATATGCATAAATTAATATACTATAGGGTATAAGGTCAGCAATGACACTATGCAAATGTTACATTTATATCATTCGTGCCAGCCGCCAGGTAACATGAGGCACGCTAACCTTAGGTAAGGCAAAGGTAAGATAATTATTGTTTTACCAGGTTGAACTGTTTCTGTTCAAGTCAGATAAAGTAGTGTAGGCAACTGAAAGTAAGGCAAGGTTAGCTGATGCCAAGCAAAATCAAATATATATAAGGCACAATATTTAAATCATGAAGCACGTAATTTATTTATTTATCTTTTCCTCAACCAAAACAACAAACAAACATGATAAATTATGGCAGCGAACAATAGGCTACTTTAGCATAATATAGTTAAGAAGGGGAGACCCAGAAGGGATGGGCAATCCCCCTAATAGAGCCACCCATTATAAAAAAAATGACAATTCAATTGTAGGAATATAAAGATCATTAGGGAAAGAAAAATATTAACAAGCGATCGACAAATCGAGTAGGCCTACAACGAGAAAAACAACTCTTAACTAATGACTTAACTAAGGACTTAACTAAGGGCTTTGCGAAACCACTGAACGAAAACAATAATTATTAAATATCAGGAAGTGTTTTAAGTAGATAAAGGCGAAGTTTATGCTTAGGTTGGGAATGAAGATATGTAGGGAGAGAATTCCAACATTGGGAACTAGTACATTGTATAGAGAATCGACGAGTGTTAGTATATGTGCGTAGGGACGGTCATAAACAGTTAATTTTCTAGTTGAATAAGAGTGGCGATCAGAGGCAAAGTTAAATAAATCATTAAATACAAGTGGTAAAAGGCCACGGTTATAGCGGTACATAAACTCTCCTATTTGCAAGTGCCTAATTTGATCGATTTTTAATAATCCAAATTCCTTGAAATACAGAGCGGTGTGGGCTCGGCGAGGAATATTAGCCAGAAAACGGATTGCATAGGCTATTTTTGAAGGGTGACTAATCTGACAAAAATTAGATTCGTAAGTAGACGTCCAAATTAAATTACAGTAGTTAAATAAGGATAAATAAAAGAATAGTATAGCATAGACCGGATATAGTTAGGAATCAGTTTAGATGAGCGAAATAGGACACCAACAGTATTAGCAATTTTGCTAGAGATAGGCCTATTATTGATGTGCTCCTTCCAATTTAGATGCTGGTCAATGCACACACCCAAAAATGTTGTGGATGCCACTTGGGTGATAGGAGACCCTTCAATGAGTAGAATAGGAAGTTCATTGGGATATTTTTCCTATGGGACCTTAAGAGGATGTAAGTGGTTTTATCCAAATTTAGAGCAAGTTTATTTGATCGAAACCAATCAACGACTCGGTGAAGCTCCGTATTAACAGTTTTGAATAGGGTATCAATAGATTTATCAGAATGAAATAAGTTAGAATCATCAGCAAATGGCACAAAATACATAGAAGGCGACACATTAAGTAAATCATTAATATAAATTTAAAATAAAAGAGGTCCAAGATTAGATCCATGAGGGACAACGTGGGAAATGAGTTGTAGATTAGAATTAGCCTACAATTATTAACAGAAACAAGTTGAAAACGATTATCAAGATAGCTAACAAACCATTGTAATTGTGTCCCTCTAATTCCATAGTCATAAAGTTTCTTGATCAAAATATGATGATTTACATAATCAAAGGCTTTAGCTACATCAAGGAAAACACCAAGTGAGTATTCGTAATTTTCAATTGCATTAGATATTTTGTCTTGCATGCTTAGAGGAGGCATGAAGGTAGAATGACCCTGCTGGAATCCATGACCACTGTGATTAGTAAATGATCAGAAATGTCTTCGGTGAGAACTGAGGAATAAATAAGTAATAATATTATAGTATATGGTCAGATTTAATATGCGACAAGCAAGACAAGATAGGTTCCAGTTATAGGAGACCTATAAAGTAATACATGTACATGTATATTACAGTTAATAACATTTTGATAAAACGTAACAATTTAGACGCAATAGAAGATATCATTGGGAAGATATCATTTAACGACGAGATGCATTTGAGAAACGCCATTATTATTATTAGTATTAGTATTATCATTATTATTATTATTACATAAATTTCGCGCAATTATTACATAATTCCTTACGCGCGCAAGATCACACCGAAATGTTAATCTGAAGCGCGAAAAGGCCTGACTTACTTCTGCAAGGGATGTCTTCTTTGCTGAGAGTACCAGCCTGAAACACATATGATACCCCTTAGAACTCATATAAATGAAGAATGGTATCAGTAAAAACAAAAATAAATGTGTAATTTCACACAGTGGCGTAGCCAGGAATTTATTATGGGGTTTGTTTTTTGCCCTGGTCGGATGCCCTTCCCGACACCAACCCAACAGTATTAGCCTACAGTAAATAAAAAAGAATAAAGTAACAAAGGGAATAAAGTAAGAAAAAACAATTATTACTATGAACAATTCTTTTGTTTTTTCTTTATTTGAGTGGATAAATAACCTTCAAAAACACTTTTTTCCTGAGTTCGGTGCCTTCGAGCCGGAGGATTCCAGGTTCGAATCTACCTCAAGCCACCGCGCAATTGGTGGTTTTGACCCCCGAAACCCCTTGTCTACGCCACTGATTTCACAGGGTTACAGGACTATATTCATTCAAGATTCAAGATTGTTTATTGCAACCAATTGTAACAGACAGTCAAAAACAATACACGAATTAGACAGCTAATGTTATTACAATAAAATTATAGGCTACAATGGGAGGGCCCAAAAGGGATCAAGATCCCGCTGAGTAGGGTCTCCCAAGCAGCTATTTTAACGGGCCGTAGTTAGACAGTCGCTTTCGATAGATTAATCAATTGCAATAAAACGAGCGACAATCATCCTAACATAACATGGCTATAATAATATATACAAACTTTATTTATCTATATCAGTTTGATTGGAGACTTAGCTAAATAAACTTAACTGTACAAGCGGTCATATAATATATGCACAGATTAACTAACAGAGAATTCTGAGTTTAGCATGGGCGGAGTTAAAGTTTGGTTTCCGCTTCTTTTTTTGGGGGGGGGCTAAAAAACTTGGTCCAGAACGAGTCGCGCCGACGATATTTTTTCGTGTCGGCCCACGAGTTTCACGCCGAAGCGGACGAGCAATTGCGAGTGAAGGCCTCACTCGAGGTCCCTACGCGGTGGCTTGAGGTAGATTCGAACCTGGAATCTTCCGGCTCGAAGGCACCGAACTCAACAATACACCAACGTGTAGTTTAATAACAAAAATAGTAGTTTAACAATAAAGAACAATTACTTTCCAAATTTTTGAACTGTAGACTACTTAAAGAGTACGAGTTACGCTTTTAAGATTAGTATACTTCGTATTACGACTACATGATTAATTTTACGGCTGATAAATCCCAGTGATCGGGTGAACGTACATTGACCTCTGCGTAGAGACCCCAACCGGCCAGACTGTAGATCGTGTACTTGACAAGGACTTCGTCACCTGCCACGCGATCGATCCAACAGTTGTCGATATTGATGAGCTGGGTACGATTGTAGCAGTAGCCAAGTGGAATGCAGTAACAGGTTGGATCGGTCGATAGACATGGTCGAACAACGGTGCTCTGAGATCAGGCAAACAACAGCAATTAACGACAATTACAATAAAGAGAAAGTGACGAAAATTACGGGGATTAGATTCCACTATAACAATGGCACTAATGAACCAGACGAAACAGCAACAAGACTTGCAACGCTCTAACAGTGAGAAAGTGACAATAAGAAATTCAAGATAAAATTAACACAAAAAATGGCAATGTGACTGTCACAACATAAAAGTGAGAATTACAGTAGCACTTAGGACTATAATAATATCCTCGGATACAATTATATTATTGCATTAGCAATTGCAGAAGCTTATATTTGAGTCTTTTACTTTAAGATTTCAGAGAAATAAATAAAATTGTACGTTGTACACAATATGGCCTCCGCACAGCCCAGATTTGAATCCTGTCGATTATAAAGTGTGGAGCGTGATGCAAGACCGAGTCTACCAGACAACAATCCATGATATAAACGATTTGAACAAGCGTTGCGCTTGTTGGAAGTGCGAGATGGCCTGGACCAGAGGATAATCGACAATACTGTTGCCCAATGGCGCCAGCGCCCCCAGGCTCCCGAGCAAACAGTAGGAGGATATCTTGAGCATTTTATTTAATTAAATAATCAAACCATACTGTTGGAATCATATTGTTAGTTCAATTCTCTACCTATCTGGAAACTTTTAGAATGATTGATTATCAGGCCATAAAGATAATGAAAAACAGTTTGACTTACATTTTATTGAATTTAACAGAAAATTGCTTGTAAACTGAAATTTCAGCATATGAAGTTGAAAGATTCATATCTTTTTATCCGTTCAACCTTTTGTCATGAATTTATAGAATCATATTCTTGGTCCAATTTTCAAAATATTTGGAAAATTTTAGCGTGATATGTTAACAGGCATTAGAGATATATGAAAAACAATTTGGCTTACTTTTTAAAAATCACGGTGTAGTATTGCAATAGAACCCTACAAGAAATGAATTTGATCAAAAGTCTTTTTATATAAACTTCTTAGGTCTATATAAGTAACAATTTTAAGTGCAATATGTAATTTAGTACACATCTTTAGTCTTTACTTTGATTAGGTTTTAATTGTGTCTGTCGATCAGCATGAACTTATTCTGATTTATGTTTAGACCTGTAATTTAAATTTGAAAAATTTCAATACCTTTAATTTTTCTCAATGTCTTATTAAACCAAAGTTACAAGGAAAAAACTGTTGTAGATTAATGTAAACTATAAATAATTTGGACTACAAATAAAGTTGTTTTATTTGCCGATTAAGATAAAACTGCACTGACAATGTTTTTAAGTTTAAAACGCAGTTTATATTCCTTTTCCGTTTTTTCTTTGTTTTTTTAAAGAATAAAACGACGTTTTTTATTACGTTTCCGGCATTCTTTGCAACTATGATGAAGATGATAATGATGATGCTGACGGTGATGATGCTGATGATGATGATTACGATTATGATGATGATGATGATGATGATGATGATGATGATGATGATGATGATGATGATGACGATAATTATAATGTTAATTGCTATGATATGCACAATAGGCCTGCCAGCGTCGGAGAACATTAGGCTATTGTTTAGAACAATAGGAATGGTGGGCTGGTCTATTGTTCCAGAACCGGTACTTATACTACTACTCATGCATTTCTCAAAAGATGATGTTAAACAATTAAACAATGACATTAGTTAGCTGACTCATTAGGATTACGGTGAAATCGCAAGGGATATCAGCCAAACTTACAATCTATGCAAAATAAAACTAAATAAATAAAGTTAAATTAAAAGACGAAATAAAACGACACGAAAAATTAAAAAACGGAAAAACTTTTTGGGAAGATAATAAAATACGAAAAACCGTTTTTCACAACTATGGTACACATCTATAGTCGTTACTTCTCTAGATTTCTATTGGGTTATATCGATCAGCATGAACTTAATCGGACTTAAGCTTACAATTTGAATTTGAAAAGATTTCAAACTTTTCATTTTCTTAATTTCCTATTTTAAAAAGTCATAGGAAAGACAGGCTAACTGTTGTAGATTAATATCACTTCTAATTAATTTTGTCCTACTAATAAAGTTGTGTTAGGTACTTTCGATTAAGACAAAATTGCATTCACCACGTTTTAAGTTTAAGATGCAGTAGACCTATAAGATGATTAGTGTTTATTATTTTCCGTTACCATTTTATTGCAGTTTTTCCGAATTTTTTCGAATAAATCGACTTTTACCCGAATTTTTTTTCCGTTTCCATTATGTTTTTTTTTTGCATCAATGCTTTAGAATGTGACCTGACAAAAAGTCAGGCGAAAACTAAAATAATGTCATCGACAAAATGGCACGTACATTGGCCTGATGACAAAATTTGACCTGATAAAATGTCACGGGAAAATGTCCTAAGTATAAACGAGTAAATTAGTGTTTATTTTAATAATTGATCGTTTCAAAATCAAAAGCGACCAAAAACTGATTATTTGGAAGACATATATTTCGATAATGTACAAGCAATGTAGGCCTAAGCACTTGAAAACAACCGTATTCAGCATTGTAGCAGTATTAAGCAGTTAAGCAGATTTTGCTTTCTTCCTGGTTTTACCATCGAAAATGTTTCGCTGAAATCACTTTTCATTCGATTTTGAGATTTTAAATGATTAAAATAAACTCTTTTGCTCATTTATACTTTTGACTTTTTGTCCGTGACATTTTGTCAATGACATTTTCTCATGGAATCCTTTGAACAAATGTTTATACGAAATCCAACTATAGGTCTAGTTTAAAACCGGTCAACTCTTTACCAAGAAATCTGTTAATTTAAGTTTTGTTACATTCCGCAACATCACACATATCACATCACGGTACTTTACATCCAAGAGTATGCCTATACTGTTACACCAAGCATAGTTCAAAACTGCGACCGACCCTGTTGCTAGATCCGAGAGTAGACGGGGCCTCGAGAACAACGGGTAGAGCTGTTCCAGTTCGAACAGACAGCTGCTTCGTCTTGTCGTAGATCTCGTAAGTGATGTTTTTTATTCCGCTAATTCTGTTGACGGCATCAATGACGACACTGAAAAGAGAGACACAACCAGTGTAACATAAATATTAAAAGAAAATGATAAAAATAGCATGTGATGATGTGCTGTCCAACAGTGCGCTGTGTCCATCCAGTTAATGGCAAGGTTGGTGATGACGGCAATAATAAAAAACGATCTACATGTAGTTTCACTCAGAGCTCTGCGCCGACTTGACAGTGTCGGCGGCGGCGCACCGGCCATTTTTGGTCGGCGGCGCGCCGACAGATAAAAATCGGCGGCGGCGGCGCCCTCAAAATGTCGGCGGCGCGGCGCGGCGCGGTGGCGTGGAATTAGTGCTCCAGGGTCGCATACTTATTATTTTTAAATTACAAAAGCAACCTATGTTATAAACATATGCGTGCTCAGCAATTATTGTTGGCAATTATCTGGTATTATATTTTATTAATATTCATGACACACAATTATTCTCAGAATAGACGTTTAATTGCAAAATTCTACAAAGGCTTGATTTACAAGTCACTTGACAACGTTTTCAAATACAGGCCTCCCGCTTACGTAATCTACTAATAGAAGTTAAAGGACTGTTTGCAAAGTGTCGGCGCTACATGCCGATTTTACTCTTGACCTGCGCTACGACCCATCACAAATTCTTGAGGTCCATTTTCTTGACGCGACCTGCTGAAATTGTATAACTGCGTGCATGCAGACATGCATGCATACATACATACATACATGCATACATACATACATACATACATACATTCATACATACATACACACATACATGCATACATACATAGATTAAATGCATGCATACATACATAGATACATAGATACATAGATACATAGATACATACATACATACATACATACATACATACATACATACATACATACATACATACATACATACACACATACATGCATACTGCATGCATACATACATACATACATACATACATACATACATACATACATACATACATACATACATGCATACTGCATGCATACATACATACATATATACATACATGCACAAACATACATGCATACACACATACTACATACATGCATGCAAACATACCAACAATACATACATACTGTGTGTTTGTCTGTCACAAAGTGGGAGCTATCGTGAATGAATACAAAGTCATGCAATCTTATCAACAGAGGAGGGTACTTGCAGTTTTTTTAAATTTTCCTTTGTCAAAGCACACTGAGTAGTAAAATTCATCAGAATTCACCAACTTTCCAGATTTATCGTCCAATAATCCGACCGAATTCCACGCGAAACTCTTAGCATATTCGTTAAACCTAATTGCTATGAACAAGTCTTTCGATCTTAGCAAACCAAATCACAATAAGTTACACTTGTTTTATGCGGGAAATGTTTCTCTTTTCCTAATCTGATCCCATTTGTGAGATGTTTCTCAAATTGCTGACTAAATAGGATCCTAGGCCAATTGCCTATCATGCTCCATTTTGCATATAGACAGGCCTATTGATATTCGAAGGCTTAATTAATCACCAATTTCGCATAGGTCACGTACAGCTGGGAGTTTGATACTGGTGAGAAAAATAGGAATTAGGTAGTTACTGGACACTGGCAATGGAAAATCAGAAGCCTGCAGACGCGACCATTCGCATACATAAAATTGCAGATCGCCACCTCTTTGCAACGTAATAGTAACGTGTATCTTAATACTAGAGGGCAGACGGTTCTGTTTCATCTTAGCATACGGTCGGACTAGCTATCAGGCAAGAACGCGCACACACGGCATAGCAATTCACTTAGACCCACCTGGAGTTATTTTTACCTTCGTTGCTGCCATAGTTCAAATCGAATCACAAAATCCATAAAGTTTAAACGTTAAGAACACTGTTCCAAAAGTCAAAAAGAATAGGTAGCATCATAGGCTTCATAGCATTGACGCAAAAACGGTGTTGCCATGAATAATCGAAGTAGATAAGAAAAAGATTATATTTTGCACTGACGCAATAATTTTTTCACGAAATCATGCAAGAGTTGAAAAATACAATAGAAAGAAATACAGGAATCAAGATGGCATCGGCGGCGCGCCGACAAATTTTCGGCGGCGGCGGCGTCGGCGCGCCGACCCAAGAAAATCGGCGGCGGCGGCGCCCACAAAATGTCGGCGGCGGCGGCGCGGCGCGGCCGGCGCAGGGCTCTGGTTTCACTTGACGCGGCTGCAGGTGGTTGTTGTGTGGATTGTTATAGTGGTGCTATAGAAGTCATTGCACAAGGTCAATTCGTATCAGATCTATTATAATAGATTAGATTCGACTAAGACTATACTGACCTTGAGTTGAACTGGTCTGGAAAGCGTTTGGCGAACATTTGATTCCCGACGACGATACTGAAACGTGACGTATCGACATGGGTCTTCGATACGATCATCACCCAGTTTCCGTAGAGGTCAGAGACATTCAACCAGACGATGATCGTGTCTCCGTCCTTGAGAGAAGCGGGAACGCTGATGGCGAAGCTCGTCCTCGAACGATCCGTAATGACAGTGAAGGTCGACGGAGCAACGGCTCCCACTCCACCCGTTCGGTTATCGACGGAATAGGCCAACTCGTACCCGGATACACCGGTCTCCTTCGTCAGGGAATCGATGGAACGCAGTCCAAACCTACTTCCGTAGCTGTCATCGATCACGTTATCGGCCATTGACCAAGGCCTGACACCGCGCAGCCAGTCCACTTTGTTGGAGTTGGCGAAGTGACCGTCCCAGATGACGTTAAACTGGTATGGTGTGACTCTGTCGGCTGGCTTCTCCAGGCGAGTTATGAATCTGTAGTTCGTGTTTGGATCGGCGGCGCTCAGGTGGATCGGTGATGCTGTCTCGTAGAAGCTGCTTTTGTGATCGTCGTAGTTGAAGATCTTCCTGGCCATGGCCGAATTGTTGGCCCTGTCGTAGACCGTGAGGACGATCGAGTATGCACCAGGGTTGGGGCATGTAAACTGGAAGTTGTTGAGGGTGATGCTGATGTTCTCAGCTTTCAGAGGTGTCCCGACGGGGACCAAGAGGTTCTGGGCGTCTGGCTGCATGTAGTAGACCTCAACGTAAAAACGATCGATTCCGGAACCGTCGTCATTCCAACCGTTGAAGGTCGGCCGAATGACGGGATCCTGGAAAGAGAAGTTGAATACGGATGGATTAAGGAATGCACTAAGACGCGAATGAATGAAATTCATGAATGAACGAATGAAAATTTCATTCGTTCATTTATCAATTTAATTCCTGATTTAATCAGGAAATAGAAGATCATACTAACGAACATGTGAACGAATGAATGAATGAAAAAAGAAATAAGGGAACGGACAATCCTCCCTTGACAAACCCCGGACAAAGCTCCAGGCTAGGACAAACTCCCTGGTAGAACATATTGCGTATAGGCCTAAGTGGTATTACTATAAAATGGCGGTCCTAGGTTCGCAAGTTAGATTGATGAAGAATTCTCGCTAAATAGAAGCCGGATTGATACAAGAATAATTTTTACTTAAATCGAAGCTGGATTGATGAAAATATTCTTGCTTAAAGTGGAGTTGTTATTGATGAAGAAATTCGTGCTTAAATTGGAGCTGGATGGATAAAAATAATTGTTTTTTAAATATACAAGTTTGATTAAACGAATTTTTTCCTAAATGGAAGCTGGATCGATGACAAGTATCCATGCTGTCCTAATTTACACCAACAGGTATTGGCTTCATATCGGAGTGACTGAACGACACTAACAAGCTATAAGCTCACGCCTGAATGACAGCGACAGATGTTTACCCATATGACACTAACTAGTTGACACGGCATCGCAAACTGGATAATTAGCCTAAGTTTGAGCAAATTGTACCTACAGAAATAGGTTACTTGCGCAGCAAGGGGAATTGTCCGGGGGGTTAATGTCCTACACTCGGAAATAGATGGATGGGTGAATTTGTCAATTGATGGATGGATGGGTGGATGGATGGATGGATGGATGGGTGCATGATTGCAACGACTGAACGAAAGAAACAGTAGACCAGCGACTAAGCAAAAAATGAATGAATGAAAGGACGAACTGGCTTTCTACTCCGCAGCACATTGAATTTAGGATCGCTGCTTTAGTTACGCAAGGCCAGCTTGGAATCGCCCACACTACTTGCGAGAGCTTTGTTGCTCCACTAGTACACAAGACCACCGCCCCTCCGTTCTGCACAGAAGGGATCGCTCTTGGTCCCATTTGCACGAACTGCAACGATGCAGAATAGAGCCTTTTCTGTCATCGGCCCAGTTGTCTGGAATGGGCTCCCACAGGAGCTACGTCTACTTCCTGGGGTTATTACTGAAACATTTTTTGTTAAACTCAAAACTGTCCTTTTTTGCTAGAGCCGGGAGCGCTTCTGAGTAGTCCCCTTGAAGAAGCGCTATATAAATTCTTGAATGAATGAATGGATGGGTGGGTAGGTGGATATATGACTATGATGAGTATCTACGTCTGGGATAGATGAATTAGTTGATTTAGGACTGAATGCATTTATGACCTCACCAATGAATGGATGAATTAACGAAATGCTTTCGATGAACGAACCATTCAACAAGCGAGTGAGAAATTAAATTTACCAATCAATATCATTCGCTTGACTGATTTATTGATTGGTTGGTTGAGTGATTGATTGGTCGGTTGACTGATTGGTTGATTGATTGATAGGGTGATAGATTGGTTGATAGATTGTTTGATAGATTGGTTGATTGATTGATTGATTGATTGAGTGAGTGAGTGAGTGAATAAGTAGGTGAGTGATTGACGGGCTGACCGATGAACACTGAACAGTCGCGGATATGATTGATAAAAGCAAAACATTGACTGAATGATTTATTGAAATTGGTTTTCTGAAGGAAGTAAACCGATCAGATCCATGAAATATTATTTCTGACTCTAATTTGGTATCAATGACCTCAACTAGGAAAGAAGGAAAGGACCTGATGATTCTGCCGACAGATTTCATCATAATTATAAAACAGATGATTGTATAATAGCAAAACTTACAATGAAAACATGGGAGCCCGCAGAAATTTTTGCAGGAGGGGGCAAAACACAATGGTCACGATAAATGTTTTCAGCACGAGCTTAAAATGCAAAGCAGAAAATTAAGAACACGGTTCGGGTTTTTTTTCACAGAGGTTTCTATAATGTCAATTTCTGTTTCACGTTTTGTATAATTAGTAACATTAGAACATTAGTGCAAAGAAATTTGTTAAACACCCAAAAAGTAGTAGTGAAAAAATAGGGATTCAATTTTCCAGGGGAGGGCAAGTGCCCCCTCTTGCCCCTATGTGCGGGCGCCCATGAATGAAAAGAAAAAAGGAATTGCTAATGAATGTCAGCCATACATATCCGAAATAGTAACAATGATCAGTAGGCTACCAGTCATGACGGGTCCAAGGTCTTTGGTGTACAGACTCCGAATGCTTAAATTTCGCTCGTGAATCTAAAATAATTCTTTCCAAGGGGCCCCCACGGCAACTTCTCTGTTTAAGTAACGGCGCCCCCTTTGGAAACCTGACAGTATATGGTGTGGTCTACGTGAACCCTGACCTTAGCGCCATTATTGATCCGATATGATCTGATCTAGTGAATATGACGCTGGGTGCAAAGATTTATCAGACGTTCATAGACAGCGCTTTTTAGGCCTATTTATATCTTGCGAGGAGTCGGTGGAAGTCGGACACTTACGGATGACATGGTTCGATTGAGGAATATGGGAAAGACGGAGCAGCTGGATCTGGAGAGGCAGTGGTAAGGTGGTTCCAGGTCGAAGGCAAACTTCGTCGTACGAATTGTTGTGTTCATGTTGGGGTCCATGGAGAAACGTTGAGCGATCGTGAAACGTCCTCCAGACCAATTGTTGTCTCCCTTTTTCACTCCACCCGCCCGGGCCTCAATGGTCACAAGAAAGCTGAGAAAAATAAATCAATTGATTGGAAAATAAGAAGAAGTAGATAAAAGAATGAACACCTATACACATAATATATAATTATTCGTACAATATACGTAATTATGTATGCATATGCAAATATACAGGGTGGCCCATAATAAACCGGACTATTAGTTTTTGCAATTGCATCGCTTGAATAATCAAAGTAATTATCGCCTTAAAACTATCATTAGACAGAAATGACACAACCGATTCACAGAATGATCGAGTGTACGCCAACGTAGCTGTGAAACGAGACATTCCTTCAGAACGCTTACTGAAAGGTCGGAAGCACTTCTAACAGAGCATCATGGTTTCGGTTGCCGTGTCGCAGCTGGGGAAATCGTCATCTGATTCAGTTTTCGTTGAACGAGGAGCAACAGTTAACAGTTCCTATTATTGTGACGTCGTCCTACATCAAGGATTATTGCCAGACATTATAGCTCACTCTGGTCACAATTTCACTTTCCAGCAGGATGGAGGACCTGCACATCGTTCACGAAAAACAGTTGCTTTTCTCACTGCTCACGTTCCAGACTTTATTGAACCAGAAAATTGGCCACCGAACAGTCCGGACTTGAATCCCGTAGACTATTCCATCTGGGGAATGCTTCAGCAGCTTGTCTACAGGCAGAGAATTCGAGATATTGAACATTTGAAAGAAGCTCTGACCGCATGCTGGGACGAAATCAGCGAGGACACTCTCAACCGGGCTATTGCACAGTTTCGCAAGCGATTATCATTGGTTATCGCAGCAAACGGAGGACATAGGCCTATTGAACATCACTTTGACCGAAATTGCAGAAAATTCTGAAATTTTACAGTTCATTCAATGTTATATTAAATGCCAAACCAATGCTAGTAATAGGAACTGTTAACTTTTGCTCCTCGTTCAACGAAAACTAATGACGATTTCCCCAGCTGCGACATGGCAACCGAAACCATGATGCTCTGTTAGAAGTGCTTCCGACCTTTCAGTAAGCGTTCTGAAGGAATGTCTCGTTTCACAGCTACGTTGGCGTACACTTGATCATTCTGTGAATTGGTTGTGTCATTTCTGTCTAATGATAGTTTTAAGGCGATAATTACTTTGATTATTCAAGCGATGCAACTGCAAAAACTAATAGTCCGGTTTATTATGGGCCACCCTGTATATGTTTGTTAATAAATATATTTTATATATTTATGTATATATATATTAAGAGGAGGATTCGAAGATCACAATAGAAAGGAAAACAATAATGAAAGCAAAGATGACAATGACAACGACACAGATTTTTCATATAAGAAAGGCTTAACTTTTTTCTCCGTCTCTCTAGTGTTCTACGAAATTGATACTCGTATATAAAAGATTATTTCACGTTCCCTAAATGCAGCAACGGTCTTAAAGAAGCAGGCTGTAAACGGCGTTGGTATATAATATATCGGACATTAGTTTGCACTAAATTTGCTTTGTCATCACACTTGTAGTATGAATCCTAAATGATGTACATGTAGGAAAAGCCGGGGTAATTTCGGCCATTTTTCTTATTTTTGTAATAAATTGAAACGGGTTGACTGCTAAAATTAAATAAAATCAGAACTAAATAAAGCAAGATTGTGACAATATACTGCAAGGTTACTTTTTGTTTGTTTGTTTGTTTGTATGTGCACTTGTTATAGCGCCCCTTCAAGCTCCCTATCTACTCAGAGGCGCTCCCGACTGCAGAGCGGACACTGCATCGGAGTTTCACGCCGAAGCGCTGAGCAATTGCGAGCGAAGGACTTGCTCAAGGTCCCTACGCGGCGACTTGAGGTGGATTCGAACCTCGAACCTTCCGGCTTCAAGGCAACGACGCCACCACTACACCACCGCGCCCCACAAAATAAACATTATAAACTATATATTGGGAGAGAAGAAAACATTTGTGGAAAAAAAATGTTTTTTAAAGTGAATTTTTGGCCGGTTTTACCCCAGTAGGGCCTACACGGGGTGAATTCGGCCAACACGATTAATTTGATCCTCACAGCAATCCAGGTGAGGTATATGTGGCGGTTTACACAGAAATCAGCATTAAGTCGGAAACTACGCATCAGAGATATTCAGGAAATACCTGGTAGTATGTTTGTGATTTTTTTTGCAGAATTTAGTCAAAATAAAAATAAAAAAAATTTATTTTTTAAAATTTCTTAAAAACACAATATAGAGTATGAAATGATGCGTTATATTTATATTTTAAATTAAAACTGGGTATATTGGCACAAAATATAAAGTTACTACCTTAAAATAGTCAGTATGTACCATCCCTAACATCTTTTGGGTAAATTCGTCCACATGGCCGAATTTACCCCGACCCATCCACCCTCCATAACAATTTTAACGAGCATGGGCCGCATTTTTGTATCATGAATTTGGATAACCAAATTGGCCAAAAATATCGTGGTTTGCAGAATAAAAAGCAAAATAATTGACATTTGAACAAGGTTACCCTCAATTCTTAGCTTTTACTGTCACAGTATGGAAAAGTGGATTAGGCTCGAACTCATTTTTTTACCTTTTAGCAAATTATACTCACATAAAAGCAAAACTATCTCGATAAACATACTTAATATGATATACGCTAGATGGCAGCATTGAAATTTTCCTATACCCACTGGCTTCCTTGAAATCACCCTGGCCGAATTTACCCCTTGGCCGAAATTACCCCGTCTTCCCCTATACATGGTATTGCAATCGAGCTGATAGCAAGTTGCTTACGAGACATTCGTCTTGATGATGCTTGAGACTCCGAGATCGGTCCATTGCTTTAGCATTCCGTTGCACTGCTTAATGGTTGGCGGATTGTCGTACACTGAATCCGGACCAATGCAGAAAGTGGACTGTGGAGCAAAGCGAGCTGAAAAGTACGATATATAACTTAGCTATAATATTACGGTTAGGCAGTCAAGCAACATGAGAACAAATTGAGTTGAGTTAAGGTAGGATACAGGAAGGTGATGCAAGTCAATATATTTCGAGTTATGGAGAAGGAGTGGTAAGGTCAGGTAAGGCTATAGATCAGCATATATAAGTTTGGTTAAGGTAAAGGCTTACTAAGTAAGACTTGGTAGACTCAGGTAAAAGTTGAAATATTTCCTGCGCTTAGGTAAGGTAGGCTTACGCCTTACGGTATAGGTGAAGGCAAGCTGCTGGCCTTCTTACGTATACTTACATAATGTATACACTATGCAACTCTTGGCTCTTTGCTCTCCAGTTGACAGGGTAAGTTTGCAAGTTTTGCAATAAATAGTTTGCCACAGACTACCCTATACAAATTGCCGTAATTGCTTTTACAGTTACAGTTACAGTGAGTTCGGATCAGTTAGTGCACCGGGTGCAATGTTACTTTTATATACCTTCCTTTCCATTTCGGTCGTATAATCCGACTCGTATTGCTCTCTACCATATTCGTTAGATTATTTTTTTTCCAATCGACTTACTTTGACCGGGAAACCTGACAGTGAAGTTCGTTTCGACGATTCCCATCGGCACAGGCGCATCAAGGATATACGGTGCTCGACCTCGACCCGGAAGAGGGACCTGGCTGACGTACTGGGCTTGCCAGGTGACGACGATCTTCGTCAGTTGGTTGGCCGCCTTCTGTCCGATCCAGACGGGCAGAGGGTCAAGGCCAGAGGCGGCGCATTCGTTGGCACGGGCCACTTCCCTTTCAGTCTGACCGTCTGGTGTTCCAAATATCTGGACGTAGCAACTCTTGATCTCCGGGGTATTAGTCACTGTTAAACGATAACAGTTGTTAAACAGTGTACCCATGTGTTTATAGCACCGCCTTCGTGGAAGAAACTGTCAAAGGCTTGAGTGCAATCAGTGCATGTCTCTGGACACTAATATTCAACCATGTATACCGCAAGCTATTGTGCATGTGTCTATGTATAATTGTATATGTATGTATCTTAGGCCCACATGTGTATGGTGTATACTGTATACGCAGGATTGCATACACGCGTACAAGCTTATATTATATGTGTAGGCCTACATAAATATGCATCCACGTATGGACCTGGTTGATGCTTATTCATGCTTATGTATTGTATTGTTACATGTACATGTATCTACCGGCATTACACCATGGGTAATGAGTACGTTTACTTGCTGGTGGTCTGTCTGTTTTATGTGTTATTACAGTGTTGCAATATGGGTATTCACTCATTCACCATCCATAATATGCATTTATATAGCACCTCTTCAACACCAAGGTATGATCAGAATAACTCATACAGGACTATGAATCCGATCAAATGGATTAAACTATTATACTTAAATAAAATCGGAGCAGATTTTACTATCTTGATCATTTAAGAGATTAGCTTAGATACATAATACATTTCATCATATCAGTTGGATCATCATGATCATTTTAGAGATTAGTGTAGATACATTGCACCAGATCACTTTGATCATCATGATCATTTTAGAGGTTAGTGTAGATACATGTATATTGCACCAGATCAGTTAGATCATCATGATCACTTTACAAATTAGTGTAGATATATTGCACCAGATCAGTTAGGTCATCTTGATCATTTTAGAGATTAGTGTAGATATATTTCACCAGATCAGTTAGATCATCATGATCATTTTGGAGATTAGTGTAGATATATTGCATCAGATCAGCTAGATCATCTTGATCATTTTAAAGATTAGTGTAGATATATTGCACCGATCAGTTAGATCATCTTGACCATTTTAGAGATTAGTGTAGATATATTGCACCAGATCAGTTAGATCATCATGATCATTTTGGAGATTAGTGTAGATATATTGCATCAGATCAGTTAGATCATCTTGATCATTTTAGAGATTAGCTTAGATATATACAATTATACATTGCATCAGATCAGTTAGATCATCTTGATCAGTTTAGAGATTAGTTTAGATATACTGCATCAGATCAGTTAGATCATCTTGGTCATCTAAGAGATAAGTTTACATAATTATAGGCTATACATTGCATCAGATCAGTTAAATTATTTTAAATCGTCACAGATAAAGCTGAGCACAAATTCATTTGAATGCTTGCTATACCTGTTTGGCAGTTTGGTCCTGTGAATCCAGCTGGACAGATACATTTCCACGGGTTTCCAGTCTTGTTACAGAATCCCGGATAGCAATTAGTCGGTCCGTCATCGCAGGGTTCTGAATTAAGAATAGAATGACAGGACGTACAGTAGATCTATACCAGTCAATATGCATCAACGATTAGAAACAGCGAGACCTAATCGAATGTAGACAGGGCTTTTTTAACGTGCCGTTGTAGACAAAATTAATGTGCAGTTGTAGAAGCACTTATGCATAGTTAAAACCAGCAAAAAGATCACTGTACTCCGATTGGAAGTAATTTACCATAGATGATGGGAAAGGAAAGAAGGAGTTTCTTTAAAAAATTAAGAATTCCTTAAAAAGCCCTGAATGTAGAACCACGTCAACGTGACTCAAATGACATTCTGAAGCTGAAGAAAGAACTGTCTTTGTGTAACGTTCACCGTTTTAAGCTTATTTTAGCAGGTAATTGAAAATGTACTGCATTTAAATGATCTGTTCAAAGAGAAACCAATTCTTTATAAATGTATAATATATTCGAAAACTGTTAAATAAACAATACAATTACGCAATGTTCCTATTTACTTATTTGGCGTATCACTAATTATAATTATCTAAATGCTTATCTGTGCTCCACAGTTGAGATATATGACATATCGTTTCTGTAGTGTAAAACGGCCTTGAAATTGTTCTGCAGATTCTCTGTAGATTCACTTTATGAAGATAAGCAACCCGGTGCTATATTTGAAGAAATAGTTCTGCAGATTCTCTGTATGAAGATAAGCAACCCAGTGCTATATTTGAAGAGGATGATGAGATACTGCCAAGCTGTGGAATCCAGATCGAATACCAGACGAGACAATATTCAATACATCCGTAGCATCAAAATATCATACTCCAATCAATGAGAATTTCCTTCCCAATTGAAAATGACCTTGAAATGTCAACCAGAGACAACGAGCCCAAAATCGTTTCTCTCCACACAAATATCGTCTCACCAACCGTCCCAATCACAATGTAGACTTCACGGACGTTAGAGTTCACAACTTTGAACTTCTAAATCGCCTCTACTCTCACACGAATGCCTCGTACTGTTTTACAACCAGATACGAGCATAATCCTCATCCTCACCATTGAATAAACTTCAAATGAATTGCCAGCCGCAACTGAGCAACCATCTTTCTCAATGTTCATGCAAGGAATCAACCGTTTATGTCGAATTTCAATGACGTGGCTGTTTCCATTCAATTCCGACCGTTACGCTCATTTCGATGCTTTTAATTGGTTGCGCGTCGATGCAAATGTTTTCGCTTACGTAGCGTCCGTAGTAACCGCTTGACGTCACCATGACTGCCTCGCTCATATACGCAAGATTCGTGGTTTCCTAGTTACTAATCCACTAGACGCCAAATTATTAATCTAGATACGCCGACTAAATTGTCTAGCTTAACTCCTACTTAGAATTAACACTTTATACTAGATAAGTTAGTTTGATAGATAATAGCGATTTAATACGCTACAAATACCCCTCCTTCAAAAGTCTGTAATCAGGCTTTACAATCTCACCTAATTATCTATCAACTAAATTTCTATGAACTTCCTTATTCTATCTTACACAACAATACAACATTACTGAACTTCTTCTTATCTATATTATTATAATACATTACTGATATATTTAAGTACTATGTAATTCCTCTACTCAAATAATCATACATAACATTATTGCTCCCCTTGATATATCGTATCGTAAAGCAATAATTTTGAAGTGCTAGACTCCACCTCATGACTCTCGCATTTCTCATTCTCCCTTCCTTCATGTACTGTAGTCCGCAGTGGTCTGTCTCAATCACAAACTGCTTTCCACACAAGTACCTGTCAAACCGACTAATTCCCCACATTATCGCTAGACATTCTCTCTCCTCAACTGAATATCTCGTCTCTCTTTCCAATAGTTTCCTACTTGCATATGCAATCGGGTGGTTTATCCCTTCATACTGCTGTATCAGGACACAACCTATTCCTCTTCCCGAAGCATCAGTTTGAATCACGAATTCCTTCTCCAAGTTTGGTAACTTCAGTATCGGTGTTTTAGCAAGTGCTGCTTTCAGCTTACTAAAACTCTCATCTAATTCCTCGTTCCAATCAACATTATTAGCTGCTGACTTCTTTGTCAAGTCACTTAATGGTGCCATCAGTTCAGCACAATGAGGAATAAATTTTCTGTAATAGTTTATTGCTCCCAAAAAGCTTCTTATCTGTTTCTTCGTTTTCGGTTGTGGCATCTCCACAATCTTATCTATCGATTCTCCTTTAGGACTAATGTCGTCGTTGTTTAACGTATGACCCAAGAAATCTATGCGACCATAGCCTAATGAACATTTCTTTGGTTTCAAAGTCAGGTGAGCATCTCTCACTCTTTGAAAAAATTCTCGTAAAATCTTCATATGTTTAGTCCATCCTTCTGTATGAGCTAGTATGTCATCAACATAACTCTCAAGATTCTCGGTTCCATGCAAAATCTTCCTTATAAGTCTGTTGTAGCTTGAAGCACTGTTTACCAATCCAAATGGTAAAAACCATTTTGTCTTTTTATTATTCCTAATTTCTCAACTTAAAACACTTTATCATTTTGCACTTACTCTCACAAAATAACACTCATCTACTTAATTTTTATTTCCAAGTGATGATTTACTCTCAACACCTTCCATCAAATTAACTTCTATTTACTTGAACGTCTCATCAAGAAGTCCACTCAAATACTACTTCTTAACTAGTTTCCTTTTTACTTCATTTCTTAACTAATCATCTATTTATAAACCTTACACTACTACACTACTTGACTCTTCAGTCTACTTAATGAACTATTCTCAAACTTCATAACTACTTAACTGAACAATTCAACTCAACTTAAACTTGTATTGTATTTTAGTTACAACTGTCTTAACTAACTATCCCATCCATGGATACACCTACCAACTTTTATCTACAACTCTCCTCCTCTTGTCCTGACCACTCATTTGATCCACACATGAGTTTAACGTCTTACCATATCTGATTTCTCTTTTACTTAAGTTTAATGTTTTACCATTTCTCATTTCTGATTCCCTAGGATTATTCTCTTCCCAACTGTATTCACTTAAATCCTCATAAGACTTCCATCTTACCTCTTCTAATGACTCGGTCTCTCTACCATAGTCATTAATATTCCTTCTCTCATTTATTAAATCCTTAGGATATGACCTCTTCTTGTCATTCCATGTTCTTCTTCTCCATCTATTCTCATCATAGTATACTCCACTTATTTCTCTCTGCTTACTCACAGATTCTTTACCATATGTTCTTCTACAGTATGGTTTATTTCCACAATATCTTCCCATAGTTTCAACACTATCACTATTGTCTCTACATCTCCAATTTGATTTATTAGACCTACTATTGTCTACTCCACTGTTCCTGTTGAACTCTCTAGACCTTTGTCTATAATTTCTCCTATTTTCATTGTTCACATATCTCTCATTCCAACTTACATCTCTTCTACTCACTTCTGTATCATATGTATCTCTTCTATACATCCATCCATCTTGTCTCTTAGATTGGATCTCGTATCTCCTGTAATTATTCACATTATTCTTCCAATCCACTTGCTGTCTTCTACATCTTTTCTTATTCTCATTAACGTCACTTGATTCACATTTATCACCGGTGATCATGTATCTATCTGGCGTCTCTATTAACTTCAACGGTTCACCTTTGTAACGCCTTCTCACTTTTGGCCTATCCAACAAGCCATTCTCCTTTACTTCGAGAACCTCGTCCGTTCTCTTCTCATCGCCATTCCGTTCAGATGCTTTACCCCAGCAATTCTTCAATGTCTCATCTGCTCTCTGTAATTCTTTTATTTCTTTTGTGGTTATATTTAGGTCGGGCATTTCGGTGACCTTGAGTGGTTTATATTTCACCACTTTCTTCGACTCAGCTCTCGTTTCTATCGCTGCTGTCGTTTGATGTGCGTCACTGTTCATGACGTCATCACTTACAACTTTCTCTATTACGTCATCATACTCCGTGCTCATCTCATCACTCTCGAATCTTACTGTCTTCTTGGCATCTTGCCAACGTGAATTAGCATTCACAACTCTCTTGAGTATACCTTTATACCCAACTTTTTCTTGTTTCTCACTCACAATCGTCTCATCCACTTTCTCTCCTTTGTCACAATTAATCATATTTTCATCCGTGTTTTCATTCGTTACTGTATATTTTAACCCTCTCACGCGTCCAATAATTATCGGCTTTACTGGTTCGTCCATAACCATTGCCTCAACTTCACCAGTAAAATACTCGCTCTCAATGTTTACATGGGCTGTAGGAAAACACCTTAAGCTCCCATCAACTAGGATGCAGTGCGTTTCCTTCCCAGTCAAATCACTATCTCTGATCAGTGATCTCCTCACAATACACGTACTCGCTCCAGAATCGTAAAGACAATTGGCGTCTACTCCATTGACCTTCGCTTGACATTCGTCTATACTTTCAATGTCAACGCAACCATCTTTCCGTTCTGTAACTACCGTACTTGCTGCCATGTGTTTCGGTACTTCTTCTTTACCTTTCCTATCCTGGCGTTCTACTGTTCTGTCAATTTCATTCGATTTCGTATTTTCATTCGTCTGTACAGCCCTGTACGCCCTATTCTCGTAAATCTGTACTGCTGCAGCTGTGTGTTTAACAAACCCTTTAGTTTTGTTCACACAATCATATGCTTTATGACCTACCTTACCGCACGCAAAACAAGTTATCTTGTGTTCTGCTGCCTGCTCTCTATCTCTACTAAATCCTCTATTCACATTTCCACTGTGATTTGTCTCTTTGTTCTGTCGCGTTTCAACTCTTCCTCTGTTTACATTTCCTTGGAATTTCTCTCTAGATTTCTCTTCAAATGACCTTCCATTACCTCTGTCATTATTGAATCTCCCTTGAGGTTTCACAGAATTCTCAGCATATCTGTACCCATGAGCTTCGATGTAAGATTCTGCACACGTCAATGTGTCCTTTAAGCTCATTTTTCCTTTCTCTTTAATGAACATCCTCAACTCATTACTACAAGTGAGGAAAAATTTATCCTTTAGCAGTAGATCCTCGATTCCTTCGTAGGTCTGCTTAAATCCTGCTTGAAGCAACCATTGCTGCAAATACCGTTGCAATCTGTAAATGAAATTTGAAGGAGTCTCTCCTTGTTCCATCTTGCTAGTCTTAAACTTGTTACGATACCCTCCTTCTGTTAACTGGAATCTTTTCAGGAGATGCTTCTTTAAACAATCGTAGTCTTGTGTTTCTTCAGCCGACAAACGCTGGTACACTTCTAAAGTTTTCGATTCTAGATGTCGTGCTAGCATCAGCGACCATACATCTCTTGGTATCTCGTATGTCGTACACGTCCGCTCAAATCTAAGAAGATACGCATCGAGACAGTCCTTTGCCTCGTTAAATATTGGGAATTTAATATTCTTCATTCCCTTATGACTTTGGTTTCCTTGGTGGTTGTCACCCATCGTCATATAGGAATCTCCATCATCCCTGTTTCGTCCATCTCTCGATTCTATCTCTCTCAATCTCGCTTGAATCTCGAGTCTCTTAATCTCTAAAGCTTCACTCGCTTCTCTTGAAAGCCTCGCCTCAGTTGCTTCTCTTTCAAATCTAACGTCATTTGCTTCTCGCGTAAGCCTTGCCTCGTTCATCTCTGCTTCACGTATAAGTCTCGCGTCAGCCATCCTCGCCATTTCTATTTCTTTTTCTCTAACTGCTTTTGCCTCAGCAATTTTAGCCGCCTCACGCGCTGATTCTGCCTCTCTAATTGCCTTAGCTTCAGCTAATCTAGTCGCCTCTCGCGCTAGTTCCAACTCATTCTCTCTAGCTGCTTTAGCATCAGCTAACTTAGCCTTCGCTTCTTCTCGTTCCTCCGCCCTCTGTTGTCGTAATTCGTTCTGTCTGTCTCTGACAAATTCCTTCAATTCTTCACCTTCCAACGACTGTGCACGTCCCATATCAATCCATTGTTGCCACTCTGAGATTGACATTCTCAGTTACTCACTTTTGGTCAAGTAGTAATAAATTTAACGCTCAACTATGCGCTATACAATTTCACACTCGCTTATAATAATTATTAAAATTATTAAGCGTCACACTAATGCTCCCTCTTAACGTGATACAATCTCTGGTGTATGTTACGCAATAAGGATTATCGCACCGACTCTAATGCTTAAATCTATACACGCGCGGCGCTGGCGTTGCGCTGTGCTTAACAATTTCCAAATAGATCGTCATTTTAATTAGCTTTGTCTCTTCAATATAAATGTCAGTAAAGTTCAATCTAATCAACAATAATATTGTCAATTTTATCCCGACGCAAGCCTCCCATCTGTAACGTTCACCGTTTTAAGCTTATTTTAGCAGGTAATTGAAAATGTACTGCATTTAAATGATCTGTTCAAAGAGAAACCAATTCTTTATAAATGTATAATATATTCGAAAACTGTTAAATAAACAATACAATTACGCAATGTTCCTATTTACTTATTTGGCGTATCACTAATTATAATTATCTAAATGCTTATCTGTGCTCCACAGTTGAGATATATGACATATCGTTTCTGTAGTGTAAAACGGCCTTGAAATTGTTCTGCAGATTCTCTGTAGATTCACTTTATGAAGATAAGCAACCCGGTGCTATATTTGAAGAAATAGTTCTGCAGATTCTCTGTATGAAGATAAGCAACCCAGTGCTATATTTGAAGAGGATGATGAGATACTGCCAAGCTGTGGAATCCAGATCGAATACCAGACGAGACAATATTCAATACATCCGTAGCATCAAAATATCATACTCCAATCAATGAGAATTTCCTTCCCAATTGAAAATGACCTTGAAATGTCAACCAGAGACAACGAGCCCAAAATCGTTTCTCTCCACACAAATATCGTCTCACCAACCGTCCCAATCACAATGTAGACTTCACGGACGTTAGAGTTCACAACTTTGAACTTCTAAATCGCCTCTACTCTCACACGAATGCCTCGTACTGTTTTACAACCAGATACGAGCATAATCCTCATCCTCACCATTGAATAAACTTCAAATGAATTGCCAGCCGCAACTGAGCAACCATCTTTCTCAATGTTCATGCAAGGAATCAACCGTTTATGTCGAATTTCAATGACGTGGCTGTTTCCATTCAATTCCGACCGTTACGCTCATTTCGATGCTTTTAATTGGTTGCGCGTCGATGCAAATGTTTTCGCTTACGTGGCGTCCGTAGTAACCGCTTGACGTCACCATGACTGCCTCGCTCATATACGCAAGATTCGTGGTTTCCTAGTTACTAATCCACTAGACGCCAAATTATTAATCTAGATACGCCGACTAAATTGTCTAGCTTAACTCCTACTTAGAATTAACACTTTATACTAGATAAGTTAGTTTGATAGATAATAGCGATTTAATACGCTACACTTTGTTTATCTAGAAGGATTTATCCACCGTTTGGGTTTATGTCAGTGTTACCATAGGATTAGTAGGAGCTATTGTTGCTATGCGGTGTTGTTAGGGTTCCATGACAATTCGGCGACTGACAATTCGGCGACAGACAATTCGGCGACAGACAATTCGGTGCCAGACCATTCGGGGCCAGCGTGTATTTTTTTGAAAATAGCGCTTAATCCTTAACACCATAAAGACAGAGTCTAATTTGCGATTTCTGTTTAATAGTGAGCTAATAGGAAATATAAAAAATAGCATAGCTAGTAAAACCAACGCATAGTTAATACTGTGAACTGAAAATACTGATTAACTCTATGTAAACATAAAACACTGCTTGAAGTAATGATAAAATTTTCACTTGTAATAAAAAGTGTTTAGACATTAGCATAGTTCGATTTTGCAGTCCTTTGCAACAATTGTCCGAATTAACAGTCCTAGCTTACAGGGTAATGTTATGACAACATCCACGTAAGTAAGAGGTGATATCACGATTTTCGTAATCATTGACCACAGTCAGTGTGAGAATTGTGGAAAAATAACTGGGGTGTTGATCTATCATAAACTTGGAATTGGGGTGTGAGAAACAGAGTTTACTATGGGGTACTAAGAAAGACTGGGGGGTTGAAACCTCCAACCCCCCCCCCCCGGCAATTCTCACCCTGACCACAGTTAGTAAGCGCTCATCTAGATCACGGTATCTCTTTTTCTTGGTCGGGGGAGCCTCACCGGCGAGGAGTTTCTCCATCTTCAGTCGACCAAGGTCCTGCTCCTTCTGTATTTTCGAGACAAGTTTCTCAAGTGATGGGTGAACGGTTGTTACTGACCGTGCGAAAGCGTTATGCCATCCTTCCACGGCGCGCGCAAACGGCGCCGAATTGTCTGGCCACAAATTGTCTGGGCGACGAATTGTCTGTCGCCGAATTGTCAGTCGCCGAATTGTCTGTCGCCGAATTGTGTGTCGCCGAATTGTCTTGTCACCGTTGTTAGTATGCGGTTGTGGGAATCACATGGGGATTATAAGAATTGTAGTAGTAAGAGTACATGGTAGTGATAGTGGCAGTAGTAGTAATAATAGTAGTCGCATTTGCAGCAGTGGTGGAAGCAGTAGTAACAGCAGCAGAAGCAGCAGTAGTAGAAGTAGAAGCAGTAGTAGTAGTAGTAGTAGTAGTAGTAGTAGTAGTAGTAGTAGTAGTAGTAGTAGTAGTAGTAGTAGTAGTAGTAGTAGTAGAAGCAGTAGTAGTAGTAGTAGTAGTAGTAGTAGTAGTAGTAGTAGTAGTAGTAGTAGTAGTAGTAGTAGTAGTAGTGGTGGTGGTGGTGGTAGTAGTAGTAGTACTAGTAGCAGTAGTAGTAGTAGTAGTAGTAGTAGTAGTAGTAGTAGTAGTAGTAGTAGTAGTAGTAGTAGTAGTAGTAGTGGTAGTGGTAGTGGTAGTAGTAGTGGCAGTAGTAGTAGCAGTAGTAGCGGTAGGAGTAGGCCTATGTAGTAGTAGGAGCTGACAGTTATAAAGCGCCATTTCCAGGTTAGACTCATCAGTGGCATACCAGTATTAGGGGTAGACCTAATAGGCCATTAGTAATGTTATCATTAGTAATGACGTCATTGTTTTCTTACCATATAAACATTCTCCGGTTCTACTTCGTGGACAATCGCACGTGAAGGGTTTCATGCAAAGCTGATCAACAGTGCAGACTGGATTGTCGCAAACGGCTGAAAGAAGACATTGCGGGCACTTATGAAAGGGTGCTAAGGAACTGACCATATATTATACTAGCTGGGGTACCCGGCGTTGCCCGGGAAATTTAGGATTCGACCCGCTCCCGGCCATCCTCTCACCACACCACACCTCACCCCCCAAATCCAAGCCCCACAATACCCACACTCCGACCTCCACCGGTACGCCACCTGTGAAATTTCCCCCCACCGCTCACCCCAATTTCCCTCCCACCCACCCACCCCAACACTCCACTCGGGTTTTCGGGAAAATTTCCACTCCAACCCCCACACCCCACCCCACCCAGCCCACCCCACCTCACTCCAACATCCACCGGTACGCCACCCGTGAAATTTGTGTTTTCGGGAAAATGTCCCACCCCCACCACCCCCTCAACCCTCCACCCCCACCCCACCATCCCAACCCCACCCCACAACAGCCCACCGCACTCCGACCTCTCCCGGTACGCCATCCGTGAAATTAGGGTTTTCGGACAAATTCTCCCCACCTCCACCTTCCCTTCTCCACCCCACCCCACGACACCACACTCCGACCTCCACCGGAACGCCACCCGTGAAATTTGGGCCTTCGGGGAAAAATTTTCCCTCACAGCTCCACGCCACCCCGCCCCTGCCCCACACGGCCCCTGCGGGGCGAGGTGTGTGCTGGGTGGAAGTGAGGTGGCCCGTGTAAAAATCTGTCAAACTGTGAAACTATGGCAAGGAAATGAAAATTTATAGCGAAAAAAAGGGCTTTCGCTTCACCACCCTGGCCCCATGGTGGTAGAGATTCGCCAACCCCTCCACCGGGTGTTTCTGATGACCCTCTGTCTAGGTACAAACTTTCAGATCAATAGCTGCGTTTTAGCGAAAACATTTTTGGGGTTTTGTCCCCCACCCTGGCCCCATGGTGGAAGAGAATCGCCAACCCCTCGTTGGGGTGTCTCATGCCGAGACCTACATGGTAGTGAAGGTCTGGAGTGAAAAGCTCAGAAACTTTGGAAATGCACTCCGTTCAAACAGACAGACAGACAGACACACCTAATCTTCTCTTTATTTATATAGATATGCATAATTTTATATGCATATATGTAAATATATATATAATACTAACAACACCCAATGAGGGTCATATGACGCCGCCAATACATCTAAGAATTCAACATTAACATAGACTACATAGTTTTATATAGGCTGAACAACGTACCTAGATTCCAGTAAAAAGAAGTCACTCTAATAAGTAAGTGTAAGGTACATTTGTGCTTCCCGACACTGTATGTATGCAACTATGCATAGCTGTAAGCATGAATGCATTCATGCATGTATGGTATTGCATTGTATCTGTGCATATAAAATGCGCGCTTGGCAGAAATAACGCTCCTAACATTCATGCGCACTCTGCATGAGGAAAAAGTCTTCCAGCAAAGGACCAATTTGACCAAAGTGGATAAAACACCCGCCAAAATCTCAGCCGGTGTCGCATGACAGAGTCTTCCCCCTAAAAGTCTCCCCCGGCGACTCTATTTCGAAACAGAATCGCCCCCCGAAAGATCTGCTTCAGAATAAATTGGCCCCTCGGAGACTTTATTCCGAAATAAAGTCACCGTGGGGGAGAGAATATTTCATCCCCTGCCGAAACAAAGTTGTTGGCGAAATAGAAAAAAACTGCAGTTGTTCTCTGACAGTGTTTTGAGCACTCTATAGCTTCATACTTTTTGAATTTTAAGGCATGTATGTGTAATGTGATAGGCCTACTAAAGTCTGCACCAGAAGTGCAAGCAATGTACATTTAATCAAAATATTGCATCATTTTGCAAGTTGCAACAGACTGTAGGCCATACACGTATTTCTTGAAATACAGGCTAGATCCAGCTCCTACTACCCGTGCAGTATCTCTAATCCAGTAACTTTTGTGCCACTTATTCCATGTAAGGCCCCATGATCGTCGAATGTGCAACCGTGCTTTTAGTTAAGATATTTGCTGTTTGGTTAATGTGCTTACTGGTTCTTTCTTAATGTTGTTTTGTCACATAATATCCTATGTTAAGACCATTCATAGTATCTCCGCCCAGGGGCCCCACCTAGCGGGGTTGTAATACCCCTTCCGAGTCCCCCTGTGCAACCAAATGTAGGCTAACTATTAGCATCATTACTGAAGCACTGTATCAATTTATTTTGCTAACTTTGTTTCTTTTATGCTTCATTTGATTTTGATTTGATTTGCTGTTCTGGTTGCCAAATAAATGAATTAGAATTAGAAAATTAGAAATACTGGATGGGGAGGATTCCGCAAGCAAATGTGTTCTTCGAGAAAGGCTCCGCAACTAGAAAGAGGTTGAAAACCACTGGTTTAAGCGGAATCACAATAATAATAAAAATAATGATAGTATGAGTAGATCACCGCAAAATAAGAAAAACACAATGACAATAATCATGAATAATAAATATCGTCTCGTGTCTGGACATTTATGTAGAGCGCTCATCGCAGTATGAACTCTACAGACTACAGAGGCAATCTCGGAGCATAAACACTAGGGAAAAGAGTTTATGAGAAACTATTTCAAGATAATAAAGAGCAGACCCAGACAATAACTTTGCCCGTAGAGGACGGAGGTCATTCAAAGCAGGGTGTATGGTCATATTATTATTATTAATATTATTATTATTATTATTATTATTATTATTATTATTTATTTATTTATTTTTTTGCCCCGAGGTATTTAGGATCCCTCAGGGACTTAAATATTAATTAAGAACAGAATAAAAACATCTGGAACGGCACCTAATCGTCGTAGAGATCCTGCGCTGGAAAGGCACCGCGGAATGCAACCGCATTGAATCGTTGGATCATAATACTGAGGCGCTGATGTAGGTAGGAGGTCTCGCGTGCATCATCATTATTATTATTGATTCGTCAAATTTCTTTCCATAAATCCAATTTCTATTTCATTATTATTTCAGAATTGTTTTCGTCAATCCAGCTTCTATTTCATCAAGAATTATTTTCATGATTTGATCACGAAACGCTTTTAATAATCAATCCAGGTTTAATTTAATGAAGAATTCTTTTCATCCATCCACTTTAGCTGCCTGAGCACTGTTTTCATCAACACAGTACATGGGCCCTATTTGCCATGTTTCGGCTTCTGGAAATTATTTGCGGTAGAGGTTGATTAATAAAAAATAATTCGATAATCTATCGCTCTAGCGTTCTAAATAATTATTCGCCTGGCGTAGCATTATTAGGCCTATTTTTCATGAATCCCAGTTCTACCTTTCATCAATCCAGCTTCTAATTGCATTTTTATCTAGCTATCCAACTTTATTTAAAAAGCAATTATTTTTCATGAATCCAGCTCCACTTGATGCAAGAATCTATTCATCGATTTCTCTCCTATTTAAGTGAAAATACTTTCACAAATCCGACTTCTATTTAGCAGGAATTATTTTCGTCAATCCATCCAATGCTGAATAATATTATTTAGAACACTAATGTGATATAGCCTATTACCAGGAATTTTTGTTCAAATAGAATGGATTGATGGAGGTAAATCTTGCTTAAATTGAGCTAGGTTGGATTGATGAAAATAGTTCTTTAGTACTCGACCCGGACCACCACGGACTACTCTCACCGACAACCCTTCTAACTCGACGCATTTGATCCTGATCATATGGTAACTCGACCCGGACCACCACGGACTACTCTCACGGACAACCCTTCTAACTCAACGCAGCGCTCGTGAATAAGCGAGTGCCTCGCGCTTGGCTTTCGAGTGGCGCTTTAGAAATTTCGAGTTTACGATTACGATTACGATCCTTTCTTAAATGGAAGCTCCATGACGAGAAAATTTAATAACCTAGGCCTACTAACTTATAGAGTAAGCTGAAAATTTAATGTATTATACTAATGGGCGTAATGGGTGTAGCATAGTTATAGCACCGCTGGGATGTGTGTGTGTCCACTTATGTATGCCACCCATTGATCTAATTAATACATAGGCATACGCCTAACTAGGCCTACTAATTAGATCCATGGGTAGTGTATTTGAGCCTAATCTCTCCGCTGCGCTTTAATAACATAAGTGACCCGACATCCCGTGATGCTAAACCTATAGGCCTAACTATGCTACAACTATACGCCCATTAGTATCAAACATTTAAGCTTAGCGTACTTCATAAGATTTTCATTATAACTTCAAATTTATTTATCCCCAATTCCACTAATTTACGCAAATTCATTTATTTAAGAAGACATACACTAAGTCCGGAAATATATAGAGGGGCGATTTTTAGTAGCGGGAGACTCTGTATCGTAGAGGGGGAGATTCTATTTCGATGGGGGAGACTTTGTTCCGATACAGAGTCCACCCCGGAGTAGAGTCTCCCCCGGAGACTCTGTATCTGCAAGGGGGAGACTCTGTTTCGGGGGATACTCCGTTTCGTGTCACCGGCATTTGTGGGGCAAGGTTAGGCCTATTCGATGAGAAACATCCACAATATTATTGGAAAGGTACGCGTTCAGCAACGGGTGTCCTGGTTCGGGGACCTAGAAGAGATGACAGAGACCGGTTTACGAAGAAGATCGCAAAGTTACACGAAGCCTGTCGATGGGGAGCTCTAGAGACAAACAGCAGCGTCTTAAACTGGATACGAAGCTCAATAGAAAGCCAATGCAAATCGTTCGTTAGGAAACTCTTTAGATACGAGAGAAAGGGGGAGACGTGCGATTTAATTTGGCAGTGAAATTCAACAAACGACTGGTGAACTGGTAGACGAACTTTGGGAAGACGATGTATAAAATAGGCCTAATGGATGTTAATGGATGCATGCATGCTTGCATGCTTGCATCTCACTGGTATCAAACCTGGCCGAGCATAACCTCTCCAGCTGAAGTATGTTCCGTGACCACCCATAATGTTCTATTCTAGACCTACATGTACATGTATGTGTTCATGGACTATGGTAATGACTTATTGCAGCCGATTGGCTTTTTTATACACTTTTGAACTGTTGGCGTTGTCAACTAACGTATGTCGCAGTTAGCTCCTTGCCAACCATACTGGCATCGCCAACGAGTCACGAGGATCCAACCGATGCAGTTCGTGTAGCAGTTCGAACCACTGAAGACAATTTCGAAGCATACGACAATTTAAAGACATGGTGTGGCAATGTAGGCTAAGAAACGTAAGATAAAATAAGAACATTTTATGCTATAGCATATCTACATGCATGTCGCTACAGACTTTACAGAAAGTCGCCTTGCCCAAGTGCTCGCACGATGGGTGACTTTCAGCGCCAATGAGAAAAGAGGAAAGGTAATGGTGATGGTAACACACTCGTTTAGGCATATACGGTCTTATGTAGAAAGTGGCTACAGTCTAGCTACAATGAAAGAAAAGTGCCTTATCTGTAAAGAAGCGTGTCTCTATCAGACATTTCTAGGCAGAACCTTATTTTCAAAGAACCTCATAATTAAACCTGATGTCTAAAAAACATTTAGAAACCCTGATGATGATGACGACGATGATGAATTGATGATGATGATGATGATGATGATGATGATGGTGGTGGTGGTGGTGGTGGTGGTGGTGGTGGTGGTGGTGGTGGTGGTGGTGGTGGTGGTGGTGGTGGTGGTGGTGACGATGATGATGATGATGATGATGATGATGATGATGATGATGATGATGATGATGATGATGATGATGATGATGTTGATGATGAACTCTCTGCCCGAAGGCAGGGTCATTGGCTTCTATGCACATGGGGATGAAATGAGTGAAGTGGTTACTCATTGCCTTCTTCACTGACCATATTGTGAGCGAGAAACTTGTCCAAGTTCGTTTCGCAGAGGCTTCATGTAGATTCGAACCTTCAACTCTTTGGTCACAAGGGGCCGAACGTACCGCTACACTACTGCGTCCCACGCTATAGGCTAAAGACTAAGAAACTCGTATTATTGTAAGCCCTAAGTAAGCAACCACCTTGTAAGACCTAAGCTATAAATGAATCTTCTCCATAAAGAACCGTATATCTCCATAGAACCTTATATATAATAATATGAGTTTCTTAGCCTCTTGTGGGGCGCGGTGGTGTAGTGGTGGCGTCGTTGCCTTGAAGCCGGAAGGTTCGAGGTTCGAATCCACCTCAAGTCGCCACGTAGGGACCTTGAGCAAGTGCTTCACTCGCAATTGCTCAGCGCTTCGGCGTGAAACTCCGATGCAGTGTCCGCTCTGCAGTCGGGAGCGCCTCTGAGTAGAGTGCTTGAAGGGGCGCTATAGCAAATGCGAGAAATAAATAAATAAATACTGCCTATAAGGAAAAGAACCTTATCTATAAAGGGCCTTGTCTATAAAGACTTATCTATAAAGAGCCTTGTCTGTATTAAACCTTACCGTATTACAGCAGAATATTGCCTCTAAAGAATTTTATTTTAAAACAAGATAATTTTCGGAAGAACTAATCTGCAATTATAAAGGTCTTATCACTACAAGCATTATGTCTAAAGAACCTAAATTATGTCTAAAGAACCTTATCTTTGAAAAACATTACCTCTAAAGAACCTTATCTCTAAAGAACCTGATCTTTAAAGAACCTGATCTCTGAAGAACCATTTCTCCAGAGTCTAGAGAACCTTGTCTCTAAAGAACCTTAACTCTAAAGAAGCTCAAGTCTAAAGAACCTCGTCTCTGAGGATTACCATGCACTTACTTCGTCTGAGAGCAGACACTGGAGTACGGTTGGTACCGACTGCAATTACAAGCGTTGTACCCCAGATAGTACGGGTAACTGTACCAGTCGCTACAGGAAGTGAAGTAGTACGGGTAGCAACTCCAGATGTAACCCATCGCCCAGTCTGCATAGCTTTCCCAGTGACTGCAAACAAAGGGAAAATCAAAGAAAATATTTTAAGATGCAAGTAAATAATTTGATTCTGCGAAGAAACCGATATATTTATATTCTAGCTGTATGGGGTACCCGGCGTTGCCCGGGAATTTTAGGTTTCGGGCCGTTCCCCGCCAATCCCTCCCTCCGTCCCTCCCTCCATTTTGATCAAATCTGGCGATCATTATGTAAACATGAATTGTTTTTACGCCTGTAAAATTTTAAAATTTGTACTTCTGGCCAAGATATTGGCAAAACGCGTTAGGGGATCTTTTTATGGCCCACCCTGCATAATAATAATTGTCTTACCTCTCGGTGTTGACAATGGCGGGCAACAGGAGCAGAATCAAAGCACCTCTTAACAAGAAGCTCGCCATTTTCTATATGGGGATTCTGGAACTCCGGGTATCGCGCTTGCTCTCTTCTCCTTCTCGTAGCCTTCCTTTTCCTTTTCCTGACGCTGCTTTCGCCTGTCTTACCGTTCCGCCTTAACTCACAAAGCCTAAAGTCCGCAACCTGCGTTCATCAACGCATACAACCAAGCAATCAACTGTCAGCAGCTTATCGACAGAGACTTATGAGTAGTTGTATACGGGTCGATTCTGGGACAGCCACAGCCTCTGGCCAATGGCAAACCTCCAAATTGTCAAGTGAAATGTCAATCAAAGTACAGGGATGCTCATCACCTGTCAATCAATTTGACTGGCTCTTTGTCTGCCTGCGTATGCTTGCGTCTGCTTTTGTAAATAAATTTGAATCTGACACCACCCACCAACTGCCTTCAGAAATGCACCGGCAAGTCTTTGAACTTCATGATTAAACGATCAGATGCGTGCAAAAGGGAGCGAGTGCAAAAGGTAGGGTGTGCCAAAATATACCGTGCCAAAAATAACTCCGCCTGCACTATGTGCAAAAGAAAATAGTTTGGCACACATCTCGTATATCGAAATACGTTTCATTTTAAAATTCGTCATCTATTTCCACATCACAAGTAAAATCATCATTTAAGGGTGCAAATTTTCTAAGTCCATATATTTTCTAACTCGATAGAAGATAAGCTTCTATGTCCATACAATTTCTGACACGAAAAATTTATAAGTCTGAAAATGTTTTTCCATGACCAAACATTTTTCATCGCAAATTTTCTAAGTCCAAATGCACAGTCTCATCTCATCCCACATAAGTAAGTTAAGTTTGTTATTTATTTTTTTGTATTCCATTACCTACTCATTCATTCATTTCAGACACTTATATAGAGCCTCTTCAAGAGTATCTACACAGAAGCGCTCCCGACCCAACCACGGCTACTCATTGTCGAACTAAAGTTGGTGTTCCATTATAGGCCTATTATTGCTCACAGCGTCTGTCATCTTCGATTTGTTTCTCCAAAGATAAATAAGCCTCCCTTTAGCGGGACCTTGTCCCTTTTGGTAGGCTTGTTGCTCCCAATTACTTATTGTGACATTATCTCCTGTGACCGCTACCTATTTGATAAATTTATTGGTTCACAGACCTTAATTAACTTCTTACATTTTTCTTACTGCATAACTGAATGAAACATGAATAAGCTTGTTATTACGTTTTGTGATCATATCGTGTACATTGCTGGAAACAATAAATTTCATTCGATTTCTGATTTTATTTTATTTGATAATGTCTCACACTCCCATTGCGCGCAATCGTCTGGCTTCCTACATGTCAAAGATCCAACGGATCTGGGTTGTGAGCGTCACCATATTACTATACGTTGTTAATGACTTTCTGGTGCATACTTTAATTGCCATTTTCTCGTTTTAAGAATTGAAGAAATCGGCCCTTATACAACTACTCTCGTGGTATTGTCTGAAGACATATAAATATATTGTTTATGGTTGAATAATTTTCAGGCAGCCTTCCGTGCCAGTTCTGCAGTGAAAGTCAGTCACCTCTGTATGTTACCCTCGCTGGGTAATTCCTCTTCACGATAACCATGCTTTAATCCTCTGTTTAACTGTGGGTTCTATCGTTCATTCTCAGAACCGCAGCCAGTGTAGCGTGACACTTTGTGCGCTCTGCTGCCCGCCTAGGGGTGCTAGGCGCGGGCGACCATCCTTGTCGTTAGCATGCTTTGCTGTCAACTCATAGCTCCGGGGATATGAACCCTCAGAATGTGCTGATGCTACCACCGCATATCAAATTAGGCCTTATGAAACACTTTGCTACGGCTCTAGATAAACTTTCAAGTAGCCTACCTTCAAGACATCTTTCTTGTAAGCTTTCTTAGGCAAAGGTCAAAGTTGGTGTCTTCCACGGATCACAGATAAAGGAAATCATGGAGTGCAAAGAATTCCACAGAACGCTCACTACGGAGAAAGCGGTTTGGAGCAGCTTTGTCGATTTGTGATTAGAGGCAAAGTTATTGGGAAATAATGGCCATTTTCTATACCTTTAACGCAGGAGCAATTAGGAAATATTACTTAAAACCCAGGAACAAAAAATTTGAAATTTGTTACGCAGTGTATTAATTTATCCGCTAAACTCATAACTCGAAAAGAGCTTTCTAACAGTTTTGTATTATCCAGCAGATTCAATTGAGTTGATTGATGAACAAGGTAATTAGCGGCAAGAATGAACTATTTAAAAGTAGGCCATAAGTGACTGACTGAGAGTAGGTAAACTGATTTGTAAATAAGAGGGCAAGCATGTAGATAAAATTAGAGAATAATTATGATGTTTATGCCACGACTTCAGACAGGCTAAGCCAGTGATTTTCAACCTTTTTCCAGTGGCAGAACCTTTCTCAAGGCATGTATTTGCTCGCGGAACCCTGCGCGTTTCACCCGTCCAGTATTTAAAGAAATAGGCCTACATTGCCTACAGTTGTAATTAGCCTAAATTTGTGAAATTATGTAATATTTAGATGTACGTTACTTAATCGATAGGCCTATAGTACCACATTACACATACTCGCTTTAAGACTTTTAGAGGTGTTGGTCCAGTGCGCAAAGCACTGTCAGAAAACTTCTGCATTTCGCCAACAGCTATCAATCTAGCTGACAGATGGATAGAATATTGGAAAAAAAGTTCCATTCTGGATCAGTATTATGGACAAGTTGTATTAAAGTATTTTTCAAGTTTACTGCAAAATTTGTACCTAGCTTAAGTCTCGAACGCATCGTAGAGAGACACGTAGGCAGACGCATTGTAATGATTCATCTTCAACATAAAAGATTCTTTTGTTCTGCTGCCATGGGCTCAACCGTCATGAGTGTGGTGAGTGACACGAGGCTATTTTGGGGCCGAGAGGGTTTCGGCTTATTTGGGGAGCGTCAGCTTCGTTTGCCGGCTATGTACCTACCTCCACCTGAAAAGTACTTCTGTCGCAATAATCACACACCTGATTCTTATTTTACATATCTAATGAAAAGACCATGACAATCGGGAAACAACACGAAGACCTAAAAATAGAACAAGTTACGATATTTGTATAGACTACTTAGGAGGAGTAATAAAAGAAGATGGCACTGCTATCCAATGCACTACCGGGTCCCAGACTGTTATTGAATTGTATTGTATTGTATTGTATTGTATTGTATCGGGCCATTTATAAAGCGCTTTTCGCAGCAAGAGCCTATCAGAAGCGCTCCCGAGAAAACAGGCAAGTTTTTGGACAAGAGAAAGACGAGGAAAGACTACCAGAGAGGATGGCAGACATGGGCGCCCGCACATAGGGGCAAGGGGGGGGCACTTGCCCCCCCCTGGAAAATTGAAACCTATTTTTCTAACTACTATTTTTGGTGTCTACGAAATTTCTTCCCATTGAAATACTAATGTTACGAATGATACACTTCAGTGAAAGTCAGAAATTTAAGTAATGAAATCTCTTTAGAAATAAAGAAGCTCTTAATTTTCTACCTTGCATTTTTTCAAGCTCTTGCTGAAAACGGTAACAATGACTTTTAACCCTCCCGTGGGTGCCCATACAAATAGTATTCCTATCGATTATGGCCTACTGGTCTGGAATCTCGCTGTAAGCTAATTAATGCAATTTTTCACAACTACGCAAAAATTAATTATCAATAAATTACACTAATGTACAAATTTGAAATTTATCAACAGCCCATTGATATTAAGTAATGGAGATCTACATAATCACCAGCGTTATATATGGAATCAAGTCTGCTTTAAGTCAGGCTGTATTTTGTCCATTTTGCATGCTACCAGCTATAGTACAGAATTTAGGTAGGTCATGCTGTAGAGAAACTTGGATAATCGGCTCTGGTTATCACGCCTCGAGATTTTCTCCCAAAACCAACGTCTCATCTGTTCAAAAGAATAATTTATACCCCATTCTTCTGATCCTTGGGATCCTCCACCTTCCTACAGAGCCGTTTTAAGGCACAGGCCCGCGAGGCCCGGGCCTAGGGCCCCGCGCAACAGGGGGGCCCCGCGGCGACCCAAAATGCTACATTGCATAACAAATTAGCAACATGTTATACGAACTTTAACGTGTGCTAAGCTTAAATTTATTTTACACAGTACACTTGTAATACAAAGATTGATGTGCTCTAGCTGTGTATAGGCCTATAGGTTCTTCTATCAATATTAATAAACGTAACAAAATGACACACATGCCCATAGAAGGCATGAATAGAGTACCGGCACTCTATATCTGAGACTGAGAGTTTGAGACGGGAATCGGGTTACGTTCAGTGTTTAATCTAAGCATCTCCCAGTGTGGAAGGAACTTCACCCAGAAATGACTACCCAAAACATTTGACCAAATTATAAGTTTGAATTGCTGCTTACATTATTGTATAATACACGAACTCTAGTAATATACCGTGATATTATTTACTATTGTATGATATTATGACGATAAAATCTATTAATGTAATAATATGATACAATCATCTTACAATGAGTATAATTTACTGTTAATATTTGTACAAGTACTATTTTTGTAAAACCAATTTTCGACTTTTTAGTGCTACCTTTCAAATTTAAAACTGTCGAAATTTAAAAAGGTTTTGATACTTGAACACTTAGTAAAACAGCATCATTAGGCCTACTACATGACTTCCAGATTTTGGCGGTTCTTCCTTGGTTTGTGTAACATTTGTGGCAATTCCGAGAACTGTAGGCCTATCCTCCATGGTCAACAATACAAGCCTTTTTAGCAACGCGCGGGAATAAGTCAATTCCAATGCAAGAAAGTAGGTCTTATATAATTATAACCTAGATCTGTCTGCAGTTATTCGTTAGGCTACTAGGCCTATTATGCTGTTGGCCTAATGGTCCAGAAGCAGCAGAACTGAGTTGCTGAATTTGATACGTCAAGAAATTATGATTGTAATAATAATTATATTAATTTTATTGAAACTTTCAACCACTCTTGTAATCAGCACTGAAATAATAATCTGTAATTTTGCTTAGATCCCAGCTTACAATGCTGCATGTGGCCTATCATTACAATGTGGAAACTGAATAAGGAATTATTATAATTGCAAGAACAATCATAGAAGTCTTAGACTAGGCATGTCATCACTGCGAATGTTGAGCAATTTTGTAAAGATGGCAGCTTAAAATGCAATGTGAAAATTCAACAATTTCTGACTTCATGGAGGGACACATTCGGACATTCCTTTCCCATAGCCCTCCCGTCTCGGCGCTACACGTCTCGAGCAATCGACCGACAAAAATGTGTGTGTAAATACTTGTTCTCCGTCCCCAGAAACCTTGATTTGGCTAGAGTAGATTAGACTCGTGGATATGTTTAGGATTAGGGTTTGTGCCTAGGGCCCCAAAACTCCTTAAAACGGCCCTGCCTTCCTAAACAACACCTGCATTAACATCCGACCCTCTGGATACAGGACTCGGACCTCTTTCGTGACTTCCCTTTCAACAGTCTGATGACTCGATGCAGCGCTTCTGAATAAGCTGGTGCCCTACAATTGACTTTGGAGTGGCACTTTAGAAGTTTAGAAATTACGAATAAAATATAGAAGTAACTTGATGGAGCACTTGCCCCTTTAAAACTGATAGGGCCTACCTGTCTTTCGTTCATTTATTCATTCATTCTTTAAACAGCGCCCCTTCAAAAACCTACTTTTTAACAATGTAGGCTACTTTTGATTTTTAATAAATTTCTTCGAACTATGAATCTATTCATATTGAAATGATATAGGTCTACACAAAATGAAACTGAGAAATATGCATTAAGAAACCTCTTTGAAAAATACCCATATTCTCACTTTCCAGCTTTGCAATTTTTGAGCTCTTGCGACTATTAAATTTAACCGTGACCAACTTAAAAATTTTGCCCCCCCCCCTGCAAAAATTTCTGCGGGCGCCCATGATGGCAGAGCGAACTGATGGGGGTGCACATGCCATAGGGAGGGGCCAATGCAGGCAAATGATCTGGATTGAGTCATGGCGGTCCTGACTCGGGGACAAAGAAGTCAAGCTTATATATAATTATATATATTATATAATATAATATAACAGTTATATATTATATGTTATATGTATTATATGTAGATACATTTGTATGTATATGGATATATAATAGACGGATGGTCAAGAAAATTACACCAATGAGTGAAGCTAATCATGATAAGAGTGCGTCCTCGACAGACTGCATCCATGGTCACAAACATAACAGAGAAGCTAAACTCTTCAATAACTTCTGATTTCGGTTGCTTGTGGGATTTTGTCGGTTTTCTCCGACGCGTCAGGATTTTGTCAATGGTTTCATTTTGGCAAACATCGATTTATGCCGTTTGCATGTATAGATACATTGCGCATATACATTGTGTAGACACGTATTATGTATACATGCGCGTGTTTATGCTTTTTTTTATCAGGATAACGATGTTGTTTGGAATAGATCAACGCTTTCAATTAATTCTAATGAGTTGGAGAGTTAGAGAGCGAGTAAGCGAGTAGCGCGACCGAATGCGTGAATGATCGGTTGAACGACTTGATGACTCATCCTATGCTGAACGTGTTGTAACAATCTCCAAATGTTGTTGTGAGCGCCACTCATGGTGAACGGTCTTCAGGAGCAACAGTCAAGTCTTTTGGCACATTTTCAAGGCGACTCCCCTCCGTCCCTCCCCGCTAACTTCAAATCAATTTCACCTCAAAAGGGTATACGTCATAGAGTGCATAGATCCTATTCTTTTCACTTCTTGTAAGAGGCTTTACTTCGGCGGGCATGCCATCTGTAAAAATTTAAAAAATAAAAAACAGTAATAGCAAGGCAAGGATTTGTTAATTAATTATTAATAACACTGTCTGCGCCCTGGCTGACTGTGCAGTGAAAATGAGGAATGAGTTACTGATGCTTTCAATGACCGCACGAAGGATTGAACGAACAAATGAATAGTCTAAACAAACGAATGAATGAATGAATGCAATATATGAATGAATGAATTAATTAATCAATCAATCAATCAGTCAGTCAATCAATAGTCTAAACAAACGAATGAACGAATGAATGCATTATATGAATGAATGAATGATTGCTGCAAAAGAAAGAATGACAGATGAAGGAAGAAGTGAATACCGAATCCAGATAACTAATTTATTCATCAACAAACGAACGAACGAGCAAACGAACGAATGAGCGCGCAAGTGAATGATTGAAAAAATAACTCGATCAGTGAAAGATCGACAAACACACGAACGAATGAATGAACTAACATGTGAATGAATGAGTGAATGAGCGAAAGAGTCAAGAACAGACGAATGACTGATCTAACGAGTGAGCGAACGAATGAACTCAACGAATGTACGAGGGAAGGAATGAGTAAATGAACGAACGAGCCAATGTGTGATGAATGGATGAAAGAACGAACAAATGAATGAACGAATGAATGAATGAGTGAGTGAATGAATGAATGAATGAGTGAGTGAGTGAATGAACGAACAAATGAATGAACCGACGAATGCTTGATCCAACGAATGAACGAACGAACAAACGAACGATCGAGTAGGCCTATAGCGGCCCGGTGCCAACCTTTCTGCAAAGTTTTATGCTAATATTGCACCTAACAACTTATCATAAAACGCTGCATACGATCCTTGGTTCGACTCCTATAGTGAGTCACGCGATACGACACATGCTTAGGCCTACTTGCTAAGTCACGTGACCACCGGTAATAACAATAATTATTGGTACTAGGATGTTGAGTTGTCGTTGAGCTATAGTATGCCAAAAATTGCATCTCATTTCATTACATTACAGTACACTAAATTAGTTTTGCGCAGTAAGCCTATTTCTGAAAGGCGTGTGCATGGAAAAATTTACACCAGTTACTATAATTTTATAAACTACGCCTTACATTATGCCTTCCCGTGCAGGACTATGCGAGCTGTAGGAAACTAAGGCAGCCCATGCTGGTTGCAAGACGAGTGAATTCAGAATGGTGCTGAAACCTTTTTAATCGTGTTTGAACGCTAATTCGATATTTCAGAGGAACTTTTGATTCGACGCATCGCTCGTGAATGACCTGTTGCCCCTTGCTTAGGCCCTAAGCTCAGCCTTAGAAATAATTGCAGATTGCAATTTAACGTTTAGGAATGTAATTACGATTAAATTGGGATGCATCTTACTGTAGGATAAGAAAGATAGAGAAATGAGACAGAGGCATGGTCGCCCGCCAGGGCCGGATTAAGGCATGTTCGACATGTTCGGCCGAACAGGGGCCCCCACACTTTAGGGGCCCCCACACATGCCATAGGGTTTTACGTCATTGCTAATTATAATAGCAAAAATGAGTTCAAAATCTATGAAAAATTGTCAAATTATTCAAAAACTGCTGACTGTTTAACACTTTGCAACTTTTGCACATGTGAGGGGACCCTTACTGCAGTTTTCATTGCAGGCAGATTGATCTTAAAATCAGTGAGAAATGCTATTAAGAGTTATACGTTTTATTGCTTATTTAAACACTTAATACATCACCTGATCGGAACTCAAGTGCTATACTACGCACTATGAGATGGCGTGATATATAAAATAATATTGAGTAGGCCTACATGCAGTAGCCTACGCACTCTATTTTTACGAATTCAATCTCATAAATTTATATACAGCCCATTGAGATTTTTGCTCGGAGGCGCTCCCAACGCAGGCGTTGTCAAAAAGAAACGCATTAAGAAGACGAAAGAAAGAGCCAGCAGAGTCACGGTAAGCGAGAGAGCCACGGGGAGGCTATTCCATATAACTGTGCCCACTACCGAGAATGCTCGTCGTTGCATGGTCACAACACACGAAAAAAGAACTAGGAATTCTCCACGAACAGCTGAGCGCAGTGAACGGCTGTCCAGAGAGACAGACACCGGGGTGAAAACTCACATAAGTAGGATGGGCTTGAGCCAGGGTCTACTCTTGGCATAACCGCGAAAATATATTTTAGTTTGTAAACAGTGTGTGGGCCATGCACAGCAGGGCAAATCGGGGCAAATGCCCTGGTAAAGACTTTGCCCTGGCCGTTATTTTGCCGCAGATCTACCAGAAATTTTCATAGCCAAGAATTTATTTGGGGCATAAAATCGCTTCTGCACTGTTTGTTTGTACGAGTGCTGTGCGCTGGTCAGGAGAATGACTGACCATGAATCATTTTAATATTCTTAGACCTAAACCGTAAAAGATGTATCGATTGTTTAACACTATTAAGAGACCTGTTGATATTGTTGAAATAGAAGTAATGAATTAATAATAGACGAATGTTGATTCGTTGAATATAACACGTTTTGTGAGTCATTTTGTCGTGCTTCTGTAAGGTTTGGGCCCCCGCAGTTTTACCGAACAGGGCCCCCCAAATTTGTTAATCCGGCCCTGTCGCCCGCATATATTTTTTAGGAGGGGGACAAGATAGAATGGTCACGACTAATTTTTGCAGCAAGAGCCTGAAGAACTCAAAGCAGGAATTTGACATAGGTAGGCCTATTATCAAAGATGTTTCTAAGACAATTTGAATCTCCAGCACAGATGAGCGCTTATAAAATATCCGACTTTGTTTTTATACGCATAGAAATAACGAGCACTGCGTTTCAGTTATCTTTGCTAAAATAGTCCCATTACACAATGTACATAATGTTTTTTCTTGCACATAATTATCACCATACAAATAATATATAACTTTGCATTTTATTAGGTGATTTTTTATGCGCAATATTTTGATATATTAACGGGTCTATTGCATATCATTAAATGTGTCCAGAAATGTAGGCTTATTTCACAAATTATGTACAATGTAGGTGTGTAATAGTGAAATACACTCGTTGACTTATTAACAATGCCAGGTACGCGAATGTAATAAAGGATAGAATGAAACACACACACGCACACACATGCAGAGATAAAAAAAGGTAAGCTTATAGGCTATAAGACATAGATAGGTATATGTGGCATAATATGCATACATGAAAGGTTTTTATACAGATACATATAGACACACAAACATATTATAGAGAAAGAGAAAGAGATAGTCAGAAACAGAAACACTTAGACAGGAGAGAAAGTGAGGGATACAGATATAGAGGTAGAGATAGAAATACATGAAGAAAATGCAAGAGATATTCAGATATACAGGCAGAGGCATAGAGACGTGTCACGTGTCTCTGAAAGCGCCCTGTGCCATTGAAAACCGAGACATGGTTCCAACTGAATTATTCACCACCCACGCCTCAGGACCTGAGTCACTCGAACCCTTTTCATATGATGTTTAGTTGCAGGCATAGGCGTAACGTTTTAAAAGTGGTGGTGACAGTCACCACCACTTTTTGGTCCGACAAGGAATTATTATTTTTAGAAACATGAAAACATTATTTTGGCTGTCTAACTTAATAAAGGCTATTCAATGTATTCATGATTAACACTGCAATGGCACTAATGCTGATAGCCTAGAGCCCTACAGGTCCCCACTGTCCACACTCCACATGCAGCGTGTTCATTGTCCACATTCATGGCTAAAAACACAAAGAGGGAAGGGAAGGAATTTCTTACCACTTTAAATTTGGGGAGGAAACGTGAAGCAATTCTCACCCACAAATCGTTATGGCTCCGATGCAGTGCATGGCATGCCAACAGCTTCACAAAACCATTTGGAATCATTGTTATTATCAAAATAGCATTGAAGGGACCTCCGTACCTTTACCCCTTCCCTCCCCCAAAATGTTGGCTTAGACTTTAGGGAAGTGTGAACAAGAATAGAATAGGAAAAATCTGGATAAAAATTTGTGAAAGAGCTCTCTTTAAAAATTGATTTAGTTATCCGTGAGTGGAAAGATCGTGGAGTTCACAAGCGAGAGAGACGAAAGGGTAAAGAGTGAGATTGCAGAAGGGAGTCACCAGAGTTCATACTAAATTTGTATCTTGGGAAGGGGTACAGCGCAGTGGTTCTCAAACTGTGCACATGGGGAGGTTAGGGGTATGGCCTAGGCGAAAAACTGTAGAAATAATTATAAATTTTCTTTGTGTTTAGGGACTTTGTGTCCATCTTCTTTGATTAGCAAAGATTTTTAACGTTGCAACATAATTATTACAACATCATCATCATTTTATTTCTTTCACAACATATGATTAGATTCACATACTAGGCCATATAGGCCTATAGTGCATGCAACATATTTTTATGTATATTATTATAATTTTTGAAGCAAATGGTGTTTGAATGTGAACCAGAAATTCTAAGCGTAGGCCTATAGCCTAGAGCTCAAAATAGGGGAGAGCTGAATAATATGAGCATAACGATTAATTTCTGGTCGAGTTTCAAATTTTTTGATTTCTTTCAGCACGTCATATCTGTGTGAATTGGTTTTAAAACTCTTCTTCCTATCAAAGACAAATATATGGCCTTAAAATTTGCGTTTGAATTTGACAAATATTAAACCAGATATTTTATATCTGCGCTAGTAAAAACAAGCCCACAACACCACAACGCTATAGGTTAGCACTTTCTTACAGGGGTTATAGACCAATTTAATTTTGCCTTTTGTTAACATGATTACTTGATTAAAACTATACTTATACTTTAAATATTGCTCCTCAATACGACTCTAATACACGGGGTGGGGACAATAACAATGAAGTTTGAGAGCCGCTGGGGTATTGTAACAGGAAGCCGTGGAAAGAATTGAACTGAGAAGTTCTCTGCCAAGGAATAGTCGCCACCACTTTTACGTTTGCAGGTAGAATACTTAACCACGACATGAAATGAATGCTGCTTCCGTTTCATTTTTGAGTATGGCGTGCCAATAAATTATTATTATCAATCGAGGCTCTTAAACTTCGACGTGATGCATGCCCGATGAGTCATGTCTTATTGATGTATAGAATTCGGTGTAACGCCCGTTACAGTTGGGCCTCTGAAATGTTGGCCTGCGTGTTGACAGTTGAGGCTAACAGGAATATTTAGAACGACACAGGTGTTTTCAGCGCATGCGCTACTTCTGAATTCGTCCAGGGCCGACCAGAGGCGTAGCGACCGCCCTCCGTACCCTCCGACCGGAGGGGGCCCCCGCAAGAAAGGGGGCCCCCGAAAGTGGCAAGAAATGTAATGTGTAGCTATAGGTTAGTGACATTTATTGACGCTGTTGCACAATCCATGTTGGAAAGCAATGTTAGAAAGACTTCAGCAGCAGTAAGTACGTGTACACTGTAGCCATATGTAGGTTATACATAATGAATACCCATTATAATTTTATTGTATACAATATAAATATCGCATTTCAATTTCTGCATTGTAGGGGCCCTGAGAGACAAATTTTAAACGCTGAAAATGCAACGGATTTTCAGATTATGTAGTAGGCCTACTGAATCAGGGCACTTTGATGCCAATTATAGAAAATTTCATAGATTATAATAATAATCAATTGCGGCGCCAAGCCTATGGCGGCTAAGCCCCCCAAAAGGTAATCCGGTTTTTACATGTAAAAATGAAACATTTCCATGATCAGCCCCCCTGAAAACTGAAACCATATGCACGAGATTTCGATCAAACGACTAAAAAAAGAAGGTCGTCAGAAATTTTGGCGGGTCAAAATGGAAAATTTTCATGAGATTTCGACCAAAATTAATGCGTTAAAAAAGGTTGTCAGAAATTTTAGCGGCTGAAAACGGAAAATTTCCTCCGTTGGAGTTCAGCCCCCCACAGCTGAAATTCAGGCGCCGCCACTGATAATAATACCCGATTTGGAGCTTAACAATAATTATGAAGCAAAATTACTTAGAATAAGCGCGTTACGGAATTACGTAGGCCTACATCGCATACCAGTTTCTGCATTGTAAGGGGCCCCGCCGCCCCGGACATTATGTTCGGAGGGGGCCACGTTCTTTGTTGCTACGGCCCTGGGGCCGACCCAGGGGCGGATTAAGGTATGCTCCACATGTTCGGCCAAACAGGAGCACCACACTTTAGGGACCTCACACATTCAACAGGAATATTTTTATCAATTTTAATTCTGGTAGTAAAAATTAGAAAAGTCTCACAGCAAATTGTCAAATTATAAAAAAACTGCTGATTTGAGCAAAAAGGGCCTTCAACTTTGCACATGCATGTGGGGGGATCCTTATTGGAGTTTCCATTACCGGACAGATTGATCTTAAGATCAGCCAGAAATGCTAGTAAGAGTTATCACTTTCAATTACTTATTTAAACACTTAATTATTTTATCTCAGCCGATCCGACTCAGGTGCTAGGCTACATGTGGCGCATCATGAAATGGCGTCATTATAATTATTGCGTACAATGTACAGTTCGCACCGTTTGTTTTACGAATTAGATCTAGCCAAGAACTGGAATAAGCGCGAAAATGTATGTTGGTTTGACAATGCCCTGATAAAGGCCCTTTGCCCTGGTCGTTGAACTGCCATAAGACTGCCAGAATGTTTTCCTTGCCAATAATTTATCTCTGACATAAATCACTATGCGCTGTTTACTTGCAAGTTTGCCCCGGCTATGCCATGATTACAAAGGATGTCTGACAATGAACAACTCTAATATTCTTAACCGTAACTGAATAGGCTAAGTAGCCTATACGTTAACACTAGACTGGAATATTATAAGGCGTATTTATTTTTAAAGAATTATTATTAATAATGGACGAATGTTGATTCGCTGAATCCGCCGTGCGCTTTTCTCGCGATCCTGCAAGTTGGGCCCACAGTTTTCCTGGACAGGGCCTCCACATTAATATTTTGTGATTCCGGCCCTGAGTCGACCCCTGTATTAGACTTTCGCATGGCCCTCGATGGAGTAAAAGGTTTTATTGTTGCTAGTGGCTCCAACCAACAATTCTCTAAGCCTACTTAGTATAAGGTCACTCTGATTTTTTCACGTTGGTACTGAAACTGTTGGTAGCGCAATCGTTGCTGAAATTAAGGCTATATATACTTACTGCCTACGTTCAATTGACCTTATCCGAAGTCTCCGAACCGACATGTGGGCTTTGCACTGTGCGTCCCGCTTCGTCTATTATATAGCCGACATTCTCTCTCCAATGCAATTTCGTCCATCCAGCCAGCCATCATGTGAACCATAGGCTATATACTTTCCTTAACTTGTAGACTATTCGAGAGGGGACTCGGTGGTGCATTGGATATTTTCGTTGCCTTGCAGCCGGACGATGGCCGGTCCGAATCCGCCTCAAGGTGCCTCGTAGGAACCTTGAACAACTCCTTCACTCGTAATTGCTCTATCGCTTCGGCGTGAAGCTCCGATGTGTCCGCGTTGTAGCCGGGAGCGCTTCTGAGTAGTTTCTTGAAGGAGTTGCCATAACAAGTGCACATACATACATACAGGCCTACACACATTTAGATTGAACCACACACGCTGACGATAGCCTATGACACCCAAGATGCTTAGATAAATACAAAGGCCATCCTGCAGATCCAACTAGACCGCCTACTCGCAGCACACAAACTAACTAGGCCGTCCAAATAGAACGAGAATCAGAAATGGCTCAAATTTCTCTCCCAGTCGATGCATGATTTCGATATTCAAAACACCATTGATAATTATCTAGAAGCAAGCCAAGCCTGTTGAATTCCTCAGCCTATCTTAAGACACCGGCTGATTAAAGCTTCTTCCTACATTACACACAGATTAATTATTTCAGTGCAAATAAGGCTCATTCGCGTCAATTTAAGGCGGCATTGTCCTAAACTATATGAAGATAATTAAATTGAAATTTGTAGGCTATATTCCTAAAGTAACACATCTTACATTGTATGTGATTTTCTAAAGTGTGCACCACTGTCGATGCTCATAACAGTGTTTAATCTAGTTTCTCTGCTTAGGGGGGGGGGGGGGTGGTGAGAATTCAGGTTTGGGGGGGGGAGGGGCAAACGGTCGCTGAGGCAGACAGTGGCGACACCCTTTGTCCGGTAATTTTATTATTTTATTTCTGGCGACCTTTTATTAGTGTGTCGTTTATTTACATTTATTCTATTAGGGGATAGCATTTCCATCATATAATGGTAAAATCGTTATGTAGTGCAATAGCCTACATGTAAAAAGCAGCTCTGCAATTCTCTCGGTGGGGAAATGTCATTCTTGGGGGAAGGGGACAAATTTCCCCTGGAGATGCCTATATTAAATACTGTGCTCATAGATTATCATCAACGTAGCTCCATCGATTATTTCGAAAGCGATCTACGATATTCAGCTTCCAAAGAGAGACGCAATGTAGATTACACTACATGTATGCTCCATATGGCCGACAATGCCAAAGTTTACCGTCTCATTGTGACGGGCTATATCAGCGTGGCCTAGGACCATGGACCGAAGGGTATATGTGTAGGCGCAATCAGGCCACCCGCAACTTGAAGCTGGGCCTGACACCGACCCTAACAGCTGGGCCCATAGCAGGGACGGGTCGGCCACGAAATGGACGTTGGTCGCATCTTTTCACCCTCGAACGCAAACTGGGACGACCCCTGATAGGGCAGATCAGGAGAGATAATAGCGTCCTCGATATATGTGAACGTCTCAGTCGCAGTGTTCTGTTTTGCGTGAGAATGAGGCTGGAAGGAGCTGTGGCCGTTGTGCTTGGAGGAGCGCGTGGAATTGGAAAGTCATATTGCGAGTCTCTGCTGCAGAGGAAGGTCAAGGTAGGAAATCTGTTCCTTCTCCCTCCATTATTTTCCTTCTTCCGTTGATTCAGTCCTCCTTATTTTCATATTATATTCCCTTTATTCGAGTTCATTCTTCATTTTTTATGCCATTCACTGCTCCTATACGTACATGTAATAATAATAATAATAATAATAATAATAATAATAATAATAATAATAATATTAATAATAGGCCTAATTCGACCACGAAATGGACGTTGGTCGCATCTTTTCACCCTTGAACGCAACTTGGGGGACCACCCCTGATAGAGCAGATCAGGACAGATAATAGCGTCGTCGATAGTTGAACACCTCTGATAGGGCAGTAATTATAGTAATAGTAAATGGTAGATCTAATAGTAATAATAGTAATAATACTACTAATAATAACAATGAAAATAATTATAAATAATAATAAAGATGACAATTTGCAAGGCGCCGTAACACAGTCATGCCGTTATAATCGTGCCTCACAGCAGAGAATAGGCATTAGAAAATAAATTAGTCTTGAGTTCTGATAGGCCTATAGACTAAAAGATTCAACTGAGTCAGCCGCTCGCAGGGCAGGAGGAAGACCGTTCCAGCATCTGTTGCCGGTGTCACGAAATAGAGAATTCTCTTTCCCCCTAATAATCGTATTCGCCCAGATGAAGAAAGTTGTAAAAGCCACTTCTGCGTGCGCACTTTTTTTGCAAATTAACTTCTATTTGCTTTGTTTTGAACACTGTCACTAACAGGCGTGTCTATTCCTACCAGCCATAGGCGCACGGGAGATTTCAGCAGTGGGGGGAGGGCAAAGATTTAGCTTCTGCCCGAAAAAATCCTGAAATCTCATGGAAAGTAAAACTTTCTCCCGGAAAAAAAGTTGATGATCTTTTTTTGTTTAGACATTTCCCGGTCTGCTTGCCCGAAAAACACACTTGCCCGAAAAGTTGATGACCTTTTTTAGTCATTTCCCGGGTCTGCTTACCCTCTGGACCACCGCCTCGTACGCCTATGCTACCAGCTAACTTTGTTTGCTTTTCAATTAGCGCCTACATCATTTAGAACACTTAAGAATACCGGTATCTAGAGACACTAAATAAATTCGAGTTGCCTTGATTTGACGATAGCTTAGGACACTAAAAACAATTATTGATTAATGATTAACTTTAAATTTTGATTACAGCATAAATTTGTCAATTATAGGTCTACATATTTTTCAATAATTTGGATAGAATAGTCTATCCCCCGGATGCTGTATACCGGCTATATTCCATTCCCTCTGATAGCTTTAATGAGGATTGAACATCCCGTGACACCTGCAGCTGAGAAAGCGTGCTCACCGCAGCGGGTTCTCATTCACCGTATAAGACTACACGGATAAAGCTTTACTTTAGTGACTTTGCTGCTGGATCTCTCTCTCTCTCTCTCTCTCTCTCTCTCTCTCTCTCTCTCTCTCTCTCTCTCTCTCTCTCTCTCTCTCTCTCTCTCTTTCTCTCTCTCTCTCTCCCCATGCATCCGTTCGTTCGACTTAGATGCCTATGACATTTCGCTGTCAAATAATTGAAACTGAATTCAGTCAGTCGCTTTCAGTCTATGCATTCAATTAATCCAGTTAGTAAATCAGTCAGCGAGTCAGTCAGTCAGTCAGTCAGTCAGTCAATCAGTCAGTCAGCGAGTCAGTCAGTCAGTCAGTAAATCAGTAAATCAGTCAGTCAGTCAGTCGGTCAGTCAGTTAGTCAGTCAGTTAGAAAGTCAGCTAGTCAGTCAGTCAGTCGTTTAGTTAGTTAGCTAGTCAGACAGTCAGTCAGTCATTTAGTATAGTTAGTCAGACAGTCAGTCAGTCATTTAGCTAGTTAGTTAGTCAGTCAGTCAGTCAGTTAGACAGTCAGTCAGTCAGTCATTCAGTTAGTCATATCTTAATCGATTCCTTCGCTCGATTTTTGTTCATTCCGCATGGTTTTCGTCTGTAGGTGATTTGTGCGGACATTCTCGTAGAGATTGGTGGAGCGCTAGAGAAAGAATTCGAAGCGGAATTTGGTTCTGGAGAATTCATCTTTCGCAGCTGCAACGGAACAAACGAACGGGAGATAAGCGGTGAGAGCAGAAACACCGCATATGTGATCAAACACAACGTTGCGTGTATAAATTGCAATCAAAGGCAGTGAATAGACTTATAATTATCTTTGAAATGAGACTGAAAGCACTACTTATACTCAATGGGGAGGTAAACGAAATATGGCGCCACAATGTAAATTGGCACGGTGGTGGTCGTTTGGTTGGACCATCGGTCTGTAACGCGGAGAGTATAATATACTACGGGTTCGATTCTCGTCTGAGGCATTTACTGTATACGGACCTTAGATCTTTGACTCGCAATTAATCTTCAATAATATTTATTATATTTCATTCATTCATTCATTCTGAGAATTTATATAGCGCCTCTTAAAGATATCTATTCTGAGGCGCTCTCTGCACTAACTAGCCGAAATGATGTTAAGTTAACAGTCACAGCGAGCAAAAAATAACAAGTTGCAAAACAAAACACAGTATAAACTGAAAGAGTCACCAGCGGCGAGCCCTCGCAAACACGTCGACATCTAACGAAGCGTGTGTGCACTTCTGAGCTTTCTTATAAGAAGGGTGAATGTCACATTGCAGTTGTAGTGCTATTGTGTTATATTGTTTTGTATCAAGTGAGTTAATTAACCAGCCATATCGTCACGGTGCCAGGTGCCTGCTTAAAATGAAACTCAGATCTGCAAAAATGCTGCTCATTATTTGACTGTTTATTCTACTTTATAGGCCTATTTATTTATTTATTTTGCGTAGAGTTGTTGAGGTTCGCTCAAACGCACTTCGGTCATCTAGACATCGTCGTCAACAATGTTGGAATCGTTGATGAGACGAACTGGCAAGCAGTCATGGATCTCAACCTGGTAGGATCCATTAATTACTATGGTATCGTTTAGTTTAGTCTCATCTTTCTCATGTAACACGGTAGAGTTCCTCTGATCTGGTCTGAAGTCGTAAGGGGCCGTCCATAAAGTACGTCACGCTATTTTTGACCATTTTTGACCCCCCCTGTCACAAACTGTCACAAATCTCGGACCCCCCCCCCCTAAAGTACGTCACACTTTCGAACAAAAAATTTAAAACATAACCATTTACCTAACCCTCTAAACCCTAGGATACTATCCCTAATCCCTCTGATAGTGTCGTGTGTCCCTATCCCTAAACGCTTTGATAGTGACGGGAAATCAACTTTTATCCCGCCAGGCTGGGTTTTGGACACGCCTAGCCGGGCCGGGTCGGATTTTAGGTAATAAGAAAAATTTAAAAAAAAAATATATATATGTGACGTCACACATGGCCTGACCCCCCTCCCCCTGTCACAAACTGTCCCACTTTCTTACACCCCCTCCCCCCCCTGAAGCGTGACGTACTTTATGGACGGCCCCTAAGTAGGTAAATACCAAATTGAATCAAATTGAACCAGGTGCAACGGCGTATCCCGGAATTTTTCATGGGGGTTTGGGGGGTTCTATGGCCTGGCCGGATGCCCTTCCTGACACCAACCCAACAGTATTACAGTAAATAAAAAGGCAATAAAGTAACAAAGGGAATAAAGTAAGAAAAACAATTGTTACTACAAGCAATTGTTTTGTTTTTCTTATTTAAGTGGATTAATAACCTTTAAAAAACTTTTTCCTAAACCAATGTGGGGGTTTAACCCCCCCCCGAAACCCCTTGGCTTCGCCACTGACCAGGTGTATGAACCGAATATCGATGTATACGTAATTGTGTATACAACGTGGTCTCACAGACTATCCAATCAAAATAGTCCAATCACGACAGTCTAGAGATTCTATCTTGATCAAACCGTAGGGCCATAGGCTATATAAAAAATAGTTTATTATTTGCATATGCTAAATGTGTACATTATCCAAGTGATAAAATTTTTACTCATCAAACTATATCTGCCAGAGGAATGATTCGGTCATGGAACAGAGAGCTGAGAGAGTAGATGGCTGTTTTAAGAGGGAAATCAGGCAGTTGCTAATTAGTAAATACCCATCGTCTGCCAGAGTTCCAGAAAAAATACGAGTATCCAGCGCTTTGGACCACGTCTTTGAAAAGATTGGAATCATTGGGATGATATTGATGGTCGATCATGCGACGAATTAAAGCCTGAAACTTGTTTTTCACACATTGCCCGGCGCCAGAAGACCTCCGTCAAACAGATGAGGCATAAAAGCATCGGTGCCAATGAGTCGTAGTCCGCACGACAACATGATGCGATTGATCACTCAAACCAAGGACAGACAGAGTTTGCAAGGCGTGAAAAGACTGGCGGACCTGCATGACAGCATATTCAATGGCTGTAGTTTTCAAATAATAATAATAATAATTATTATTATTCTTTTTTTTGCCCCGAGGTAAACATGATCCCTCGGGGACTTCAACACTCTCGATAAAAGGTTATTCTTATTATTTTTCTTTTTCTTTAATAAAGAGTCAGACTGCAAACGTAGGCTACTGCATGTTGTAGTTATTTTTTCATTTTAAGGGTACAACAGTCAGGGTAACGAACGCTACCCTGGATCTTCTGGGGAGAGATAAGGGTGGCAACGGGGCAGTTCTCGTTCATACAGCTTCAAATGGAGGTAAAGACCTTGAACTACTCTCAAGCATGCGCATCAGTTCCCTGCATATTGTTTGTTTGTGTGTGCATTTGTTATAGCACCCCTTCAAGCTTTCTACTAAGAGGCGTTCCCGAACGCAGCGCGGACACTGCATCGGAGTTTCACGCCAAAGCGCTGAACAATTGCGAGTGAAGGAATTGGCCAAGTCCATACGCGGCGACTTGAAGTGGATTCGAACATCATGCGCTTTTCTCAACGAATAAACTTGTATATACTGTGCAGAAAACGTACAGGCTATGCGTACCGTTGCAGGCCCTACGTGAGTGAATGTGTACAATTAAGCATGTACGGTACGCAAGCAGGTTCGTACGCATGTTTGTAAATAATCTAAACTAAACTTAGCATAATAATTATATCGCCTACTGTGTACTAGGCTACACTGTACTTACACATCGTTTCCAATACTCGCGCTTGTGAATAAGCTGGTGCCATACGCTTGGCATATTTAGAGTCGCGTTTTAGAAGTTAGGAGTTTTCTATGAAGATTAAATGGTGCTAAAGCCACTAGAACAAAAATCAATTTTAGTAAATTCTCAAAGACGCTGAATATGTTAAGCGACTGAGATGTGTCGTTGCTGTTGTGCTTTAGGTCTGATTCCAGCCTTCTTCGCTCCGTTCTACTGCGCGACGAAAGCCGCCATGGTCCACTACACGAGATCATGGGCTGTAAGTCTAAGAACGCAATCAGCTCCTATGCACCTATAGACCCTTCTATTATGTCGGAGCTTTATCTATTTAGCATTAGTTTAGGAATTCCTACGAGTGTAAATGAATTGAAGACCCAAACTTTTTAGATAGGCCTAATTATAGGCTATTGGCCTCTATGTTCTCGACCCCCCCCTATTCATATCTTAATGAATTATCGTTTGAGATTCCTCACGACCAAAGTCCGTTTGAATTGGTGTCATGCCGTTTAGGGTTCCCTTGCACAAACCATGCTACTCTGAGATAATTAAAATCTCGCGATCACCGCGCTTTCTAACATAGTGGCGCATGAGACTGTTGCTACTGGGTCAATGAGTAGACCCCATAAAATGTAAGCCTATTATAACCGGAGAAGACGCAATGCAAAGCAAGGAAAGCCATCAAGGCATAAAGGTACAATAAGGTAAGAAAAGCAACAGTAACACGAGACAAACGAAAGTAAGACAGCAAGTAGCCTATAAGCTAAAATAGGAAAAGGTGGTGTGACGTGAGGCAAGATGAGTTGATGCTTTTGTCCCGCCCGTAGCCTATGTCCACAAGAAATATGCGCAGGCTCTCCCTATATAAATATGGGTGTAATCTAACCCCGTGGACAGAAATATAAGGTAATATTCAGTAAGATACCTCGGTAACGTAAGGTAAGTTAAAGTAGCAAGCTATTGAAAATCTCGTACTAACCGAAGAAGAAGGTACAGGACGGATGGACGGGTGGATAGAGAAGGCCTATAGAGACGAATGGGTGAACTCATGAAATCAATCAATCGAACGATCAATCAATCAATCGATCAATTAATCAAGCGATCAATCAATCATACAATTAATCAATCAATCAATCAATCAATCAATCAATCATGCAATCAATCAATCATGCAATCAATCAATCATGCAATCAATCAATCATGCAATCACGCAATCAATCTATCATGCAATCAATCAATCATGCAATCAATCATGCAATCAATCAATCATGCAATCAATCAATCATGCAATCAATCAATCATGCAATCAATCATGCAATCAATCATGCAATCAATCAATCATGCAATCAATCAATCAATCATGCAATCAATCAATCATGCAATCAATCATGCAATCAATCAATCATGCAATCAATCAATCATACAATCAATCAATCAATCAATCATGCAATCAATCAATCAATCAATCAATCAATCATGCAATCAATCAATCAATCAATCATACAATCAATCAATCAATCAATCATGCAATCAATCAATCCATCAATCATGCAATCAATCAATCATGCAATCAATCAATCAATCATGCAATCAATCAATCAATCAATCAATCAATCATGCAATCAATCAATCAATCAATCAATAAGTTCAATCAATTAGTCAGTCAGTCATTGATTGATCAGTTGATCGACTAAGGAACGAAACACTGAAAGTCTATTCAGTGATTCTTTGATGGATGAATAAATGAACAGATGAATGAATGACAGTGAGTGTATATCTGTGCGATTCAGTGAATCGTTGAACCCTTCTTCTCCTGAACATGTCTGTTATCTGACCTTAGCACGAGGTCAACTATAAGTCACACGGAGTCCGGATGTTCACGATCTGTCCGCGAATGACGGACACGGACTTCCTTCAGCAGAATGCAGATCCAAAGAAAGTCGTCAAGTTGGATCATCTGCTTACGGTCATGAATTTCAGTGACAAAACGAAAATGCTCAGGTATAATAGGTCACTGTATGCTCAGTTGCACACCGATCAGCATTTCACCGTAATTCTGCAATGATTTTGTCGTGATTGCATTACTGATCAGAAGTATCCTTCAAATTAACTTAAGAATTTGGCAGAATAATTTAGATCACATAAGCCCTATACTAGAACATATCGTGACGCATCAGAATAGATAAATATAGAAAAGAATGAATTAGAACTGAACATTACAAAAGAACATATCCGGCCTACGTTGCAATAACACATTAATAGATACAGCCTAGTAGAACAAATTATATTTTAGTTGTAAAAAATCTTACAGGGCAGTGTATTTTGAACTTAAACTGAATAAAATTGAACCAGGTGCATGATAACGAGAGAATGCTTGAGAATGAAACAGAACAGAACAAAAGATATAAGAACACAAATAAAAAGGACAAATCAGCATAAAATAAACATAATTAGAAAAGAAAATAGGCCTAATACGACAGAGCAGAACAAATAAGAATGCAACAGAATGAAGTGGGATATACTATAATAGAATGCTGTTGATCATAATCCAATAGAATGAAGTGGGATATACTATAATAGAATGCTGTTGATCATAATCCAACAGAATGAAGTGGGATATACTATAATAGAATGCTGTTGATCATAATCCAACAGAATAAAGCGGGATATACTATAATAGAATGCTGTTGATCATAATCCAATAGAATAAAGTGGGATATACTATAATAGAATGCTGTTGATCATAATCCAACAGAATAAAGTGGGATATACTATAATAGAATGCTGTTGATCATAATCCAATAGAATAAAGTGGGATATACTATAATAGAATGCTGTTGATCATAATCCAATAGAATAAAGTGGGATATACTATAATAGAATGCTGTTGATCATAATCCAACAGAATAAAGTGGGATATACTATAATAGAATGCTGTTGATCATAATCCAATAGAATAAAGTGGGATATACTATAATAGAATGCTGTTGATCATAATCCAACAGAATAAAGCGGGATATACTATAATAGAATGCTGTTGATCATAATCCAATAGAATAAAGTGGGATATACTATAATAGAATGCTGTTGATCATAATCCAATAGAATAAAGTGGGATATACTATAATAGAATGCTGTTGATCATAATCCAACAGAATAAAGTGGGATATACTATAATAGAATGCTGTTGATCATAATCCAACAGAATGAAGTGGGATATACTATAATAGAATGCTGTTGATCATAATCCAACAGAATGAAGCGGGATATACTATAATAGAATGCTGTTGATCATAATCCAACAGAATAAAGCGGGATATACTATAATAGAATGCTGTTGATCATAATCCAATAGAATAAAGTGGGATATACTATAATAGAATGCTGTTGATCATAATCCAACAGAATGAAGTGGGATATACTATAATAGAATGCTGTTGATCATAATCCAACAGAATAAAGCGGGATATACTATAATAGAATGCTGTTGATCATAATCCAATAGAATAAAGTGGGATATACTATAATAGAATGCTGTTGATCATAATCCAATAGAATAAAGTGGGATATACTATAATAGAATGCTGTTGATCATAATCCAATAGAATGAAGTGGGATATACTATAATAGAATGCCGTTGATCATAATGCAATAGATTAGAACAGAACAGAAAAAAATCGAAGCAATATTGAATATCACATAATTATGAGAGACTCTGTTCTAACTCTTTTTCTAAATGTCGTATCAGCCCCAGCGCGGTAGGTGAGGCTCTGATCAAAGGACTCGAAGACGACAGTCTGAACGGAGTGGCACTCCAGCTGCTGACGGAAGAACCTCGAGTTCTCTTCGTCGACCAGAACAGTCTCATCGTCACCAGCGACTCCGTCACGACGGGACTTGCACAGAAGGCAACCCAGTAATGAAACGATCAAAACTTCAGAGATTCACATCCGGTTACAAATCGACAGTGCAATGTGCAACGTTTCGTTACCGGTCTAAACAAAATTTAGCATAATCAACGCCTAAATTAAAATCTTTTTAAACTTAATAACGACCAGAGTGAATAAAAGCTACTGAGAAACCAATGCAGTTCTACTTTAAAGTTTTGATATAAAATTTTTGTGAATGTTGAAATCATCTGCGTGTAAAGTTAAACTACTTAGGTCTATCTGAGTTAAGATCAATTATCTGAACTTGCATCTCGTCAATTTTGTTTAAAGCTTAGTCTGACTTAGGCTACTTTAAATCACATATTAGTCCATCTGAATTCTAAACCACGCCTGACTTTTAAATACGCGTTGGAGCTTGAACCGTTTCTCAGTTCATATGAAATATTATCACAATTTCTCTGACCTTAAACCATGTTTGAATGTATGTCACCTCCAAAATTTCGCTGGACTTGAACCACGTATGAATTTCAGTTCCCATCCTCGGCTCAAATTGGAGATGCATGATGTCGAAACGAGCAGAAGTCTTGTGATTTGATTTCTGAGCTCTGCCATCGGAACGATCGGATGTAAAACACGGACTAGTTCATCAATCAATCAATCAATCAATCAATCAATCAATCAATCAATCAATCAATCAAGACATTCATGACGACAAACATCATAGAGTAGCTTAAGCTGACTAGGAATTGCATAACCAAATAAAGCAAACAGGTTTATCAAGCGCTATGTAAGGCCAATCGCAGGGCACTAGCTCATTCACGCTCGTTAAACTTACATTAGATTTCGATCAGGTCCGCTTTACTGCTAGTGCGGGCCCGGGTGCTGTGATCATTATGCGGGCCCTCATCTGCCAGCCACCGGTTCAGCAGGCCTATAATTATACCATAGTTCTATTTGCTAACGAATAAAGCCTAAGGATGCATTTCCCGTGGTGTATTTGTTTTCTAAATAAGGGTTTAAGACATTTTAATACGTCTAGGCTTACAGTGACAAGATGTAGCCTAGCCTGCGAACGACCTTTTTTATTTGTCACAGTTTCCTAGTTATTATGCTTAGGCTATGTTTCATCCAGTTGATTTTCTTCATTGTTGTTTGACAAGATGTAGCCTATAGCCTACGAACGACCTTTTTTATTTGTCACAGTTTCCTAGTTATATGCTTAGGCTATGTTTCATCAAGTTGATTTTCTTCATTGTTCGCCATGTCCACAATTCGAAGGTCCCCAGTCTTTTATATAGGCCCTATAAATTTTTTCTCATGATCCATGTCTCTGATCCATACAACACCACACTCCATATCAATTGAAAAATCCCGCTATCTGGAATGGCCCCCCGCTAACCTTGCGACCTATGCCTAGGCTAAATTCACCTGCTTTTTATAAGTTGCTCAAATCTTACTTTTTTAGCTGTGCCTGGGGTGGAAGCGCCTGCGAGTAGGTTTCTCGAAGAGGCGCTATATAAATTGTCGAAATGAATGAATGAATGAATGGATTGAATACTTTATCGTCCGTTTCTTCAGATTCCTGTTAATTTTTCTTCTCAGTTTATCATAGTTCTTATATCTAAACCGATGAGTACCTCTTACGATTTTCAGGTCTAATAAAATAAAAATCCGATTTCCTTTACATTCCCCAGTAATGTCCTGCTAAATCAGAGTCAGGATCTTATTGTAGCCTACATGTACCAAGGCCTTAAAATGATCGGAGAAGGAAGAGCACTAGGCTAATAGAGTACACACAGCAAAAGAGAGACAAATGAATTGGGTAGGATAGAGGCTGAGGGCAGGCTCACTGCTAAGAACGGTCATCGAAGGAAAATGAAGGGAAACAAAACAAGAGGAGGATCACGACAGAATGATAATGCTCGAATGAATGATAACAAATGGACAGTCTATGGGAAGCTCGAAGAAGGAGGCGAAACATCGAGATGAATGGCGACGTGGAACATTTCAAAATGGCTTTGAAAGGCAGAAAACTAGAGAATAATATGATAAACTAGGCCATAGGTTTCAGAAATCAACAGTTAAACAATAATATTTCTAAATTCTACTAACTTTACTTCGGTAGAGTAGTGATTAACACGCTGGCCAAGAGTGCGAGAGGTAGTGAGTTCGAGCCCCCGTTGGGCGGATTTGCTTTGTAGGCTGCCATCGGCGCCGTGTAATTACAAAGCTGTCTGTTCTGTTAGTAGTTAAGTTTAATTAAGATTACTGCATAACATGTAAATGTAATGCGCAGTGCGTCTTGCAGGCGTTTAATTAAAGAAAAGATATTATTATTTATTAATATTATTATTATTATCTCAAGTGGCAAGTGAGAATGATTGACCTGCGTATTCTACTTTATGACATTACTGCTGTAAGATCATACTTCACAAAGATCAAAAGTAATAATAATAACAATAATAATCTACCTCGGGTTAAAAAATTATAGTAGGCCTAGGCCTAATAATAAATAAGTTCCTGCTATTTCAACAAATTTATAAACTTTTAGTTCGAGCTGATATAACTCTGATGTATGCATTGAACAACTTTGCAAATTTCGTTGACGATGACTTCGTATAGGCTATAGCAGCGGTTCTCAACCTTTTCACGCTCACGGACCCCTTTTTAATTTTTGGTCCCGATCACGGACCCCCACCGAAATTTGGCGCATTATCGTGACTGTGCGACTCTATAATCCTATATAATAGCAGGCCTACATGTATGCTATACTATAGCATAGGCCTATATATGCCTCTGCACTCCTGTAGCAAAATTTTTACATTACATATAAGATTATATGAAATTTATTAGAAAAAAACTGTATTTTATTTTAATGTAGGCCTAAGCTTTGGGCATGCATATTCGAGCACAGCTTATCTGCTCGAGACACTCATGCATCAAGCTAACTCTTGCATGGATGCAACGTAGCCTACATCTTCAATGTAGGCCTAGTGCCATTTTTAATAGTCACTTCAATGATTTGGTTCAATTCCGATGTTGGTAAATTCCACGAATCAAAGTTTGCAAGAAACTGACTGGAAGTCATCGAAAAACTGTGAACGTTCAAATTACCGAATTAGAAGTTGAACTGATCCATCTATGATTGACCGAAAATTAAATTAACAAATTTTGGTTGATTGATCCGAGCATTTCCTTATTTTTATGCGAATTCATGCAATTGATCAAATGTGTCAAAGTTATCTACCACTATCCGTTTTGCGCCAGATATCAAGTTTTTTTTAAAATGCAGACACTTTATCACTAAGGGTGATTAGATTTGTCTGCATCACTTGCGTAGAGGAATTCAGTTTATTAAAAAAAATGCCAGCCAGTTAAGCCAAAGTTGAAACTCATGAGTTGTTTATTCAAATGAATTACATGTGGGCTGTGGTCTTTTTCTAAGAAACTTACTCAAAAGCATCCCGAAATCTAGAGTCGGTTGCAAACAGATCCATCTAAAACAAATGAATTTGTAGGCCTAATTAATCAGCGTAGGCCTATTATTACCGGTGATTTCATGTCGCCATTGAAAAGGAGAAATATTGAAAAATTGACAAAGATTTTATCTGTTTCTATGTTTTTAACTAAGAAATATATAATTTTCAGGACTTGCTCGCGGACCCCCAGGCAGATGGCGGCGGACCCCGCGGACCCCCGGTTGAGAACCGCTGGGCTATAGGCCTATAAATGCTGCAGCATTCTAGCTAATGAATTTCATCTCTTCCGAGAATGCGGGCCCCTCAAAACTGTGGACCCGGGTGCTGCAGTACCCTTAGTACCTACCTTAAAGCGCCTGATTTCGATGCAAAAGAATAACTAAGATTAGGCATACATGACAATAATTAGGAAACGCGTCCAGCCTCGATTATAGTTATGACGTTAATATTAAGAAAAATCTACGGAAACACGTATGACGTTCAGAAAACATCTGTAATTACGCCTACAAAACCTCGTGATATCGACAGATCCTCTGAGGAGGGCTCGACAAGTTTTTATGACCTTGAGCAAATAATTCAGACTCCTTCTTTACCTCACGGAATGACGCCCGCTGAGAATGAAGGCATCCACGTCCCGCCACACGACAGGAGCACACACAACCGCTCACGTTAAACTGTTTTGAAACATATGTTCGTCGGTTCGATTTCTAATCTCGTTCTACGAGAAGGGGGCTAAACAGGACCATCTGTCGGGTCTTAGAGTCAACAAATGCCAGCAGTTATTGCGATCTATAATCGATGGCAGTCAGGCGGTCGCGCCAGGCTAATCAATTCATTGATCACATCTCGATATCCTATGTCTCTGATTTTTCTCTCTCTCTCCCTCCTTGACGTCGTAATCATCGTTCGTCTCTTGCATCACACGACGACCAGCGTACGGCTGTCCCTCCTATCGTCTCTCTCTGCCTTCGTCTACTCTCACTCTCTTTCTATGTCCCGTGGATTGCTGCCTGCCTGTCTCTCTGCATGCCAGTGTCTCTCTATCTGTGTCCGTCTGTTCGTCTGCCTAACGGTTTGAGGGAGCCCAAACACACAATATTTGCGGGTGGGTTGGGAAATAATTGAGCTGCCATTGACCGTTTTCTGTTTTCGACAGACGGTGGAGGTGTAGGCGCCACGCGGTCACTTCTCTAGACGTGAAGCGTATAAAACGAGGTCCGTTTGACGGCAAGAGCATTGCAGTTGTTGCCTAGTTGCCAACAGGTTAACTGGAGTCAACAGCGGTGGAGAACAGACGACACACTTGAGAAGAACAGTCCGCGCACTTCTCGAAAGAAAGCACCGACTGAACAACAGCAGCAGCAAGAACAACTGTGTGCGATGGCCGCTTTCCGGAGTCTCGTCCTCTTGCTGGTGGCGCTGGCTCCCATTGCGCTGGCAAGAATCAGCGAGAAGGAAAGGCAAGTGTCTGAGAATCTATTATTCCGAGTTATTAATTTTATCAGCTTCACTGCGTTTCATTAAGACGTCCTCTTCTCATTACAAGACGAACGGTGCTCGATTGGTTAGTAGTGAGGTCGAACTGCAACGCGGGGAGTACGGGTTCGATCCTCGTCCGAGACGGTTACTGCGTAGGACCTTGAGACACTAGTCCTTCACTCACAATATTGCTGTGCAATATATCATTGCAGTTGCGCCGTCGATGCGCATGCGCACTTCTGTCAATCTTCTGAGCTTTGCAAGAAGGACGATATATCAAACTGCATTGTATTTTACTCGTTATCCATCTATCTTTCTGTTCGTCTATCCATTTATTCTTCTGTTATACATCTGCCCACCTATAATACACACCTATCAACCTATCTATTTATCTATTTTTCTATCTATCTATCTACTCGCTCACCAACCTATCTATCTATCTATTTATCTATCTACTCGCTCACCAACCTACCTATCTATACAACAACCTGCTCACCCACCAACTACTTATCTATCTAGGCCAGTGGTACCCAACCTTATTTGACTTTAGGGTCACTTTTTCTAAGTTGGAAGACACGAGGGCCACTTTTTCTTAGTTGAAGGACATTGGGGGCCACAAAGATAAAATTTAATTGACTAGAAGCATTTAAAATTGTTATTACTGAATCAAAATAGAATGTTTGCTGTTATTCATAGACGTTAAATAAAATAATTTGCAATAGAAAATAATTATATGTTCTATCCTGTCCAAATTATCAATTTTTCATATATTTGGTTAATTCTTTGAGAGGATGAGGGCCATTTTTAGACCTGGCGTGCCACTTTTGGTCCGCGGGCCATGGGTTGGGAAACACTGATCTAGGCCTACCTACCTGCTTGCCTGCTTACCTATTCAGCCAACGGGATAGCCATCAATCTATCTGCATTGCTCTTCACACTTTCTCCTTTCTTTCATTCTTCATATATATATAGTATATATATATATATCTGTCTTTCTGTATGTCTCTTTCTCTGTCTCTCTCTGTCTCTCTCTTTCTTTCTCTCTATCTCTTACCATCCTAATCTTACATTCGTTCTCTTCACCTTGTTTAGTCCCTACTTTGATTTTCTACCTTATTTTCTTTTGGTTTTCTATGCCATATAATTATATGTAATGAGGTGCACAATTGAAGAAGCCATAATCACACAGAAACATGACGGAGCAGCATGTCTATGTTTCAGTTTTAACCTCCTCCGAGAAGCCAACAGCTTCGACCCTGAGAATCTGAACGAACCAGAAGGACTCTTCGCCCCGGAAGACAACGACCTTCCGAATGGCGATCGCCAGCTGATCTACAGCGGTCCCGAAGGACGGGAGGCGTGCGTCATCTGTCAGAGATCATCTCCAAGAGACGACGACGATGACGATACGACCGACGCCATCAGACAACTGAAGAAGGAAGTCAATCAGCTGAAAAAGCGTGCCAAACGACAGCCTGATGACGACGATGACTCTAAAGGTACAACTTAACTTAGCAATAACTTAACTTAACTTAACATTGCATGCTTTACTTAAGAAGTCAACGTAACATTGCGTGATAACATGGTTTTACGAGTGTCTAGAACTCACTGATAACGGTTGTGTCATGGCGACATATAAATTGTCGTCAATAATATTATTATTGTAATATTGCCTAACTTATGGCACTACCATGTAAACTAACAGAGGTGCTGTTTTGAGGGCATCCTGAATCCTGATGACGGTAGCACTTAATACAAGAATATAACAGCGCTTTAATACGTAAAATAGTCGTAAGTAGGCTACATGGCGTAACATAAGATCCATAGGTCACAGGTGGTTCGGAAAGCATTTAGAATAAAGGAAACTCATTCGTTGGTCTAATCACTCTCCTGGATTCTGGAAATCAGCGCGTCGACTTTGTCGCTTGATGTCCAGTTGTCCACTGGTCCTTTCATTGTTTAAGTCTATTAACAAAATCGAATCACTTCTTGAGTTTCTAAGCTCTTCTCTTTCTGCAAAAATCATCTGTCCCTCTTTGATGATGATCTATGGAACCGAAATAAATTGTCAACGTCTAGGCTGAGTTACCACGCCCCGTAAAGCGTACACATTCCTTTCTAATTGGCCAATACCGTAGATTCCACCATTCCACTTTGCCTACCTACAGCACGTATTTAGCTACGGTCCCATTTCCAACCTCTCTATCCTATCCAAGTAAACTTGTCCTTACCCGGCTCAACAGCTACCTTTCTTCCAACTCAGCCCTCTACCACACCGATCTGACTTGACGGAACACCACCCCTCCACAGAAACTTCACTTTCCTCTCTGAGCAATAAACTGGTCTCTGCCGAAGTCAACCACCACCAGCAAGAGTCCTGTCTTTGGCCATCATTGGGTTCCACATCCGACACCATTGATAACAGTCTTCGCCTTCATCACCGGTCTTCTTCGTTTGGCGACTATGGCGCTGTCCTAATTTGGCGTAGCCTATCAACGAGGCAATAATTATGTCAGATATACTCGTTTAAATGTGGAGTCGAGTAACTCGTTTGACTGTAGACACAGCAGATGAAAACTTGTGCTTGTTGGAATCAGAAGCATATGAATCATTTGCAGCTTATAGATTTTTCTCTTAATAAAGTGATTATGTTTCACAGTGTGTCTTAAATAGCGGCTGCTGTCTGATGATGTAAAAATAAGAGTCATGCAGTCTCAAAACAGGTCTCTTATCACGCTCTCAGTTTCGATAAGACTAGACATCCAAGTGATCCAACAGCCTCCTCCGAAAAGTTTCCTGACCTCTCCCCGACCCCTCTGTTGGAAAGTCTAGAGCCCCCACCGAGCATGCTTGTCTTTCTCTGGGCCTGCTTCCCCATTGCGCCATCGCGTCTTCTGAGGCCAATAAACTACACTCTCGACTTCATCGTAACGGCGTCGTTGTTCCACTGCGAACGTTTGACGATTTCAAACGAGACAGGCCCTACAAGATCTCGTGCTTATGATTTGTCGCTGTTGAACTTCTTTCGACAGTTTAAAATCTAGAAATAGAAATTCATTGAAAACATCCGCGCTTAGTTTGCGACTTGAGTCTAGTTTTAGAGGCCATTCTTACCAACTGCATAGATTTGTGGGGAAAAATATCATATTGTGCCATAAATGACTTTTATTCAGATCTGCCACGTAAACCTCGAAAAGGCGGGAAGGATCCACGAGAACAGAAACCTGATCCAGATCAAGATGTACCAGCACCTGCTACCCCAGATCAGGCACCACCTACTCCAGACCAGGACCAGCCAGCTCCTGCTACCCCAGATCAGGCACCACCTGCTCCAGACCAGGACGAGCCAGCTCCTGCTACCCCAGACCAGGCACCACCTGCTCCAGACCAGGACGAGCCAGCTCCTGCTACCCCAGATCAGGCACCACCTGCTCCAGACCAGGACCAGCCAGCTCCTGCTACCCCAGATCAGGCACCACCTGCTCCAGACCAGGACGAGCCAGCTCCTGCTACCCCAGACCAGGCACCACCTGCTCCAGACCAGAACCAGCCAGCTCCTGCTACCCCAGATCAGGCACCACCTGCTCCAGGCCAGCAGGACCAGCCAGATCCTGCTACCCCAGATCAAGCACCACCTGCCCCAGGCCAGGACCAACCAGCTGCTCCTACCCCAGATCAAGCACCACCTGCTCCAGGCCAGGACCAACCAGCTGCTCCTACCCCAGATCAGGCACAACCTGCTCCAGACCAGGACCAGCCAGCTCCTCTTACCCAAGATCAGGCACCACCTGCTCCAGGCCAGGACCAGCCAGCTCCTGCTACCCCAGATCAGGCACCACCTGCTCCAGACCAGGACCAACCAGCACCGGGTAAACCTCAAAGGCAGACTAGGCCAAATTCACCAGGCAGACCTGGAAAAGGCGGGAAGGTGCCGCGAGATAAGAAACCCGATTCAGACAAGGACCAACCAGAGCCTGATACCCCAGATGAGACACCAGACTCTCCAGATCAGGACCAGACAGACCCTGATACCCCAGATGATGATTCAGCAGACACTCCAGATCAAGTCCCGGCAGCACCTCAACCTCCTTTGAAGCCCGAAGAGCAACCCAAAGCGATTCTGAATGACCTCGATAGCATAGCCCCTTCCAACCCAGATGACATTGCTGCCATCAGTCAAGTCAGAGATCTTCTAAATAAGACGGATCAATCGCCTGCAGCGCCGGCGACGCCCGAAGAGGCTAAGAAGAAGGCCGATGAGTTGGACGCGGCCGCAGCGAGTCTCGAAGTGCTAGCTGCAAAGGAACCTGATCCAGTCAAAAAGAAGGTCCTGAAGGCCTGCATTCATCGCATCACGATTTATAAAACAAAAACATACACCGTGGTAACAACAAGAAAGACCACCAGAACTCAGACGAAGACCAAGAAGACAAGAACCACTGGAAAGACCACAGACAAGACGAAAAAGGGAACTAAGGGCCACAAGGGAATCAAACCTGGCAAAGACCAACCAGGACAGCCAACCTCTGCAGATCAAGACCAGGCACCTCGAACGCTACGGCCCGAGGAACAACCAACACAGCTTGCGACTGATCTCGGTAACGTAGCCCCATCCAACCCAGCCGACGGTGATACCATCAACCAAGCCAAAGATGCACTGACAAAAGAGTCTCAATCGCCGCCGCCGGCGACGCCCGAAGATGCCCAGAAGAGGGCAGATACGTTGAATGCTCAAGTGACGAGTCTTCAAGCGTTAGCTGCAAAGGAACCTGACGCGGCGAAAAAGAAGGTCCTCCTGAAAATCGTTAGATATTTCGTGAACTATATCACAACAACATACACAACTGTGACAACAACAAAGACCAGAACTCATACGAAGAGGAGAACCATCGGCAAGTCCAGGACGACGAGTGGATCGAAAGACTTCAAGGGAATCAGAAGGAGGCACGGCAAATCAGGATCAGGATCTGACGATGACTCATCATCATCAGATGATGCACCTCAAACTCTGCAGCCAGAGGAACAACCAACACAGATTGCGACTGATCTCGGTAACGTAGCCCCATCCAACCCAGCCGACGGTGATACCATCAACCAAGTCAAAGATGCACTGACAAAAGAGTCTCAATCGCCGCCGCCGGCGACGCCCGAAGATGCCCAGAAGAGGGCAGATGCTTTGAATGCAGTCGTAGCGAGTCTCCAAGCGCTAGCCACAAAGGAACCTGACGCGGCGAAAAAGAAGACTTTTCTTCTAATCATTAAACGTTTCACGATTTATATCCGAAAAACAATCACTTGGATAATAAGAAAGACCAGAACTCATAGCAAGAGGTGGACGAAAACCAGACACGGGACATCGAGTGGATCGAGAGACATCAAGGGAATCATTAAAAAGGGAATAAAGTCTCTGTTGGGTTCTACGGATCGAAGCAAATCGGACGATGACTCATCATCATCAGATGATGCACCTCAAACTCTGCAGCCAGAGGAACAACCAACACAGATTGCGACTGATCTCGGTAACGTAGCCCCATCTAACCCAGCCGACGGTGATACCATCAACCAAGCCAAAGATGCACTGACAAAAGAGTCTCAATCGCCGCCGCCGGCGACGCCCGAAGATGCCCAGAAGAGGGCAGATGCTTTGAATGCAGCCGTAGCGAGTCTCCAAGCTTTAGCTACAAAGGAACCTGACGCGGCTAAAAAGAAGACTTTTCTCCTAATCATTAAACGTTTCACGATTTATATCAGAAAAACAATCACTTGGATAATAAGAAAGACCAGAACTCATGGCAAGAGCTGGACGAAATCCAGACACGGGATATTGAGTGGAACGAGAGACATCAAGGGAAGAAGGAGGCACGGCAAATCAGGATCAGGATCTGACGATGACTCATCATCTACAGATCAGGCACCTCAAACTCTGCAGCCAGAGGAACAACCAACACAGATTGCGACTGATCTCGGTAACGTAGCCCCATCCAACCCAGCCGACGGTGATACCATCAACCAAGCCAAAGATGCACTGACAAAAGAGTCTCAATCGCCGCCGCCGGCGACGCCCGAAGATGCTCAGAAGAGGGCAGATGCTTTGAATGCAGTCGTAGCGAGTCTCCAAGCGCTAGCCACAAAGGAACCTGACGCGGCGAAAAAGAAGACTTTTCTCCTAATCATTAAACGTTTCACGATTTATATCAGAAAAACAATCACTTGGATAATAAGAAAGACCAGAACTCATAGCAAGAGCTGGACGAAAACCAGAAACGGGACATTGAGTGGAACGAGAGACATCAAGGGAAGAAGGAGGCACGGCAAATCAGGATCAGGATCCGACGATGACTCATCATCTACAGATCAGGCACCTCAAACTCTGCAGCCAGAGGAACAACCAACACAGATTGCGACTGATCTCGGTAACGTAGCCCCATCTAACCCAGCCGACGGTGATACCATCAACCAAGCCAAAGATGCACTGACAAAAGAGTCTCAATCGCCGCCGCCGGCGACGCCCGAAGATGCCCAGAAGAGGGCAGATACGTTGAATGCAGCCATAACGAGTCTCCAAGCTTTAGCTGCAAAGGAACCTGACGCGGCGAAAAAGAAGACTTTTCTCCTAATCATTAAACGTTTCACGATTTATATCAGAAAAACAATCACTTGGATAATAAGAAAGACCAGAACTCATAGCAAGAGCTGGACGAAAACCAGAAACGGGAAATTGAGTGGAACGAGAGACATCAAGGGAATCAGAAGGAGGCACGGCAAATCAGGATCAGGATCTGACGATGACTCATCATCATCAGATGATGCACCTCAAACTCTGCAGCCAGAAGAACAACCAACACAGATTGCGACTGATCTCGGTAACGTAGCCCCATCCAACCCAGCCGACGGTGATACCATCAACCAAGCCAAAGATGCACTGACAAAAGATTCTCAATCGCCGCCGCCGGCGACGCCCGAAGATGCCCAGAAGAGGGCAGATACGTTGAATGCAGCCGTAGCGAGTCTCCAAGCTTTAGCTGCAAAGGAACCTGACGCGGCGAAAAAGAAGACTTTTCTCCTAATCATTAAACGTTTCACGATTTATATCAGAAAAACAATCACTTGGATAATAAGAAAGACCAGAACTCATAGCAAGAGCTGGACGAAAACCAGAAACGGGACATTGAGTGGATCGAAAGACTTCAAGGGAATCAGAAGGAGGCACGGCAAATCAGGATCAGGATCTGACGATGACTCATCATCATCAGATGATGCACCTCAAACTCTGCTGCCAGAGGAACAACCAACACAGATTGCGACTGATCTCGGTAACGTAGCCCCATCCAACCCAGCCGACGGTGATACCATCAACCAAGCCAAAGATGCACTGACAAAAGATTCTCAATCGCCGCCGCCGGCGACGCCCGAAGATGCCCAGAAGAGGGCAGATACGTTGAATGCAGCCGTAGCGAGTCTCCAAGCTTTAGCTGCAAAGGAACCTGACGCGGCGAAAAAGAAGACTTTTCTCCTAATCATTAAACGTTTCACGATTTATATCAGAAAAACAATCACTTGGATAATAAGAAAGACCAGAACTCATAGCAAGAGCTGGACGAAAACCAGAAACGGGAAATTGAGTGGATCGAAAGATATCAAGGGCATCATTAAAAAGGGCATCAAGTCTCTGTTGGGTTCTACGGATCGAAGCAAATCAGGATCCTTCTCGAAGCATCGGTCCTCTGAATCTGGATCGGGATCAGGAAATAGGACTAGGACCCATAAAGCTGCATCAGGAAAAATCCCGAGGACACACATCAAATCTGGAGCAGGGTCGAAAGACGACGGTATATTAGGAAAAATCCCGAGGACACACATCAAATCTGGAGCAGGGTCGAAAGACGACGGTATATTAGGAAAAATCCCGAGGACACACATCAAATCTGGAGCAGGGTCGAAAGACGACGGTATATTAGGAAAAATCCCGAGGACACACATCAAATCTGGAGCAGGGTCGAAAGACGACGGTATATTAGGAAAAATCCCGAGGACACACATCAAATCTGGAGCAGGGTCAAAAGACGACGATAAATCAGGAAAAATCCCGAGGACACACATCAAATCTGGAGCAGGGTCGAAAGACGACGATAAGTCAGGAAAAATCCCGAGGACACACATCAAATCTGGAGCAGGGTCGAAAGACGACGATATATTAGGAAAAATCCCGAGGACACACATCAAATCTGGAGCAGGGTCAAAAGACGACGATAAATCAGGAAAAATCCCGAGGACACACATCAAATCTGGAGCAGGGTCGAAAGACGACGACAAATCAGGAAAAAGCCCGAGGACACAGATTAAATCTGGAGCAGGGTCGAAAGACGACGACAAATCAGGAAAAAGCCCGAGGACACAGATTAAATCTGGAGCAGGGTCGAAAGACGACGACAAATCAGGAAAAATCCCGAGGACACAGATTAAATCTGGAGCAGGGTCGAAAGACGACGACAAATCAGGAAAAATCCCGAGGACACAGATCAAATCTGGAGCAGGGTCGAAAGACGACGACAAATCAGGAAAAATCCCGAGGACACAGATTAAATCTGGAGCAGGGTCGAAAGACGACGACAAATCAGGAAAAAGCCCGAGGACACAGATCAAATCTGGAGCAGGGTCGAAAGACGACGATAAATCTGGAAAAATCCCGAGGACACAGATTAAATCTGGAGCAGGGTCGAAAGACGACGATAAGTCAGGAAAAATCCCGAGGACACAGATCAAATCTGGAGCAGGGTCGAAAGACGACGATAAATCTGAAAAAATCCCGAGGACACAGATTAAATCTGGAGCAGGGTCGAAAGACGACGACAAATCAGGGAAATCAGCGAAGCCACAGAGCGATTCTGCATCTGGAGCGAAGGATAGCTCTAAATCAGGAGCGAAGGATAGCTCTAAATCAGGAACATCATCACAGTCACAGAGCAGCTCTGTATCTGGAGCGAAAACATCATCACAGACGAAGAGTTCGAGCAAATCAAGCACCAAAACCGACGTTCAAACAAAGACCGTCGTTGTTACGGAAATTCAAGAAGTCGTCGAATATGTGGAAGTGGACGCAAAGAAGAAGTAACAGGTAAGCAGAATACTCGCCATGTTCTTGGATTCTCTGCTCGTTCGTGCAAATTACAGCTCGCATGTTCTGCATCGAATTATTGAGCCGCACAGAGACACACGGTTGTGATTTGCATTTCTTGTCCTAATACTAAATTAAGAAACTTTCCGACAATTTTCGAAAGTTGTAAATTCATTTTAGAATGATTTGCTCAAGCAGAGTAAATTTTTGCGATGAAACATGACAATAGTCCTAAACGAACCAGTATATGCAAAACTATCACTATTCCCGAAAAAATTGATGACCTTTTTTTCGTCATTTGGTCCAACTTTCCTTGAAATATATGCTATTTTCCATGCCAAAAAACTGATAGCCTCTTTTTAAAGTCATGTAGCCGAATTGTCTGGAAAATATACCATTAATGCCTGCTATTGAAAACTTGTTGAAACCTAATGGGGGAGCACGTTCTATGGGCGTTTCTCAATGGAGGCCATGGCCGGACCGGCGGACATGCCCCCTGGATCCGCCATGCATGGATGTGGGCCTATTATTTTTTAAAGTACTAGACCTATTGCTACTAAAAAGAAATTCGTATGCGTATGAAATGGACTGGCGCCAATTAATTATTTATTCAGTGCAATGTTCTTTTATCTTTTCAGGGCTGCCGAGCGATGTCTCGAATATCCTGTGGAAAATTCAGTCTAAAATGAAGACAATGAGGCTGTATACATAGTCAGTAGAATCAGAAACACTTAGACGATCAGAATTATTCAACGTAGCTGAACCGTTCTCCACTTTCAACGTCCAGGCAATATCGATGCCAAATTCAACTGAACTATTGTAGGCAAATTTAGCTCATGTGCTTTCAACGCGTGGCCTAAAACTTTGCACATGTGAATTAATGACATATGCACGCAGTGCGAAAATGTACATACCGTGCATGTCGTAAGATATTTGCATTATGTATATTCCACTTAGCATTTGATCTACAAACTCATATATATGTGTATACATACTAATTATACAATATATATATACTGCGATATAGTATACAACGTGTATATACGTGCTCGTAAATGTAAACACTGATGTATGTGTATGTACGGATATATGTGCACTTGTGTATATGCTTGTATGCATGGATAGATACACGGGTATTTTATATCTAGTATAAATTAGAATTCGAAAATACGTCAACAAAAAGTGATGGATGTGAAGCGAAATTACGCTGATAGAAGCCATCATTCTGCAATGAAATATGTAATATATAAATATATTATATAACAAACTATATGCCTATATATTTATATATTAAAACTTAAAATAAAACTATCGTGTTGACTTGATTTTTATGGAGAATCTATGCTGTGGAACGGTCGACAGCCGACTTTTGAAAGGGAGAGAGTAAATTTAATAGGATAGACAAAGCACAAGTACTTTGAGTCATGTAGCCTACGCTATAGTATACATGCACATTACATTGGACTATCTTTGGCGACTCTAAACCTCCTGGATCGGGGTTGAGTTTGGGGCCCAGTTTCCAGTTCTCTTCGTATTTGGCTCAATTCTTTACATTCGTTGAACCCTTCTCTCTGTATACCATGCACACACCTTTTGCAGGGTCACTTGTATACGCGGATGACGTCCAGACCATTGGTCATGCTCCTCTTGTCCAATCCATCGATGCAATGGTTGTCATCCAACGGACTTTGCTTGAACACGGTTAAGACTAAACTGATCTGGTTTGGAGCTGGTCCGAAGATCTCTAAGCTTCATTGCCGATACTAAATCTAATCTTATCTGCCTTGACTTTTTCAACCATTGGCCGTTATCTGCAGTAGGCGTCACCTTGATATCAATCAAAATATTATGTTCTCATAGCATCTGTCGGTCGTTTCTGCTACTATCATCTGAGGAAGATCCTGTAATTGTAATCAGAAATTTGAATGGCGCCTCTGTAAGAGACAAGTCAACCTCGCTCTAGCAACTACATGCATATCAGCAGCAGCAGCAGCAGCAGCAGCAGCAGCAGTCATTGCGTACGCAGGAATAACTGTTGATGCAACATCAACTGCTAAACCAATAGCAACAGCTGATGCAACAGCATCGGCGCTCGTAGCAAGACAATGCTTGTATAGCAACAGCATCTTGACTGCCGCATAAGCGATGGCCACAACAGCATCAGCAGCTTCAGCCTCTGCCTCAGCAGCCATCAGATGCTGGACTGCTGGTCGATCCTGGGCCATTAGTCTCATCGCCCTTAATTACCACTATTGTCCTTGCCTTCATCTGCAGCCGCATAGACTGCTGTCACCTGGTCACCTGGTGCCGTCAGCTCTTGGAGCTCTGGCGACTACTGTAACTTCTTATAATTATGCAGATCTCTCCAAATAACGTCAGCTTACACTCAAACTGGCGCTGCACTTGGCTGCCAGACTGATCGCCTGCCTTCTTCTTTTCTCTAGTGTTTCGCCAAGTCGTGTGACAAATGAACTGCACTTGGTCCTCGTCATTGAACTGCGGAGCAAACAATTTGAGTTGGCACTGCGCAGAAACGCTACAAAATACAAATTCAACTGTTCTCTTTAAACGACTAAACAATAGTAGGCCTAAACATTTCCACCGATAAATTTTGAATCATGTACATCCATGAGCCAGGGTTTTGCCATCTTCCTCCTGTGAGTAAGAAATAATTAACTGTGAGCGCTAATAAAAATCATTTTCGCATAATCATCATCATCATCATCAGCAGCAGCAGCAGCAGCACCACCACCACCACCACCACCACCACCACCACCACCATCATCATCATCATCATCATCATCATCATCATCATCTTCGCGGCGACATCGCCATCATTGCTTGAAAATATGGTCCACAATAGATCTACCAAGAGTGAAACCGATCGGCCTATGTATGTCAAATTATCTGGAATTTGGAAGGCAGCAAAGACCTCTCCGAGCGCTGACAGCAGGGTAGTGCCACAATAGTTGCTACAACCTTGTAAAACGGAAAGATGGTGCGTTTGGCCCAGTCAGTAGGCGCTATGTCCCTGAACACCCGAGTGAGTCGCGTCCTCGCCACTGTCTCTAGCAACTCGGCTGTAATAATAATTATACTCCAGACTTCTGGTTCTTGCCAACGCATCTGTTGGCTCTTGTTTGTATGTATGTGCACCTGTTATAGCGTCCCTTCAAGAAATTCTTACTCAGAGGTGCTCCAGACTACAGCGCGTACACTGAATCGGAGTTTGACGCCGAAGCGCTGAGCAATTGCGAGTGAAAGACTTGCCCAAGTTCCCTACGAGGCGGTTTGAGGTGGATTCGAACCTGCAACCCTCCAGCTGCAAGGCAACGAACATACCACAGCGCCCCACTGTTTGGTTGGAGGAAGAAGATGTCGATTGAAAGATTCGTAAAACTGTCGAATCTGCTGCGAGTGGCTGCAAAGGGTGCTTCAGAAGGTTAAAATGATACCGTATACGCCAATTAGAATGGTATTCCTGCACCAATTAGAAGGGTACCCCTGAACCGATCGATCTTTTGTTTTCTGCTTTGCCCCAGTTGCTTGTAGTTGTGTTCGAAGCAATGCGAGATCAGCGACATGGCAGAGCCAGACTCTCGGACGTCTAAGAAAGTGTGCCCTTGTCCAATGTCCACCCTCAAGGTGGCTGTCACCAAAGAGTTCCTCGGACCGAATTAGCTGTTCACATCTTCATCTGTTAAATTGAGCAGAGTGTCCACGCGGCACCCGACGAACTGGAGATCCCTACAAAATTGCCTACGGACAATCGGTATGCGCTATATGCGACGTGGACACACCTGCCTGGAGCTGTCTATGGGCATGCATAGCAGTAGTGCATCCTGGGAGGGGGTATCAGCCTATCGATCTCGAATCATGTGCGTCCACGAACCAGAACATGGCCATCTGTTCGATATAAACGAGTCGGTGAATAACTGTCAAAGCTAATAAGGTGCATGATGTACGGGTCGATATATGCCAGCCGTAGAATTCGAACCTGCGACATCAGTTGAGTGAGAGCTTTTGGCAGATCAAATGTGGCCAGGCCACTCGATGACGGAAATTGTCTGGTAGAATAACTCAGTTGTTTTAACTGGCAGGGCTGAATCATGAATGCTCCGATAAAGTGGCGTGCAGCTAAAGGTTCGGGACTTGAAGTTTGTAAGCGTGGCGCCTGAGGCTGTAATGTTAACCTGAAAGTAAATAATCACAACCTGTCTGTTACATCAGGGAGGGTATCAGCTAGAGGACCAGAGCCTTATAAATTGACAGTATCTGGATCTTGGCAGGGGCTATACCAGGTTATTCTGGAACTTACACAGAGAAACACCATCAGTCCACCAAATTTAGATGTCAACTTCATTACGATCCCATGAGTTACACACTATAAGGGAAGTAGCTCCTCCAACCAGCGCGATGGATGGCTGATCTTCTTGAGTGATCAGACTTCTAATGCTTAGAACTGCCTGGTGACTTTGTCCACTGTCATTTGTCTATAACAAGAGATATAATCTATATTATAATTCTGAAACACTTTCCATATGTTTGTTTATTTGTTTGTTCGCTTTTGACTCTCCCCTGCAGAATAGGCTCGGAAATGAAACAGCGTCGGTTTAAAAAAATTATTGCAGTCGATTCTTACCCAAATTATAAGGTCATCGCAACTATTTTCAGGTTTTAATATTATTCAGTTTAAAACAAAAGTTATTAGCGTTTTAAGACAGATTTCGTCAATAAATGATCAGGCTAGGGTTTTAGTCAAGAGTCTAGCCTACTCCGCATGACGTCATTCCCGCCCAGTAATAATTTCGGTAGCGCCCCGCGGGGGTGGGTCAAGTTTGGCTTTTTTGGGAAGCGAGATCGGGTGGAGGGTTGGCGAAAACCCGAAATTTAGCAGCCAACGATGGGCACCAGAGTGGAGTGGTGTTTAAAACCCTAAATTTCTCTTTAGAACTCGAGTTATTAGCGTTTTTAGACAGAAGCGTTTTAAGACAGATTTCATCGCTCACACTTTGGTAAACAGCATCGAGCTTTAGTAAAAGAGCCTACAGCCCGAATGACGTCATACAAGCACAGTAATAATTTCCCTAGCGCCCCGCAGGGGCGTGTTAGGTTTGGCTTTTGGGGAAGCGGGGTGGGGTAGAGGGTTGGCGAAAACCTGAAATTTAGCGGTCAACGTTGGGTACCATAGGGGAGTAGTGTTTAAAACCCTAAATTTCCCGGGCAACGCCGGGTTACACATCTAGTTATACAATATATACGCGTACACATTATTTTTAGTGTTTGATATTACCAGACATTGTATTGTAGTGTAGACTAAAAGTATCGCCGTCTGTGACTCGGCTGTGGTTCTCCTTCAAGAGGACAAGCACCGTCCGGTTGCCTGGATGTCTCTCTCACTCTCTCTGTCTGTCTGTCCGTCTGCCTGTCTGTCTGTCTGCTCCGCTCTCTGTTCACATTCCCATCTATGTAGCTACTCGGAAGCCTTACTCTTGTTCTCTCTCCATACCTCCAGTCTGTCTCCGTACCATTTCGTCCTGCTATCTACCTGTCGTTGTGCCACTTCCTACATTCTGATGTCTGTGCCTCGGCTCTTCCGTCCGCCTGCATACGTCTAAGTAGATCCAAATCCATACATTCTTACACCTGTCCCCTCTTAGGGAAATTATGCTACAAATCTGAATATGCTACAAATAATCGACCCGAGCCCAATTTTTACTCTCGGTGACGTGGATGTCCACGCGTCAATGCCTATATAAGACGAGATCTGTCCAACAAGCGATTCGTCAGATCAGAACCCTCGACTAGAATCCGAAATCGAACTCAAAAGTCGACGAAGATCAAACTTCAAAGTTGTGTCAAATCGTCATTGAAGAGGAGTCCAGGAGCAGAAACGATGGCGACACTGAGGACATTGACCGTTCTTCTGGCAGCCGCTTTTGTCACCGTTCTGTCACAGGCGACCAGCAAAAGAGAAAGGCAAGTATAACCAAGAATGCAGAACTTGTCCATATTCTATAGCGGCGCTTTCGAATATGTGCCAGATAATTTGTTTAGAAATTAGGCCCCTACGCGTGTCGTTAGCTTTTAGGCTTGGTGATTTGATTGCCTATACATTGAATGCAACTGTTGGAAATCCATTTATAGACACAGAAGTTTTAGTCCCAATGATTCTTTCTAGATCAGTGCCCTCCTCGTCTCGTCACACACGCACACACACCACCATGACATGACGCCGGGGAAAACAGGTTAACTAACGTTCTTTCCCGTTTCATGCACAGAAAGTTTAAACGATGGTTTTATGATACTGAAGCAGAAGATTGAATCAAACTAGGCCTATTTGGCGCACCCTGTAGCCGCAAGTGAAATATGCTCCTTCATCCAATTCTATGTTTTCCCACCAAAACCTGTAATACCGTCTATATAATGGAACAAAAGTGGCGTCCAAGTAGCAGCGTAAAGGAGCATCACTCCTAATTCCTACAAGTAAAATATAAATAGTTAGTTCCATCACTATTGTAACTATATAACGTGACAAATTTTAAGTAAAGTACATAGTTTTAATAATAATGCTATTTTAAAATAAGTTTAGATGTTTCAAGAAATTACGTTGACGATATGCGTGGTGTAAAACAAACTAAATGCGATATTCCGATAAATACACGAACGCATAATGTTATTTGGCTCCTAGTTTTCGCTGTCTCAAAGTTCATCTATGCACTATAGGCTATATAAGTCATGGGTTTAAGAGGCCAAATGAAATCAGTCAAAATGACTTGCTATGAACTGCCAGCATTTGACCGATTTTTCAGCCTGAACTTTCTGCAGCAAGCCAACAGCTTCGACCCGGAAAATCTGAACGAGGAAGAAGGCTTTTACTATCCAGACGAATCCGAGCTTCCCAATGGTGACAACCAGATCGTCTACAACGGCCCCGAAGGCCGAGAGGCATGCGTCGTCTGCCAGAGATCGTCGACCAATGACGACATGGCTGCGTCACTTCGACGCCTGCAAATTGACGTTGAACTTCTTAAAAAGAAGCTAGACAGCCAAGATGGTAACTGTCTCTACTAAAATAATTTAGCATCTGAAATGTGAAATCTCTACTGAAATCTGAACTTCTGGCAGTTTCTTCTAGACGTGAGACTTCTTTATCATCTGACTACGAAATATTTGAGCGTTATTTACGCGTCAGTTCAACTCAACTGATGACATTGCAAGACATAGGCTAAATATTGTAGCCGGTCTAAATGGGACTGAGAACGCTAAGAACAGTAGAACACACTTAAACAAATAGTCTGAAGTTGAAATGGAAAGTTCCGAGGGTTCTTTATATAGGGCTAGAAAGAAGCGAAAAATCCTGCTGCCAAGAGTTGCAATATAAAAATGCTATCCTATAATTATGTTTACCGAGGCAGACTGGAATATGGTCTATAGGCTACATTCAAAAACACACGCAATAGCATCTAAAAGTAGAAGAGAAAAACAGAAACGTCAAGCCACCACACTCTATTATAGAGGATGGTTCTCTATGCATGCAATCTGCCATTTCGCTGGGGTACCCGGCGTTGCCCGGGAGCTTGAGGATTCTCCCCGTTCCCGGCCAATACCCTACTTCCACACCCTCACTTCGTCCCATTCCCTCCCTCTCTACCTCCTCCCTCTCCCACCCGTCCTCCCTCCGTCCCTCCATCCCTCCCTCTCCCTCCCTCCCTCCCGCACTCCCTCCCACCCTCCCTCCCAGCGACCCTTCCGCACTCCCTCCAATCCCCTTCCCTCCCCACCCCTCCCTCCCCTTCCCCTCTCCTCTCTCCCTCCCTCCCTTCCCTCCCTTCGTTCGTCCGTCCCTCCCCTTCCCTCCCACTTCCCCTGACTTCTCCTCCCCTACCCTTCCTCATCGCTTCCTCCCTCCCGCCCTCCCTCCCGCCTCCCTCCCGCCCTCCACCCTTTCCCCTCCCTTTTCCATTCCTCCCTCCCTTCCGTCATTCCTCCCTCCTTCCCTCTTCTGTTCCCTCTCCTCCCTCCTTCTCTTCTTCACCCCTCCCTCCCTCACCCCTTCCTCCGTCCTCCCTCCGGCTCGTCCTTCCTCCCTTCCATGGCCACACCGACACATTAGTGAAGGTTTCGAGATAAAAGCTGAAAAACTGTGGAAAAAGCTCACAAAGTCTGGGATTGCTAGTGAAAATACACACAATGCGAAAAAATGTGGGTTCCCCTCCCCCCACCATAATTCCCATGGTGACAGAGTAAAAGGCAGAAGATGGCGTTCTTCGGACATGTGATGCGAGCAAACGACTTGGAAAAGGAGATGATGCTGGCCTGCGGAGAAGAAGGAAGGAGGAGATGACGCCCAAGAAGGAGGTGGATGGAAGAAATACACGAGAGAACGAAGATGAACTTGGAGGAGCTGAGAGACGTGACGGAAGATCGTAATACGTGGAGAAGGCTGATCATGGCGGTCGCTAAGGTTCAAAGAATCGACGGCACAAGGTGTCAATGTGTGCACATAAAAGGCAGAAAGATTTAATCGTTCATAACCCTGAACACCACTCTGACCAGGTCAAACAGCAAAATGGGTGAAGTGAGAGATAATAATAATTGTATTGTTTATTAAATCTGTAAATTGATTATCGTCCGAATTCAGCAACGATAGATCGATGCTATTGATTGAATCGCAGAGAGTAAAAACGCAAACATTTTCATTCGTCATCTTATTCTAGTTTAGTGTTTTTGTGAAATTCATTTTCCACCCGGGTCTGATTTAAAGCCACAAATTTCTGTGTTGCCAGGACCAGCAACGAAAGATGCACCAAGGATTTCCCCATTGCCAGCACCAGCGCCAGAGGCACCAAAGATTTCTCTGCTGCCAGCACCTGCGCCGGAGGAGGAACCAGAAAATTCTACATTGCCAGAACCAGTGCCCGAGCCGTTATCGCCTGAAGAGAAGCCAGAAGAGATGCTGAAAGTTATCAGCGGACTGGATCAGAAGTCAATCGACCCATCAATGAAAGAAGCCTTAGATGAAATCAAGAATTGTCTTGACAAGAGGACGAAGGCAACCGATCAACCGATCAAAGCAGAGGAAAAAGAGAAGCGAGACAAGGAACTGATCGATGCTAAGTCGAACTGCCAGAAGCAGATCGAGAACGAAAAGAATCCGGAAAGAAAGAGGGTCCTGTTAGAGTTAATGCAACGAATCCAAGGCTTTATCAGCAAGACAGTTCTTATTGAAAGGAAAATCACCACAAAGGTTGTTAGCAGAGGCTCAATTTCTTCAAGAGGCAAAATCATAAAAATCGAATCTGATGGATCTGGTGGTCTGCCAGATATCAGCCAAATCATAGCAGATGCCACGGCGGATCTGAAGAAGCAATTGTCGGAGCAAAGGCAAACTCTTCTTCAACCTGCCGAAGCAGGCAGGAAAGATAAACCTTAAAACCAGATGACTTTCAAATTCCAGGAGGTGGGTACTGGTAGTAGGCCTATACTTCTGTGCTAATTTGTGCTATTAGGCTTGCAAATAACCCGGTTATAATTTCCAGCATCAGACCTAAGCTTATGTAATGTTTAAATCAAGCACCAGATGTTTTTCTGTAATAATTCTTTGTCAAATTTGAGGTTTCTTTACATTTAGAATATTTGTAGATCCAGACTAATACTCTCCATGATATTATTAGGCTACTCCCATTCGCAAGCTGGTTAGATTAACACTGTAAGAATTAATTAGAGGATAAAATTGAAAAATCGGTTGCATGACTTTCAATAGAGTTTATGTTCTGTCAAAAGTTAAGAGTAGGGATCATAAATATGAAAGCGACCTAGGATATTGCAATCGTAGCCTAATTGTAAATGCACATTTGCACAGTCCACTGAAAACAATATAGGCCTATACTCAGAGTCTATCGGACTTGCCTCTCTGAATCCTAATAGCCTTAGGATTAGCGTGAAGTAGAATTGTCGTCAATTGCCTACGAAACAGAAGTCGAGAAATGGCAAGAAGTTCATGTCATCGAATGTTTTGTGACGGTCAGTTCCAGAGTTAAGGACGAGCCACGGTGAAGCTATGGGTCTAGCATGCTATATTGCGGAAGTACCGGTATGCCTCCTGGCTAGAGGGTCAACCAGACACGTGCTTCGAATACCCTGTTAAATTGATAAGCTCCTGCTTTTCCCTGCATTCAACCATAATTAAGCTATGTTTGCTTGTATGTGCACTTGTTATAGCGCCCATTCAAACTCTCTACTCAGAGGCGCTCCCGACTGTAGAGCGAACACTGCATTGGAGTTTCACGCCTAAGCGCTGAGCAATTGCGAGTGAAGGACTTGCCCAAGGTCTTTACGCGGCGACTTGAGGTGGGATTCGAACCTGCAACCCTCCGGCTGCATGGCAACGAACATACCCACTATACCACCGCGCCCCACATCTTGTATCTTGTCCCCGGCATCAAACTTCACATCCGAGCTACGAGAGAGACTTCATAGAATTTAAATTGCGTTGCTGTATAGTATATTGTGTTCGAAATTACTGATTAAATCCTGGACGTTTAGGTCTATACAATTAAAGATTGGTCATTGTTGTCAGATTGCGCTGCTCATAACAATGACTCAAGTAAAATCTAGTTGAGCCGAGAGTTCAGCTCTTCAAACTCTTGCTCTATGTCACCTTTTCCCTAAGAATCTTGTAACATGGGCTATTAGGCCAAATACATTACACACGATTCTAACAAAATGCTGCATAAGGAGAGCTGGAGAGGTTTGGAAGAGACTATATATCGAGGCCTAATAAACACAAGTTAGATGAATCTGCGATTAGTTCTAAGCTGTTGTTTTTGAATTGCTTGCAGGCCCTGCGAGGGAAGACTCCTATGACGAAAATCTGCCAATGGAGAAGAAGACAATGACGCTCTATCATAGGTGGTAGTTTCAGAAACACTTAGATGCTCAGAACAATTTTTAGCTAGCGCAACCGGACAACTCTCAACGTCTTAATTCTATCAGTGTCAAATTCAACAGTTACTGAACCATACAACAACCATCATGTACAGATTTAGATTGTATCATACTGATGGAAATGATTATGCATATGTAAATTGGCCTAATCAGCAGTTACCTCTATTGGGTAACATCTGAAAATATATGCAGATTATGCATATATTTATATGAAGAATGTGAAGTTACATTTATAGGCCTACATGTGCATAATTTTAAATAGTTTGACGCTTATTCATTAGGCCTAATTAATAATTCTTCAGATGTGAGTTAATATATTCGCATATTCACATCATGTTTTACTTTTAACATATTGCATGTAGACTTGGAGCAAATGTAAAAATATTAATTATTACATTTATATAGCACATAGGTCCGATAGGGCCTATTTGATTTAATATTTTGTGGTATGCACGATGCGTTTGGACATAAATATTGCATAGATTTTTGTGTGCAAGCAAAACTTACTATTTATTTCATTCAGCAACATGCAGATATCTATGCAGGCCTAACTGGAAAAGAGTTTGGTGCGATTCAACTAAACGATGAATGTGAAATAAATGTGAAATAAATGTGACATTCGATAAATCTCAATTATTACGCAACAGTAGGCCTAAGCTTATATGATTGAATAGGTGGCAATAGTGTAACCAAGAATTTGTACGACTCATCTAAAAACATTGACCTACGACGGGCGAGCTTGCAAATTGAATCCGATTAGTGTTCAAATGTACTAGATGTGTCTCTCGAATAGAAATAATAAAGATTCCTCTGCACATTAAATTGTTTTATCCTACTGAATGATAGCTAGGCCTATACAGTCTTTGATGGTGTACTGCATTAAATTGTCTCTTGTTGATTTGCAAATCGCCTGTCACACCAATAATTATTAGAGGACCTCCAGAGAAAAGAATGGTCCTAAAACAACGCTAGGAAGAATTTTGACCACAGGTTATTATGATAATCAGAGAACGAGTTGATGGAGGGAGTTGATTCTACAGTGACTTTTAGTAATTGAAGTGATAGGCACAGGCTATATAATTATATAATAATATAGGCCAACTGAACTTTATTTAGGTCTATGTTAATAATAATAATAATAATAATAATATTCGTTTATTGGCATTCAATCTGACAGACCGCAGAACGATTACAGGTACAAGACTTAGTTATAGGCTACGAAATACGGCAAGCTTCGCACGACACGCAGGTCGGCTACAACAGGCTCGGTAACTTAACACTAATGGCATAAGTGCTGGAACGCTCCTGATCGGCCAAGCCAGGAGTGGGAGGGCTATCTTTATTTTTAGCAGAACCCGAGTCAAGCAACACAACAGCAAAGCGCAAATGGCATCTAACACAAAATTCAAATAAATTTTTGCCCTGAGCGAGGCTTGAACCCGGGTCGCGATAATGACTCTCAGCTTATCGACCAGCGCTCTCTCCACTGAGCTACGGACCCCCCCATGTTGCAGGCCTATATAGAATTCGTGCTCCCGATAGCTGCATGGCCAGAATCTGCGATGGACAGTTACATTCGTCAAGATACAAGTATAGGTGACGCAATAATATTTCTCAGTCTCTGCATCTTGAGAAGATAATTTATAGGGCCTACTGTGACTCAAAGCGTATAAAGGAACTGTGACTGCAGGCGGTCCATTAAAGTATAGCCTATACACAGTATAAATAACAAACAGTACGTCTACTCGCATATGCTTCCTGTTTCCATTTTCTTTGGTCATCCATTTTGAAAGACCTGGCCCGGAACCGGAAATATACGGTTCTGAGCTGGCCTATACCATAGACATCTTACATTTACTAGTAATATATAATATATGATGTCCGTGGCCTACACGTTAAAATGTAATAATTATTGTTAATTAATTGTTAATTAGGCCAGTTAAAATACGGAAAATTTAGCATGAACCCAAGTAAAAATGCTAATGAATTCCAACACGTGGAAATATATTTAAATCGGTAATTATTGTGATGCAAATTATGATTATGTAGCCTAGTATAGCGTTTCGCTTAGTCATGGCCTATGCATTATGACCGTAGCCTTAAGTGCGGGGTAGTCATCGACCACACACTGCAGAGTTCTTGCATAAAATTTTATTTATTTTGGTCTCCAAGATCGATATTTCCATTGTTCAGATAATAAATATATTAATCGATATTTAAATTTTTAACGGTAATTTTACTGTGTTTCCAGCAGATAAATCGTATTTCCGCCCGTCCTTGAAATGTAAACAGACTCGTTAGGCATGGCTGTTGGTCGTCTGCTCAAAACTAAATTCAAAAGTCAAGGGTTAAAACTTGCGCCCCAGACATCACAAACTAGTAAATAATTATTTATTAATTAATTGTTATTTATATGTGTTGTTGTGCAGCTGGTTATAATAAAAAAATATTTATTTACTTAAATACACGAAACCGGAAATTGAGTAACCATAGAATAGGCCAAGTAAATGTAAGTTGTCTAGGGGCAGAGAAAATGGCGCCCGGTGGGTGGGAACTAGCCTCGCTTTCAAAATCAGTTTCTCGTTCTGACTTAACCAGAGGTCGGAAGTCGACGTACTGTTTGTTATTTATACTGTGGTATATACTTACTTTACTTGTAGCGTAGAGAACTAAATTTGTGAAACCTTACCTGGTGACTAGTGAACCGGAAGTCACGTTTTGATGAAAGCATTGAAAGGAAACGCCGTGTAAAGAATTCGAGAACTTATCAAATTGCACGTAAATAGCATTTAAAATTAGAACTACAGTTTTCATTCCATTTGGTCTTACAAACATTTTTATTATTCAAACTCGCGACAAAGATTTTTAATTTAATTGTCGGAAACGCTCAATCGTTTATCTTTTCCAGCTAGGGCCTGCGAAGCACAAATTTTCAGTCGAATCCAATCTCGGATCGAAGCCTTTTCGAAGGTAATTTACGGGGCGCGGTGGTGTAATGGTGCATGGTGTGTTCAGAAACCTTGGAGCCAGATGGTTCCAAAGTCGAATCCACCTCAAGCCGCCGCCTAGGGACCTTGATTTATAGAAGTTTCGAGATTATGATTATGATTAGGCCTACGATTGACTCCTTGAGCATGTCATTCGCTTGGAATTGCTCTTGCGCTTCTGCGTTAAACTCCGATGCAGTGTCCGCGCTGTAGTCAGAAGTGCCTCCAATAAGTAGATAGCTTGAAGGGGCGCTATATAGCAAGTGCGATAAATAAATGCATATGAAAATAATAATTCGAAACGAATCTCCATTCGAATCAGCGGGGAGCACTCCGATTTTAATCTAGTCACTAGCTGTAGGTAAGTGATAGTAGGCCTATAGGTGTGCCACAGTGACCCAGCTAGGCCCTATCAAAATCTAGAATGTAAGCCTATGCCTAATATCTTTCTGCAGATTCAAATCAATTGAACTTAAAAATTAACTTAAGCATTACGCTAAAGGGATTAAAATAATACAGACTTTTTTTAAAAATCAGTAATACTTCTGTTCTGGTTCCGTGTTTTTCAAATTTAAGCATGCGCTTTAATGTCTAAAATAAATGCTCACACGTTTACTGCACGGATGCGGTATCAAATTGCCCCTACCGAACTACTATACCTCCAAACTTCAAAGGTCGAATCAACCTTTTATTTCCCCGTTTATATGGCGTTGTAAAATTTGGCAGTAGGACGTGATAGGCGCCTTGCGTCGATCATTCGTTGTAACTATGAATTGTTATCGTACTGTGGTGTCAGTTTGATATAGTTAACGAATATGATTATTACTTATTCACAAAGAAACGTTCACCTACAAAAATATGAGATAATCAGATAATATCAATGTTAGGCTGTTGCAATGGTGCATTCAGTGATATTTTCGTGAGTAGGAAGTAGAATAAGAATTATGAATCATTTGATTTTCGTTCAGCAGAAGTGAGAGTAGAATAAAAAATTATGTTAAGAACAAGAATAGAATAAGAAGTAAGACCATGCAGGACCTTCAGAAGTGAATAAAAATAAGAGGTATAAATATTTTTAGAATGAAAATTAAGAGACTTAGAACTAACTTTTAGGGACCGTATTTTCGTACTGTGAGGAAGCAGATTCTTCAGAGAATATTAGGACATTTTTACCTGTATGCCCAAGGTCATATATAGGTCTAAACCATGTCTAAACCGGCATTAAGGGGTTAGAGGCTAATAAAACTAGAAGTGGAAGTGGCAATAAAAGGAAACTTGTGTCAACAGAAGGGAATAAGAATTAGAAGTAAAACTGACCAAAGAACTAAATATCACTGGATGCTTTCATCTGTCGATCACAAAAATTGCTTCTGCAGAAACTTGCAGAAAGCAGACGCGGCCTCACTGACGTCCAAATTAGAGGCTGAAATAATTATTACACAGCGAAATATTATCCAATGGCATTTCTAAGTTCTAACATGCATGCGCCCTATAGATGTCTGCTCATTGACCATTTCGGCGCTGTATTTCGGCACTCCGTTATGAGCGTGCCTCGTTGCAGGGTAGTAATTCAGCAACCACACAATCAAGGCAATTAGTTTGCATCAAACAGTTGTTAGTTTGCATACGTTCTAGTTGCCATACACAAGTATACTGAACGACATCCATTGGTATAAACTTAAGATAATAATTTTTCGGTGCCAGACAATCGCTTGCATAGTGACATATGTTGGTATGAATATCTTGTGTGACGGTAGGTACAGATGGCCACTTCTGCTCGTCTCCTCCTCTTCATCATATGGATTCTTGTCTACTGCAGTCGAGCGACGAATGGTTTCCATGTCTTCACATCATCTGCTCAGCTGCGGACGTTGGACGAAGGTGAAGTCGATCTGATCGATGCCCTCAAGTCCTACATCGACAGAGAACGACAGATGAAGCTGGACGAACTCGACAACCTGGACGAACTCGATAGGTCTAATCAAATCTAATGATCCAATCTAATCCTACACATCATGTAATCTTTTTCTTATCATTAGACTGCGAGGCATCAATCAACGGTCGTTCTCATGTGAAGACGCTTGTCGTTCTCTGAAGACCTGATGACCTGAGAGAGACGCCAGGAGGCTGCGTCTTCTACATTTATGTGGAGCTGCTGCTCGGTGCCGGTGTCACGAAGTAGAGTATCCCCCGTATTAATAGTATCCCCCAAAATAATGAGGAGAAATCGAAAAAGCCACTTTCGCGTGTATTTATTTTTGCAAATTAATTTTCATCTGCCTTGTTTTGAACAATGACACTAACAGGTATGTTTATTCCTACTAGATAATTTTTTGCTTTGTTTTAGAGCACTTAGAACATTTAAAACACTTAAGAGCACTCAGAGTCACTAAATAAATTCGAGTTGCCTTTCTCTGAACATTACTTAGGACACTTAAAACAATTAGATTCACTTTAAATTTTGATTAGAGCATAGATTTTTCAATTATACACATTTTTTTAAAAAGGGGATAGAATGGCTCTAGACCAGTTAATTCCATCCGGGGGATAGATTAATTCATCCCCCGGATAGCTTTCAAGGGGGATAGAACATCACGTGACACCGGCGTTTGTGTCTCTCGAGATTCGTCGCTTGTATAGTTGCCTTCGAACACGACGTCTGTTCTCAGATATAGACGTAGGCTATACATAACATAGGTCTACATTTGCATCAGTTGCCATCTACATGCGTGTTTGCAGGATTTTACCAGTGGTGACTCTTGCACTGTTAACTGAGCACAACACAGTGCAGTGTGGCTATTGCGGACTTGAACTGGTATAGCGCCGGTGAATCAGCTGGTCTCCTCGACGTGGCTTTTGTGGGCACTGAGACATTTTGGAAGATTTTCGTTACATTATTAACATAGATCTATTAATATTTTCCTCTTATTGACTTTCTGAGTTAAAACATAATTTACGTTGTCAAGTTCATTGGTCCCTTATTGTGTCAGTCCAAGAGAGATTATGTCCTCATTTTACGTTAAGCAAGTGAGTAAGTAGCCTTTAATAATGTTAGACAATATCTCACATTAATTTTACAAAGTAGACAGTTGATGTTAAATGTTACTGTCGTTGAATCAGGATAAGCCTCCAAACAGTTATTAGTGAGTACTAAGAGCGCTATTGACGCTCGCTTGACGCTGGTAAGCTATTCGAAGAAAAAGAACAAAAGGCAGACCAAGACAAAGACATTGTTAGCCGATAATACAAAGTCTACTTGTTCGAGACGAGACATTTGCAAGCGCACAGCTTAAAAATCCCCCCAAAATCACTTTCTTTCCGAGCGAAATAAGTCGGCAACCAGATGTTTCGCTATCGAGATCTACCCACTTCACCCAGTGTTGTCTTGGTCTGCCTTTTTTCTTTTTCGTTCGAATCTTGAATCTAGTTCATTTGTGAAATTCGGTCAAACGGCGCCTTCTCTTTAGCTACACGTCCAAAACATCGCAGTCTTCGTTGAGCGACTTAGTCTAGCACAGTTGTTTGGATAACTGACTAATTTGATTTTTTTTAAAAATTCTATACAGTCTTTAAATCCTTGCGATCTTTCGCAGCCAACCCATTTCTGCTGTCGGAATAATTTTCATATATTGTTTACGCACTCCCCCATCTGTACGATACGTATCGGAAAGTTGGTTAATCGTCTCGTGTATTTCTATCGTGGTTTTCTTTGTTAATTGCCTGCTTCTCCATATCACGTCAATCATTCCAAATATTTGCGAAGTGCAACCAATTTTTCTTCGTATGTCACCACTGCACCCAACCCACCGTCGTCTCCCGTTATACCCCAGTGGCTAGAGGAGCCTCGATATATATATATATAGATTATATATATATACTGTATATATATACTGTATATATAGACAGGCGTTTCGTGGTTAATCATCTCCCCTTTCGCCATTACCCCAATTTAAGGTCTACTTCGTCGTGCGAAACTGTCTTTATGACTCTGCTGCACACTATTTGAGGACCTACAAATTATGGTACTTCGGCATCTACTATATATAATGCCCATGCAGTCGCTCCTCCCTTCGGTCTTCGACCCGCCAGACCCGGGTCGGCAACGCATCTGATTAGTAGTGGCGCTATATGATTGTTCGATTACGATTACGATTGATTGCGATTAATTATACGACACATAGACTATACAAACGCACACACGCAAATATAATTATATATATTATAAAAAATTACGAAATAATAATTTTTATTCACGAGTATTATAAGCGAGAGAGTCTGTATGTTGTGTATATATATACATATAATAGTGGCGTAGACCTATTTATAGGTGTTCACTCTGTTGAGTTGATGGTTATGCAGGTTGGTATCGGAAGTGGAAGAGGACAGGAAGGCAAATGAAACAAAGAGTCCATTGGTTTCCAGCACGGATCATCCAGTCTATGTCTTCCGTCTGATCCATCGATTCACAACAACCTGGAAAAGACAGATTCTGCCACGTTTTACCAGCGACAACTCAACTTCCACCGAAGGTACTCCACAATCTTCAAGGTCATTTCGGACGACAACGGCGATCATGTGATAAAATGACGATGACGACGATAATAAAATAAATACAAGTATATACGTATATTGTATAAGCTTACTCGCAAACAGATGCATACATGAATTTTGTATATACAGTACAAATATGCTATACATGTGCACACATTCATTGTATAAACAGTCTAGATTCAGAGGTAACCATACTACAGAAACCGCCCTCTCATCCCTCATATCAGATATAAAATTATAAGGGCTAGACTATTTAATAACTCGTTTTTCCTTATCAGTCTCTCGTTCTTTAAAAACATTTATTTTCCCTCGCAGATTTTTCTTGCTGAGAGCGTCTCTGAATAGCTATTCTTCGGTAGGCGCTATATAAATGTATAAATCATACAATACAATAAACAAATACACACAGGAGTCTCTTTTTGAGGAAATGAGTGAATTTCAGCTGCGAAGCGAGAGTGGAAGCCGATTCCATTCCATAGGGACTGAGGTCTATATAGTGCACTGAGTGCACTGCATTCGAGTCAATTCCGCCACTGGTTGTACTCTGCCAGTGCCAGTCTCAAGCCTGGATAAAGGAGGAGGGCGACGCTAATCATCTTTGAAATGGCGGTGTCGTTAAGCAGCAACAGGCCTGTGACACGAAACGGAGTATCCCCCCTGAAAGCTATCCGGGGGGATGAATTAATCTATCCCACCGGATGGAATTAACCAGTCTATACTATCCGGGGGTATAAACCATTCTATCCCTTTTTTTAAATGCGCATAATAAAAAGATTTATGTTGTAATCAAAATTTAAAGCGACTCTAATTGTTTTAAGTGTCCTAAGCAATGCTCGGATAAAGGCAATTTGAATTTATTTAGTGACTCTGAGTGTTCTTAAGTGTTTAAAAAAAATTTAAGTGCTCTAAAAAGAGGGCAAAACAAATTATATAGTAGGAATAAACATATCTGTTAGTGTCATTGTTCAAAACAAAGCAGATGAAAATTAATTTGCAAACAAAAAATACAGGCGGAAGCGGTTTTTTCGACTGTTTTAATTTGGGGATACAATTAATACGGGGGGATACTCTATTTTGTGACACCTGCACTCGAACCCATAATTGCATGTTCTGCATCGGGGCTTAGCTAAACGACCCATACGATAAGCCATTATATATGATAGGCCTAAGCCAAGATGAACGAAAATATTAATTTAAAACTATGCAGTTTGAAAAGCCACGATTAAATAGTTAAAGCCATTAATTAATGTAGAGGTTATGATGAGCCATGGTAAGATACGATAGGCCACGATAAACATTGGAAAACTATCAAAAAAATAATGATGGAAACAGAAGAGCGATGATAGACGATGATTGGTCATAATAAGACTTGTGGTGGTTTGTAGGTGTGAGAGGTAAGGTTGACTCCCTGGGCGAGATTATGCCAACAGATGACGATTATGAAGGCGCTAAATTAGCTTTGATCCGTCTGCAAAAGACCTACAAACTAAATATCGCTGACATCATCAACGGAACGATTCTTGAGAAGAAGACGCAACCGATGACTCAGCAGATGGCTGTAGATGTCGCTATGATCGCGCTCGACCGGAAGTTGGTGAATGACGCCGTTGTGTGGTTGAATTGTGCTCAGAAGCACCCCGTTCCACCAGTGACCCCTTTGCAGGACATCTACCATACGAAGAGTCGCATTCATGCGCAGGTATAGATACATCATAAATGAAACAACTTTCAAGACTAGGAAGCTTATATAGGGTGACACGAAAGTTCGTTTACCGTTTTCAAAGTGCGCTATCTCAGTAATGGCTTCATATTTCTTTATAATAGTTTGTCAGTGTATACATCAGTCAAATGAAAGATACTGGTACAAATTTGATTATGATCCGGTCCGTTTTCGCCATTATTTATACGAAAATGTAAGGACGACCAGTTTTTGCGGAAAAAACTGCGTTCATCAAATTAACACAATATTAAAGAAACTGTGTATACGCCTGGCCTTGTAGACAAGCGTGACAAGACACTGTTGTTACCTATATAGGACACACACAGACGTAGGCTATTAGCGTACAGTGTCTCCTTTCTGTTTAATGGCAGATATATTAATTTTGTTGTGAGAGTTTTTTTAAATGCCCTCGTGGTTATACTATACATGAGCGAGCTTGACAATCCAATTCAATTAATTCAATTCATTTATTCGGCAACTATAGAGCAACAACTCAGATCAAATGAAGCGTCAAGGAAACAAAGTTAACAAAATAAAATAAAGCAGTGCTTAAGTAACGATGCTAATAGTTTCCATTTGCTTGCACAAACGAATCGTCTATAGCCTGAGTGATTTAAGCAATTTCGACTTGAGCTGAGTGATCAGTAACCCATACCTTACCTTAATGTGGTCTGTAGGCCTATACTTTACCCTACAGCTTTCCTTTGGAATATATTTTAATAAATTGTGTGAATTAATGTTTCAGAAAGGACAGTTGTTAGCAGCAGTCGACTTCGCCCAGAAGGCTCTCGAACTAGGTAAGAAACTTTGATCTACACCAAGAATACAACCGATTAAGTCAGTTTGCATTTCAACTGTTCACTTTGAACACATGCCGTTAAAATGTAATGCCTTAAACTGTGCCTTGTATTGTACGTCTTGTTCATGTGTTGCGTTTGTTCTAAACAGATCCAACGAACGCGAATTATCTGTCGAATATCTTGTCAGATGACAAATCACAGGCGACTGGTGACGACTGGCTGATGTCGACTGAGAAAGTGGAGAGTCTGTGTAGACAGCATCTTGTCCAGGTAGGCCTACTTGTTGTTAGAACGTAAACCATTCAGGTATATAGTATATATACTGTTCTATTTTAGTCCCTTCTGTTCCGTTGTATACTTTTGCAATCTCTACTGTACTCAAGAACAGGTGACGGAATTCTATGATTACAACATATGCCGAAATAATACCGAAGGCAGTGTCGTAGCCACCAGATTTAAATTCCGGGATGATCCAAGCGTGGCGAACCATTTTTCAAAATCCTAAAATCCTGGTCATTGGTCAAGTATATAATAAAAACATGATGAAGCAACTTCCTACTCTTGCCTCCTTGTAGACCTAGCTATACTCTGCGGCTCACGGGGACATTAGTAAACGGATAGCACTAGGGAGGTTCAAAACACGGAGAGAACTAATGGAAGTAAAAATAAACAAGAGTCTGAAGAAACGGATATTATAGACGCTGATATGGAGAAAATCATGCAGATGAATTGACGCATCATTAAAAAAGTGAAGAATTGCTGGAAAGGTTTTGAGAAGAAAGAATCCTGATGCTATAAGGGGCAAAGGAAATGGATCGAAGACACGCTGATTGGAGACTCACCCCTAAGAAAGGTCGTTGAAAGAAACATGGAATGGAGGCGGAGAAGAGGATGACAAAGACAAATGCGCGGGTGAATTGGATGATGACAGGAATTCAGAAAGCTAAAAGAAGAGGCTAAGGACGAGAGGAGGAGTGGCGATATTGGACATTTGAACCTGCCTAAAGAAACAGAACTAGAAGAAGAAGAAGAGGAGGAGGAGGAGTAGGAGGAGAAGGAGGAGGAGGAGGAGGAAGAAGAGGAAGAAGAGGAAGAAGAGGAAGAAGCAGCAGCAGAAGAAGAAGAAGAAGAAGAAGAAGAAGAAGAAGAAGAAGAAGAAGAGGAAGAAGAAGATTGTACTCAACTCTATTCTGTCTTTTTGGTTCTGTCCTCTTCTACTTTCTAAATTTCTGTCAAGACGTATTGCATTCCATTAGATTCTATTCCTTTGCAGTCCTGTCTGCAGTGGCGGCGCCAGGATCCAAGATTTCAGTTGGGGGGGACTGGTTGAGAGGGACGAATCGCGGGAGGAAATTTTCCATTTTCATTCGCCAAAAAATTTCTGACGACCTTTTTTTGAATTCATTTGGCCAAAATCTCAAGAAAATAAGAAATTATTTCATTTTCCCTGTTTCCCCAAAATCCTGATGACCTTTTTAGGGGGGGGCTTATTTCATTTTCCCTATGCAAAAAACCGGACGACCTTTTGGGGGGATTAGCCCTCCTATCCTCCCCTGGCGCCGCCACTGCTTGTCTGTTATATCACAGTGGTAGGCCTATACCAGGTAATCAGCATTCAATGCCCATCTCGTCCAGTCCATGGCAATTGGCAATCGCTTTTATAATATGTACTGACTTGTCGTTGCAGCATAATTCCCCAATCGACAGCACTCTGTCGTGTTTCTACGAGAGAGGTCGCCACACTCCGATGCAACGAACAAAGGTGGAAATGCTACACCAGTCGCCAGATGTCGTTTTGATCCACGATTTCGTCACAGATAATGAAGCAGCCGAACTGCGCCGAATGGCCGTGTCTAAGGTCAGCTTTTGTCAAATATAATTACTTCTCGTACCAGTACTTGTGCATTATATGCAGACATGTATAATGTATTTGTATGTATATTGGTATGTTGTTTTTTGCCATAAGGTCTTCTTTCCCCATGGACTTAGAGATTACTATTAATTTGGATAAAATACCTGGAGTGTCAAGTCTCGTCTTCAGGGTTTTATTATTTTAAGAAACCTTTTATAGCGCCTCTTCAATGTAGACTACTCAAAAGCACTCCCGATCCAAACCCAGCTAAATAGGACAGTTTTAAGAGTTGTAAAGAACAAAGTAGAGTATATAACCCCAACGACACTATAAACGCAGGAGGTCATTCCATTTCCAATTCCCAGGACCAGCGACCGTAATGGAACGCTATTAGCAGTCCGCGGTGGGAGAACCTAAAGGTCCGCTTTGTCCGCTTTTGATATAAAATTCTTAGGCCTATATTTAATATTTATAAGTAACAATTTTAAGTACAAGACTGTGTAATGTATAATTTAGTACGTATCTATGGTCTTTGCTTCGAACTGATCACGGTATATTTTAATTGCGCTATGTCGATCAGCATGAACTTCTGTGGACTTATGTTTACAATTTAAATTTGAAAATATTTCAATACCTTTAATTTTTCTGAATTTCTTATTAAACCAAAGTTATAAGAAAAAAGCTGTGGTGGATTAATGTTACTTATACCGATTAATATTTGCCTGATAATAAATTTGTGTTATTTGCAGATTAAGTTAAAATTGCATAAGCAAGGCTTTTAAGCTTAAAATGAAGTTTCAGATGTAACAAAGGCAAATTATTATCCGTTTCCGTTTTTTGTGGGGTTTTTTCGGAAAAAAAACGTTTTTCCGTTTTCTATTTTATTTTCATCGTTTTTTACAACTATGAAATTCACTGATCATACTGGTCAATCGCGCAGGTAATGGTGACAGCCGTGAACTTAACTTTCTAAACGTTTAATGTCTATCAGTTCCTGAAGCCAATCTGTGCTAAATAATTACTGGAAATATGTTGTTACAATACACGTTTACAATGTTTAGATTAAGAGAGCAACAGTTGGACCAGTTGGACCACTTTTGACGGCGAAGGTTTCGGATATGAGAGTGGGCAAAACGTAAGATGAAATCCTCAGCCAGTTATATACTTTGATTTGTATCACGTTAGCCATCATCATCATCATCATCATCATCATCATCGTCGTCGTCGTCGTCGTCGTCATCATCATCATCATCATCATCATCATCATCGTTGAATGTGCACTCGTGTTCGTGTATGTCACTAAATAGTGTGTACATTAATTTCTCTAACTCACTTATTTTTCGTTTATAAATATATATGTATGTATGTATGTATATATATATATATGTATAATGTATATAATATATGCATGTATATAATTATATATATATTATATTGCATGTATGCTAGTTAAGATATATGCTAGTTAAGAAGTTATTTTGTGTTATTCATTTCAAACTCGGCCGTATTTACATTTGTTTTTCCTAACGCTCTCAGGTGGCCCTGGCTCGCGGGACCTTCGGCCCCTTTTGGGTCTCCTGGGTATGCCAACATGTTTGTTACTCTGATATAATTACGAAATGTTACGAATTGGTTGCCGAATAAAATGTTATGTTATGTTATGTTATCATCATTATCATCACCATCATTCACATGCAGCGTTTTCGTCGTTATCATCATTGTCTTTGTCTTCGTCACTATTTAATAGTCTTCAGTCTGAACAATACAAGACGTCAGAAGTCGAAAAATTGACGAAAGCTCACTACTTCAGTTCCGAGTTTGAGTGGACCTATGAGTAAAAATGGATTGAGCAGATGAAGGAAAAAGATATTAGGAAACGAGGATGGAGCGGAGAAGGAACAAGAGGAGGCGCGGGCCTCGGGAAGAGCCGGAATAATATAATAATAATAATAGTAATAATGGTAAAAATAATAATAATAATAATAATAATAGCAATAATAATAATCTTATATATATATATATTTCAGTAAGTCTGTGTGTTTGTTTGTTTGTGTGTTAGATATGCACGGCCATAGTTTTGAAGCAATCGACCCCAATCCTTCGCAGGGGGTCGGGGTCGACCCGACACTGGTCAGTGGGGGGGAGGGGGGGTCGACGAGTCTCTGCCACCATGGGGGCCAGGGTGGGGAGGGCAAAAACCCTCATTTTCTCTGTTGGTCGATTCCCTTACAGGCTCATGACAGCACTTTTCTTTCGGTCCCATACGAATAAAAGCAGCGGTTGACACCGTTTTAGAGGTGTTTAAGGCCAGCGCTTTTGCCAGTCCGGATTTCACGGGTCGCGTACCGGTCGAGGTCGGAGTGTGGTGGGGTCCCGGGTGTGGGTGTGGTGGGGTCAGGGAGGGAGGGTAGGAGGGAGGAGGGGAGGGGGGATGGAGGGAGAGAGAGCGGGAGGGAGGAAGGGATGGTGAGAGGGAGGGAGGGTGGGAGGGATGGTAGGAGGGTGTGATGGAGGGAGGGATGGTGGTAAGGAGGGAGGGAGGGTGGGTCGGAGGGTGGGAGAGAGGGATGGTGGAGGAGTTGGATGGAGGGAGGGAGGGTGGGAGAGAGGGAGGGTTGGAGAGAGGGTGGGAAGGTGGGAGGGTGAGAAGGAGGGTGGGAGGGTGGGATGGAGAGAGGGAGGGTGGGAGGGATGGAGGGTGGGAGATTGGGATGGATGGAATGAGGGTGGAAGGGATGGTGGGATGGTGGGAGGGAGGGCGGGAAGGAGGGAGGGAGGGAGGGATTGGCGTGGAACGGCCCGAATCCTAAAATTCCCGGGCAACGCCGGGTACCCCAGCTAGTTAATAATAATACGTAGAGATTTGAGTGCCATAGATCTACATGTAAGCTCGTAAGCAATCGATTAGATCGTAGCAGTCAAGATAGGCCTGTGTAAAAGCTTAGTCTTTCTTTAGATGTTTTTCAAACTTGGTGGTACTCATCAATGTAGACTTCTTATAGTGTCTGAGGAAAGATTGTTCAGATTGAGGAATATAAGGATTAGAGGAAAAGAAAGGTCAAGGAAGAGAAGACTTAGGAAAAGTATACGTCATAGGGATAATGAGGCCGAGGAGAGAAGGTAGAGTATAGATGGAGGGAGCCGAGGAAGAGGAGGTTGAAGACGGAATAGAAGGCTGCAGCTGTAGACCAACACTGATCTGTCAGTGTTTTTTTGTCAGTGCCTGGATTTACGACGATGAGGGCGAATCGTTGGTCGATCGCATTTCGAAGCGCATCTCCGAAACCACTGGACTGGAAACGAGGCATCCGTTCGCGGAGGGCATCCAGGTAGAATATGCTTTCGTAAAGTCACTATTCATATGACGATCTAAACCCTTAATTTTTTATCCAGTATAACGTCTCTTGTGTAGGCTATGTCTTTCTCCTCGTAACTTTCTATAGGCTACTGTGACGATCATGATATTAGACGATCACGTGATAAACGGAAGGCATGAGTAGACTAACCCTTTCTAAGAAATTGAAACTCGTATGAACCAACACGTGATAAGTGGAACGCATGAGTAGACTGACCCTTCCTAAGACATTGAAACTCGTATGAGCCATTGAATTCCATATTATTTCGAAAATTCTGTATATAAAACATTTATTTTAACAAAAGAGATTATGTGAAATGCAATGCGTAAACGATTAAACGGGGTCTCTTTAATAGTTCTTGAACAGTGTTCCTTGTTTTCTCAGCTGTGCAATTACGGACTCGGAGGACATTACCGCGCACACTACGATCACGATACGGTAATTTACGCATAAGATTACATCATAGGCCTACGTATAATATTTGTAAACAAATATATTTATGTGAACATGTGAAAATATACATGTTTTGAATTGATCAGAGGAGTGATCAGCCTTCCTATCCACTTGTTTCTGTTGTCAGTATGTCTTCTCCCTTCAATCTGAGAGACGACTTCAGCAGGTCTTGCTGTAGGCCTACACCATGTCTCCCCATCTCTTCTTCTACCCTCCTTGACTGCGGCATCTGGTGATCTCTGCTCTCATATTTCTTCTCATACAGCTTTCATCCTCTCTCCTAATCACACCACTGCACCATTTCAACCTGACCTCTAGTATTTCGTTAGTAATACGTGTTATATACTCTCAACATATTGCTGATGACCTCGTCCCTTTTGTTATCCTTCAGCAAGACCCTAAGTATCCACCACACAATTCTCCTTTTTCTTCTCTCCAGTAGCCCTTCCCCTCTCCTCGTCACTGTCCATGCCTCTGGTGTATCCATCATCGTTGGTCTTGTATACGTTTCTCTTGAGACGAACTGTACAATACACCTGTTAAGTCTTTCCACTTTAGGCAAGCTGCAATAAAAATTTTAAGTCAGACTCTGTTCTATAGGACCACATTGTGCTCACAGCCACCCTTTGCGTTTATTATCGATTAAATAATATTTAAATACTTCGTTTTTGTTAAAATTTGTTTCAGTACGCTTCCAGTCCTGTTCCTGGCCATTGGTGACTCAATCGTTTCAGAGCAGACCATGGTTTCTGTCCTACTGGCTTTTCTTTTGAGGCCATTGCTCTCCATGGCAGTATCCTCAACCAACCAGTGAAACCTGTCTGTATCCCTAGCTGACTCATCCTCGTCTGCCACAATAAGGCCATCCGCGTAGGCCAACAGCATATATCCCATTTCACGTTTGTTCTTACATGTTCTTAATTAATTCAAAGTATCCATTACTATGATACACAACAGACGACTAAGGCAGACCTCTAAAATGCACCCACTCTAATCTTGCATTTTTTGTGCTCCCTTAGGCTGCCCATGAGGTAGCCTACGTATGCAGCGTTAGAGACTTCCTCTTCTTAGTATCGACATATACATGTATGATGACGGGTGACCATTCCTCTCCCTTGCCGTCTCATTTTCCCATCGACGACACTGTACGGTCGGTGTGCTCATCATAGCTGAGTTTCCTATTAGTAATTCAGTTCGAGATTATTTTGTATCAATCATTAATTATTCTTAATCACGTGATGAATTTCTTTCCTTTTTGGCTGATTTTCAGAAACGCTTTGAGCGCAATGTTCAAACCGACAAAACGAAGGAAGCAGGCGACAGAATGGCAACTTTCATGATCTACGTCAGTTAATCTCTTCGATTGGATGCTTCTCTCTTTAATTCAGTTAACGAAATCTCGTTTGCCTTGATTTATTCATAAATGAGACGCTGCTTATAAGTGAGCAAAAACTTCCATCAGTTGATTATAATTTGTATCCGTCTGTCTATCTGTCTGTCTGTCTGTATATGTCTGTCTGTCTATCTGTCTGTCTGCTTCTCTCTCTCCCTCTCCCTCTCTACCACTCTGCGTCACTGCTTCCCTTTGAACAATTTCATTGTTTAATTTTGGGTCGATTTGTTTTGATTTCAGCTCAATCACGTTGAGGCCGGTGGAGCGACTGTCTTTCCGTATCTGAACCTCGGAATGAGACCTGTTCAGGTATAATCCTATAGACGACATCATTGTTGTCGCCGTCATCATCACTATCACCAATACCATCTTCATCATCGTAATTATTATCGCCTCCAACATGTCGTTGTTGTCATTGTCGTCGTCAGCATCATCACCGTCATATGCACTGTCATAGCAATAATTATCATCACTGTCATCAGCTGATAAACATTTAATCTTATCGGTTTATAGTTTTTACCTTGTGACACCAGTGAGGTCACTGAGGTCCAATCTTTAGAATGTATTCAATGTAACTCGTTGATTTGCATCAGTGCTGTCTAAAATCACTGAAATCAGTAGTTGTAGAGACACATTTCAGTCCAGCAGTGGAACGCAAGGGACTTAATAGTGAGTTTATATACACAGTATATGTACTGTGCACTAAAGTGTGCAACTTTATGGTACCTAAACTGTAGTACACCACTGTATCGTGGCCATATCGCTTTGTTTTGCTATATTTGTCGTTTTCTTTTGTTTTGGAACAATAACGATGTTCATAATGAAATAACTTTCTATTATTATTTTCTATTTTGCTCTGATTGTTTCCCCAAAAGATAGACAAATCGACACGATATGAACTGTTAATTAATTATAGGTCTACTCGGAGAGAAGAATGCTTATCCTATGCTTTACCTTTCGCATTGCTTCTTGGCTGTGTTTACTAGCGCAGTTCATGTTTCGCGAGACTACGATTTTGTTTATTTTTAGAATGCAGCGGTGTTCTGGTACAACTATAGACGTTCTGGTGTCCAGGAGTTTCTGTCCCTCCACGCCGCTTGTCCTGTTCTCCTTGGAGAGAAATGGGGTTTGTGTGTTTCACATTGAATTCAATCAATTGCAATTTATCGCGGATCGTTTAATAAAATTAATTACCAAAATGCGGTTGATGCAACTGAAATATGCATGGGCATAGAGCTAAAAATGCTTTGTCTCTTGCTGTGTTTAAGTTTCATTCTAAAATCAACAGTTTAGACACTTGATATCGCTTCTTTCAAGACATATAATGACCTGACAGCACTATGGCCTAACAAGCAGTTGGAGCCACTGGGAATGGGAAGTTCTGTGTTAATCCTTTACGCGTTTGCCCCGAGTATATCCGCTAAAAACGGGTTTAAAATTTAAAAATGAACGGGTAAACTGATATCAGTACTGACATCGATCTCTCGATCGATATCAGTACTGATGATTTAGCGTGGTTCATTTGTACGCCGATTGGCTAGCCATTTCAGCTCCGTTTCCTGTATGGCCTACTGGCGAATCACATTGAAGGTGTATACGTGGGCCCAACTGGCTGGTTTTCAGGGTTGACCAAAATACATCCCAATGTTGACTGCAAGCGTTGTGTGAATAAGCAGTTGCATTGCACAACCTACTGTAACAATGCTTCTTGAATGTTACCATGCTTGAATTAAAATGTGAGTAGCTCCTGTTTGAAGCTATATTACTTTTGATGGTTTTCCTTTTTCTTTCAGTGGCAAACAAGTGGATTCGAGAGTTTGGTCAGGTATTCCTAAGACCCTGCGATCTCTCGATCGATATCTGATTTCAAGACTACCTGTTGATCGATCGCCACACATCGATGCATTTCTGCGTGACCGACGTTTCTATATGGTAGCAAGGACTTAATCTGTTTCATAGACTTAATCTTTTTCCCATATCAAAAATCCAATTCACACACTTAATTAATGTTAGAGCGCGTGCCTACAGTTTTAGACCAGCTTAATGTCACGGAGAATTTCTTCAATTTGTTTATTAATTAGAACGAATGAATTTCATTCGTCTGCATAGAAGATAAGGCAAGATTTGTTTGTTCTTCGCATTCTGTTGTTTTGAATATAGAACATTGTGCGAGTATCTTGTCTTGTCTTGTCTTAACTTGTCTTGTCTTAATTTGTCTTGTCTTGTCTTTAGCCGTCTTAGATCTGAAGGTTGTCCGCACTCTGAACTGTTTTTATCCGGATGTTTCTATCCTCTGCCGTCCTGAATAATTGAGTATCGCGCTTGACCTACAATAATTGCAAAGCGGTTGTGACTTCATTAAACTATATGGTCTACTCAGGGGCGGATACAGAAATTTTTGAAGGTGGGCCAAAATTTTCGGTGATCTTTGCCAGAAAAATCTGATGACCTTTTTTCAGTCATCAATCATCTATCTGGTCTACGTAATCTCTGCAAACCTGCAAGAAATAAAATAGCATACTAGTCATTGTGCAATATTAATGCAAGAATAAACAAAAACCCAAAAAATTTAGTGTTTTCCTTAGTGGTAAGAAACGCCCCAATGCAATTAAGCCACTGTAATTATGGCCTGCATTGGGACAACGCATGTGAGGCATTGGGACAAACGACTTCTCTGGTTTCAAGCACATGTAATAAAGTGCAACAGATGATTCTATCTAAATAGGCCTACGTACATTCCCATGTAAAGAGAAAAATATTAACCGATTTAATCAACGCAAAGAAACTTCCATTGACCCATGCAGGCCTAATCCAAATAAGATAATCTCCTTACTGGCCAATTTCAAGCGTAAGCAAAGTAGCCTTGTTATAGATCATGAGTATGAGTATCTGAATTGCAATGGTCATTGGTCACATAATTTATATAATAGGCATGCGCCTTCATCAGTGCATTTCTCGGAGTTCACAACCTCCCAAAGGTCTGGTAGTCGCATTTACTGCACTCAACGCATTTATCGACAATTATTATGGATTTCAGGTACGGTACCGTAGTAACCGTACTCTGTTCGACGCAAAGCATCGGTTTCAAACATCACATAGGTTATTGTTTATTTTATACATTTATCTATTCATACGGCCCTTGTTTACTTTATACATACGTGCGACATGCACAGTCCGGGGATAAATGTCCTACAAAAATCGTGGGAAATATGTATTCGATGGGGAATATGTCACGGGGATTGTACGTTTCCCCAGACAGACATACAATCAGAGCGGTATACCTGAGTTGCCGGAGCTAGTAATGACGACTACATCATATGAGCTTGATATAAATATATGATTTGAAATATATGAGCTTGATATTAGTCCTATGTAGGCCTATATACATGTATATGCACATATAAGCACTTGCTATAGCGATCCTTCCAGATTTCTACTAAGATGCGCTTCCGAAATCGGAGTTTCACACGGAAGCGTAGAGCAATTGTGAGTGAAGGACTCGCTCAAGGTTTCTAAGCGACGTCTTGCAATTAGGTAGATTCGAGCGGGGAACCTGCAGAAGCTCAGCTTGGTTTGCCGATGGCAGGGTGGATCGACGCTGGACCCCAAGGTGGAACAACAGAGTTCTAGCAGATACGTACGGTGGACCCAGCCCCTAACCAACGCACAGACCATGCAGGCAATCCGCTGAGGAAAAGAGAGCCAATGTAGGACATCCCGCATGTAACAGGAGACACGACCAAATTTTGGGACATTGTCAACAAGTCGAGCCGTACAGAGCAGGACCCATTCCAGACAACCAATCCGGTCAGCCGGTATTCCATCATAGAGGGCACTACAGTAGTCAAGGCGGGAAACAACGAAAGACTGGACAAGGATGGAGGCAGCACCAAACGTCAGATTATAACGGGATACCATATGCACCCTGAGCTGGCGCAACTGGTAATAGCAGGCTTGATATACGGTCTGACCTAAAAACTGTCTTAGACAGATATGTGCGGCGCGACTTGTTGACAATTAATGTCCCAAAATTTGGTCGTGTCTCCGGCGAGGTCCTTGGGACCAATATGGCTGGATATGATTATAATGACGAGATTTCTAAATGCAGATGGCCATCTGTTCGTTGCTGCAGCTGATCGTAGTCTATCGATTGAACCCATTCAGCAGTTGACGCTAATTATTAGTTATAACTTGTATATTCAACGGCAGATGGCATTGCAGTCGTATCAATCAGCAGACTGACGCTCTCATAACAAGGACAGATAGCCTATCTATAGACTTCAGACTTCAATAAGAATTTCAGTTAGAGTATTTATGAAATTCTTTTAACATTTTAGGCCTATTGCCCTTTTGAATTACATATCTATAGGTCTAACATTATCTGATCACCTATAGACCTCTATTGCGCCATTATCTCTTTGAATAATATGTAGGCCTGTCAATAATAGCCTATTGTCGGTTGTAGCACCAAGTGAAATCGTAATCAATGTTAAAGGAAATCAGAAGTCATGCCACGGTTGGTCAGCAAGTATAAATAGCTTAGGCTTACACTTAGATTTAGACCTGAATTATAGGCCTACGACTGATATAGAATTTCCAGAACCAGCCTCAACCAGGCAGTTAATTCGGCTACTGGCCTGCAGTCGATGAATGACCAATGGCCAAACATTGTCGCGCTGAGATCCACAGCAAAATACCAGGTCCTACCGTCCTAAAATATATTAGTGTGTCCATTTTCGATGCCTGTCTTCCTGTAGGTCTACTGAGAGGCATACATGAGCTGCAGTACCATATATACTCAGGATAGACCTATACACGAGGCCAATTAGCAGACTGACAGAAACAGGCAAGACGGAGCGATTAAAGACGACAAGGCCTACTAACAAACAGAAGAAAATGCACACGAAAATGCTGGCCAAGAGTGCGAGAGGTAGTGAGTTCGAGCCCCCGTTGGGCGGATTAGCTTAAATTTGTAGGCTGCTATTAGCGCCGTTGTAATTGCAAAGCTGTCTGTTCAGTTAGTAGTTAAGTTTAATTAAGATTACTGCATAACTTGTAAATGTAAAGCGCAGTGCGTTTGCAGGCGTTCAATTAAAGAAAAGATTATTATTATTATTACACGGTCGTGGTGAGCTGTTAATCCTAGTCAATATCGTGACCCTGTGTTCTAATTGACCTCATTTGCAAAAGTAAGTAGGCCTACCAATCTAAATTAGGCTGGTCATGAACAGCTCATCGTCATCAACTTCTTTGGTGCACATAGATGCAAGAAAATGTAACTGAAGTTCACTAGCGTTCAGTGTTCCAAAGTAAAGAAACGTGGTGGTTCGCAACGGACCCATGGATTGTGTCGGGGAAATAATCATGCAACAACAACAGCCCAAATAATTATTATTAGCTAAAAGATGGGCGCCTATAGGCCTATAGCTATAGTCGCAGTTCCGAGCACTTGCGTCGCGCAGCCTGGCCCGTGGCCAGAATCGCCAGCTGTTAATCCTCGTCAATATAATCGTGTCCTTGTTGTTTGACGAATCGTGTCATCGTGTGCATGGTCTGCGCAGGCATGCTGAGAGATAATAGAACCGTTTTGTCAAACAACAGAGACTCGATTCTGACGCCTCTACATATTTGACCTTCTACGAATCGATCAGATCGTCCTTCATCCGTCTCTCTACGTCAGTCTGTGTCACTTTTCTGCATTCACTCAGTGTGCCTGTGTGTCCTTAACTCCTTGTGTCTATCTTCTGCAATCCACGACCCACAAGATTGTCGTTCCATCTGTTAGGTCTATGTCGTGCTGCCAGTTCAAGGCCACGTTTACTCGTTGCCTATAACAAGGCCAAGTTTTCTTTGGCACAACTGAATTCGAAGCTCGTAAGGCAAATAAAACTACCAGTATACAGTACAGTACATTACAATACAATATCGCTGACGTGTCAAGCGCGCATAAAAACGCAATACAGTGTGCCATATATGATAATAGGCATGGACGGAGTTTGGTTAACGTTTTTGGAGGGGGTAAATTTGATGGATATGAGACTCGGTCCAGAAAACGAGCGGCGTCGAGAAATATTTTCCCGGTCGAGAAAAGTTGATGACTTTTTTAGCCCTTGGGCTGAAATCTTGCCGAAAAATACTCATTTTCGAGGCTACAAAAGTTGACGACCTTTTTAAAGTCATTCGTAAGTTTCACGTGGGGGCTAAACCCGAAACACGATACCATTTATACGGTTAAAAATGACTCTGGGTCTTCTTGGGGGGACTTAGCCCCCAGCCCTGATAAACTCCGCCCATGGACCTACGCCTTAATAGACCTATGCCTAGGGTTTTCTCGGATGCCTTTTATCGCAGCCTCAAACCCGTCCTTTTTAGCCGAAGGTTGGGTCGTATTTTTTATTTGTTTATTTATTATAATTTTTTAATCATCTTCCAGCACTGATCTGGATCTCCCAGCATCTTACAGGGTTAATTTTGAAAGTAGGGTCCCTAACTAGCGGGATTTTTCCCTTTCAGGGGCTCCCATTGTTTTCCATGCATAGTCATAATTATAGCCTACATTGATCGTCATCATTTTCTGTAATCACTACTCAATTATTGTTAATTGTGCTACATTATTTTCTGTATGTTTTGTTTTATTGTGGGAACAATAAATGATTTGATTGATTGATTGATTGATTGAAACGCTCATGAGTCAAAGGGGCGCTATATAAATCTCCATAATGAATTAATCTGCGTATCAACCATGATGTAAGAATAACTACAATGCTGATGACGTAACTGTGAAAAACACGTCATCTTGTGATTCTTGCTTCGATGACGTCACTAATGTTAGCATCGAAACAGCCAGTTGAAGCTAATTAATTTTGGAAAATCGACGCCGGAGAGTTAATGGCGAGACATTCCACAGATAAACTTATTGATATTCGTCGATAATAAGAAGCATTAATACAACATTCAATTGAAAGAACAGCTGGTCATTTCGAAGGCATCAAAAATCGCACGAGCAGCGGAAAACCATCGAAAAACATCGACGAGAAGAAAGAAAACTCATTCGTCTTGAAGACAGAAGTCGACCGGTAGGTTAATTAGGCTTATAATTATGACTAACTTTAATGATACACGTTAATTTGCCCTTTTAAACCGAAAATCATCGAAGATTTTGACCATGAAAAGAGAATCTAACTTTATAAGACGCGAATCGAACGATGTCGACGACGACGACGATGATGACGACGATGACGGTGACGATGATGACGACGACGACGATGATGATGACGATGATGATGATGACGATGATGATGATGACGGTGACGATGATGACGACGACGACGATGACGATGATGATGACGATGATGATGATGATGATGATGACGATGATGACGGTATCGACCAATAATCGACTGATCAAAACGATTTTTGTCGTTTATTTAGAAGAGTAAATCTTCGAAATTCATCGATTAGGAGAAGGCAGCGACTCGAAGTTAGACGCAAGAATTGTTCAACTTGAAGATTCAACTCGATAAATCGGCCTAATTCAGCAGACGACTGATGGGCGCGAAGATCTTGAATAGAGAGCCAATGTTGAACAGAAAATTGAAGTAAAAGGTAAGAATTGTCTCACATGATGACTCATGATTAACATTGATTATGCATTGTATTTATAGGTCTATAACTATAGGCCAACCTGGGGCTGACAGGTCAACATCGACAATTCAAATGGTCGAGTATAAAACTGGAAATCGCGTTCTGGTAGTGTTTCAATCAGTCGTCGATACCATCATCATCGTCATCATCATCGTCGTCGTCATCGTCATCATCATCGTCATCATCATCATCATCATCATCATCATCATCATCATCATCATCATCATCATCATCAAGCATCAGGATATGGTCATCACATGACATGATATTTTCAGATGACGAAAATGAATAGCTGATACCTTCAGTATGAGAATTGTAGCATAGTAGCTGAGGAGAGGCCAGACTATAATTATATTATGATCCGTGTGGAGCTGGGGTGGGCAAAGAAGACTTAGCCTAAGAAACTGCCATGGGAGGCTGGAACCCCACTCCCTTTGCAATTCTCACACATGGTTACACTATAGATGGAGATTATGCAAGTTGGGAATTGACGCTAAGAAACTTTCCACTTATGGTCAATTAAATGAGAGAGTGCAGCACATTAGAACAATGCATAAATGTTGCAATGCTATAAAATAGATCTAGGCTATGGTGTTGGATGATTGCTGCAGGCAGCCTGCGACTGCCATAATGGACGTGCAAATGCCATAAATTTATGAACTAAGATGTAAGAGAGATGAAGCTAAGCAACCATTTTCTTTGGCTGCATTCATCGAGAGGCAGTCATTGGTCTGAAGTGCTAGCGACTTCGTTTTCTTAACCTCGGCATATATAGGCTAATGATGACGGTTTCGGCCGACTACCACGCTGCATGATCTTTCATCTGGGTCGGAGTGTATCAGTTATATCAATAATATTAGCCAATGAATGAGACACTCTTATGTAGGATGATCTCCTACTTTATTTGTTAGTATAATGATACTAGGCCTGCATAAATTTTTTTATCTGTCATAACATGTATAAAACTGTTAATTGTCTTTGTGGGTTTTCTGTATTGCTTTAGGATCCGCAACATGGCTGCCTAATACCTATAGAAGGAATGACCTGAGGAGGGATTGGCCTGAGAGGATGTGATGAGTGACGGTTGTGTGGCTCTGTGTTTTTTTGTGTTTTGTTATTGTTGTTGTATGTGTTTGTAGTTTATTTGTATTAGTACCTGCCGGGCCTCTGGCGTGGCGTAAAAACCCGTAAGCTCCTCGCAAAGGCAGGAGGGCCCCTGGCGCGGACGCCATGGCTTAAAATCCCGCAAGCCCATTATTATTAATTTTAAATTTATTACTTTTATTATGGTGTGCGTTGTTGAGCCGAGGGACGAGGAGGGGGAAAGAAGATGGGAGATGATTAGAGGGAAGCGGTGGACACGTTGACCATGCAGATCGAAGTGGACCATCGAAAGAGTCTCGAGAGAAGGACAACTTCGACTCTATCAAAAAAACGAGGCAGAAAAACTCTTCGTTACGAGATTTTAAAAGATTATATGCATATAGAATCCACTATTGACAGTTTGGAGAGGGACGACATTCAGTGAACTTTGTAATAAATTACTTAACAGTAACTGTTGTGTGTTTAATAGCCGGTAATTGTCTTTTCTGTGTCGTACCTTTCTGACTGTTCTCGACTTTCGCTGTCGCCCTAGCTGCAATCATACGTAAAATTGTATTATAATAGAAATTAATAGCAATGAAGGTACATGTAAGCAAGAAGGAACCGAGATTCCGATAAACAGTTTGCCGATCTGTGGCGTTTACCACTAATCCTGGTCGTTGACTGTCATTCCTAACTGAGAATGTCAATACGAGCAGTAACGTCATTTTGTGGGGCACTGTGGTGTAGTGGGTATATTCGTTGCCTTGCAGCCGGATGGTTACAGGTTCGAATCTACCTCAAGCCACCGTGTATAGACCATGGGCAAGTCCTTCACTCGCAATTGCTCAGCGCTTCGGCGGAGTTTGTTTTCCGTTCTTGGAGGGGCTAACTTATGAATCTGCGCCTTCTTGGGGGCGTGGGGGAGCTGGGCCTAAGCCCGGGAAAAGATACCGTTTACACGGTAAAAATACTGAATCTGGGTCTTCTTGGGGGGGCTTAGCCCCCCAGCCCCTGATAAACTCCGCTTATGCATATAGGCCTAGCCTATGCATATAGGCCTATAGCATGAGAGTGCATTTCGCTACTTAATAGCTATAGCGCAGTGAGACTCTATTCCACTCTTTGGGTCCCAAGACAGCACGATATTACCACAGTATAGATATCTAATAGCCTACTGTGATATTACCAAGGTGCAGTAAAATCACTCCACGCGTCGGTGATCAGAGTGACTCCTTAAGAATTTCAGTTCAATTAAATTTGTTTATTGAAGTCAGTGTAGGCCTATACGCAAGTTGAGCAATAAAATAGCAATTGAACAAATAATTATTAGAACAAAGAAATGATAATATAGGCTACCTGAATTTATAGGGCAGTTTCTATGGGAACAAAGGTCATCAGAAATTTTGGCGGCTGAAAAAATGGAAAATTTTCATGAGATTTCAACCAGATGACTATAAAAAAGGTTATCTCAGAAACTTTTGGCGGCTGAAAATGCAAAGATTTCTTCTGCGGGAATTCAGCCCCTAAAACTGAAGTCCTGGCGCCGCCACTGATTCTTTGTGCTGTGCTTAATTAATAAACCTGAATGGCAGCTCATAAAAAAAACATCGATACAGTTTATTTACAAAGTAAAATGTTTTCAAAAGTGATGAATAATTCTATTGACAGTTTAAACAGTTTAATTCATAGCCAAGCAGATTTCTCACTCCAGCTCCACAAAAACAAATCAGCAAATTCACATCGGAAATTGAAAAATATCTACAGATTAACAGAACGGAGCATTAAGTTTTGAACTATTAATGAAATGAAAAAAATAATATAAAACTATTAAAGGTAGTCATTTAAAACACCATGTTCAGTTTATTCGCAATGGGTTTGATGCTGCAAAAGAGAACATACATGTATAGTGTATATATGCCTAGCGACCTAGCCCAAGACTAAAGTTACCTGCAGATCACACAATACAACTCACAGACAGTCAAGCAAACGCACACACACACACACACACACAAACAAACACATACAAACATAATATATGAGGCAAGAAGTAAAATAAACACATGAACACACAGAGGATCAGCCAAACACAAAAAACCAGACAGACATAGAAGAAGACAGGCAGAGATGTTCATTTTATTGTTCATGAACACATACAGACAAGTTGGATGATAAAAGACAGACAGAGACACAGGATAGACAGGTGAACACAACTAAACAGGAGGTACTAAGCAGACCACAAAGAACAGACAGATGGACGGAGAGATCCAGTTATGGCAAAGCGTAAAAAATTTCAGGATTATGTGAGAGCTGACTAGTGACTCTCAATTCAGACCATTGAAAACAGCATAACGTGACATCCTCACAAAGGTTCTATAGACAATAGACGCGCCTGGCCAGGATCAGACAGCGTCTACACATGCTCTCTACAGGGAACCAAATGCAATGAAATTTCAGCAATTTACTCAATGTGAACATTTGCCTTAAGCAAACTTCACACAGAAATAAACATTTGAGAGCAAATCAAACCTTACAAAATATTCATGATCTGCTCAAATATGACAAGTCAACACAATTTTCAGCCAACTATTTGCAAACGGCAAAAATAGGCACGAATAAATTATGAAAACCTGAGAGGTGGGCACAAAAACATTTAAGAGCCACCCTATTTAAAATGCTAAAATTGAATGACCCAATTCAATGACATTGACAAAGGTTTGTCAAACAACATAACACAGGGCTAAATTGATGCTAACAAATTAAATGGAAATAATGATTCTGCTGCTGGTAAAGTCCTTGGACAAAACACCTAATCATAAAAAATAAATGTTGCTGACAGAAATCCAGTTGCATCATAGTATTAAAATCATGACAAATCTGTCATATTCTTGGACTGTCTCCTATTACTCCAACTTCAGGGTCAGACTTTCTGTGGCGTCTTCATAGGTATATCTTACGAACTTTGTACACAACTTGGTGCATGCATTCAGGGTCGGCCTTAGGCATCTAGGCAAAGCCGGCAGTTGCATGGGGTGCCAGGTTCTAGGGGTGCCATTTAAACAGAAAGGGGCACCATTTCCACAAAATGGGGGTGCCATTTTAATTTACAAAATTACTTATAACTATTTTCCTTAAAATTTAATATTATCCATCCTTCAATGTACTAATGAAATCATGATTCTGCTGCTGGTAAAGTCCTTGGACCAAACACCTAATCATAAAAAATAAATTACTCAGTCAAGGCTCTGGCTCCTTCATCTCTAGATTCTGACATGGACTGAACAATCGAGCTGGAATCTGAGGGCGAAAAATGTAGGCCTACACTTTGCCTGGAGCGCCAAAATGCATGCTTTGCCCGGGGCGCCATTTGGGCTAAGGCTGGCCCTACATGCAATGGATGTAACATACTGTCCATCTGACTGTAGGCATGCACACAGCATTTGCGAGAGGCTCTAATGACACTATACAAAACTATTTGTAAACTCAGTATAATTCTTTACATTGTTCATCTTTATTTACACAATGGTAAGTGACCTCAACTTCATAACGTCTTCGTTACATGTATGCATTGTCATTTACATTCGCATTCAATTAAAAGCCAATTTCTCACAGATCTATAAACAACTTACACTCATACAGTGATTAATTACCCAAGGCAATCATCAAACTAAACTTAGTGCCACATAGGACTGAAAAAGCACTCATCTGTAAACAAAGCAATACTGACAAGTCAGAGAAGCTCATTTACTTCAGAAAGAAACATTTGAACAAAATAATTAATTAGTCTAACCCAGTGGTTCCCAACCTTTTTTGACTTGCGGACCACTTTTTCTAAGTTGGAGGACACGAGGGCCACTTTTTCTAAGTTGAAGGACATTAGGGGGCCACAAGGTTAAAATTGTATTAACTAAAAGCATACAAAATTGTCGTAATTTATTCAAAATATAATGCTTGATGTTATTTATCGACGTTAAAATAAAACAATTTGTAATAGAAAACAATAATGTGTTCTATCCTGTCCAAATTGTTAATTTTTTCATATATTTTTGATAATTCTTTGAGAGATGAGGGCCATTTTCTGAGACCTGGTGGGCCATTTTCAGAGGTCTGGCGGGCCACTTTTGGCCCGCGGGCCACGGGTTGGGAACCGCTGGTCTAACCTTACAAGAAAATCACAGTGACATTTCATCGCAGCAGCATTGCACTTGAAGTCGTATTCGTATTGAATTTAAAATCTCAAGACCCTAGCTTCACCGGATCTTGACAAGTTCTAGCCATCCCAGAATAGTTATTTGCATATCCGGACAATTTTTTATTCCCGAGGGATCTGAGGTACCTCGGGTAAAATATAAAAAATAATAATAATAGTTAGACCATCACTGAAGTCTAGTAGGCTAATTCTATAAAAAGAAACACTCTCCCAATTTTGTTTTTATCACAAGAGATCATATTCAATCTTGGGTAAAAAAATACTAATACTAATAAACACTATCCCAACATAAGTGAAAACCAGCTATTACTAAACAAAATCATGCTAATTTTTTACTCTTGAGAGATCATTTCCATCTCAGGTAATAAAAATAACAACAAAAGATAACTAACAAAACAAACAGACATCAAGCAATTAGAGAAGAAATTTAGAAAAGACATATTGTTAATAATAGTAACAATAAGAAATAATTCATTAAACTTATAAAACATAATTAATTCATTATGAAGATTTATTATAGCACACCTTCAAGGCTACTACTCAGGAGCGCTCCAGACCCCAGCATGGCTGAAAAGGACCGTTTTGCGTTGAAAAACGCAATTAATAATTACAATATAATATCTCAGATATATTTCATGCAATTAATAATTACAATATAATATCTCAGATATATTTCATGTATATTTTGAAACCTGTAGCCAATATTAGGTTTCTGATTTAATAATGTCTAGAATTCGGCAATGTAATAGCATTTAGCATTGATTTAATATAACACAAAGCACTTTCCACACTTAGAAGACACAACACTATGGGACCTTAAAAATGGCCAAAGTCATTGCAAACTTCATTAGTTTTCACTATCATTATTACACCACGAGTGGTTTTGCCCGTCTCATGATGGGTAAACAAGAATTTGAAAATGTTAAGAGATGCGATGCCACATGATATGTGATTGCCATTAGCCTTCCGTTTCTACCTCCAACCCTACCTCCCTCTCCCCGTTTCTCTTTGTCCATCCATCCATCTGTCCCTCACTCCATGTGTCCATCCCTCTCTCCCTCCCTACATTGTACCAAAAACCGTCTGCCCACCCCTCCATCCGTCCCTATCTCCAACCCTATGTCCATTTGAGTATGCTGTGTAAACTCTTCCACCCCCACCCCATCCAGCAAATGGTCATTAAACTTTAGCATAACAAACATTACCGACTGACATCAGGACATTTCTGTTCTTTAATTATTTAAATAATAATTATCTATCTACGCAGAACATAATTTTTTATTTCCCAAGGTAGTACCCATGCCAGAAATAAAAATAATAACTAGTGTTAACACACAAACTGCTCCACACAAGTCAGTAGTTAACACAGTTCTATTCACACAGTTTACTATTTTACAGCCTTTCACAACTATATATATTTACCAACGTATATATCAGATTCCTGACCACATTAATACCTGCAAACGAGCATGCAACCTGTGCCAAGATGAATGCAAAAAGAGCACTGGCTTGGTGTCACTCAGCGTGGCAATACTGCACCATGGAGGCTAGCACCAAGACGGTCACGCTCCACTGCAGCCAGCTGTCTCTGGACCGCTTCTTGATGGGCAATCGCCTGGGCTGTAAGCTGCAAGACAGAAACATGTCTATCCATTACTCAACACACACGGCATCGGAAGATGGCTGCTTCAAGTGAAACCATGTTAAAAAATCGTAAGTTGTCGTAGAAGCCTCGTCCAATGGCAATAGATCGAAGAGAGATGACATAACACCAAAGGATGACCACAGAAAAACTTTGTTTTTAAATTCCCCAAGTTGTCGAGAGGCTCTTTTTGAATATTCCAGAACACATCTTCATCACTTTAATATTGCTTTTTTGTAAGACTTACAGATTTAAAAGTTTCTTATTTTAATTAGTAAAAAAAGACCAAAACACTACTTCAATCATTTGCCAAACCAAACAAAAACTAAATCAAACCATCAAATATCAATTTAATTTACAGTGCAACTTCTCAGATGCAAATGCAAACACTAAACTGCAAGTCAGAACCTTAATATATGCCATTGCAAAATATGTGTTAAATAGATATGAACAAATTTCCTAAACGCAGGAAGAATTTCCTTGTTTTTTCTGTGATTTTCCAGATTGAAGAAATTTCTTAAGTAAATATCCAAGTTTTCCTTGATTCCAAAGTTGTGGCTAAACTTCACAATAGAAGTACAGAACTTGAAACAGATGAGGGGACATTTGTCCCTCCTTTATCTTCAATGAAAAACGCGAAATTTAAATATGATTAACTTAAATATTTAAAATATGATATATGAACATCTTGGTCATATTCGCTTACTAACTTGCCAACTGTAGAAGGCTCATAATCAATTTAGCGCCACAACATTCATAAATAAAGATAAATATATATCTACACAGAATAAATAAACAGAGTCTCACCTGCTGGTTCAGAATGGGATCAGTGCTGTATGGAGGCCTGCTGAGCAGTTCTCTGTAGTAGAGGTCTTGGTCACGGGCTGCAGCCATCAGTTGCTGGCTGGCAGCGAAAGAATAGGCCGGGTGGGGAACTGGAGGACCAAATGGCAATGAACCCGGAACACCAGGTCCGGAAGGGTTACCACCAGCCAACGGATTCATGCCAACCGCTGCAACAACAATGAATGACCAATTGACCATGTAAAGATGAAGTGATATTAAATCAAACCTTACAGCTTCTACAGCACCTACATAAAAAGCAGAAATCTCACAATCCTCCGTTATCAAAATGCATACGGCAAACATTTTGCAATTTACATTTTTTAAATGTAGTCATTTCTGTGATGGCTAAGAAACATTCTGTAAAAGCATTCTGAGGACTGCAAACAACGTCGCCAATTAATAATAATTTCTGGATCTTTAAGTCATAAGTATAAAAAAGTAAAGTGCTGGATAGTAGTAAGCTAACTGCGCATGCAATTCCACTGCTAACCTGGTAAAGCAAATCCAGGCGTTGGCAGGAGATGAGGAGCGGACGCGACGAGAGGATGAAATGGTGGATAGAGTGCAGCAGCAGCAGCAGCGGCCGCATCTGGCTGGTGTAGATGTAGATGCGTATGTGAGTGCGTGTGCGTCGTGTGCGACTGTTCGGAAACGCTGGCAGCGCCGAGTCCGGCCATTTCCAGTCTGTAAATTGGGTCGGCTGGTAACATAAGTCGCTCGTTGAGACGCTCGGCGTGAAAGCGCTCTGCGAGCAGACGCTCGGAAAGAATTGACGCATCGACGGCCGACAGGTTTGGCATCATGCCTCCCGCACCTGTTTCACAGAGAGTGGCAGATCCAGAAGTTTGTAAAGAATTAGCCAAGTATGGAAGAAGGCCATAAGCACACAGAATGATTTTACTATGCTGAGAATTTATTTAGACCAAAGTAATATAGTGCTTCTAGTCTCATGATTTCTAACGTACTTTTATACGTTTCCAGTCTTCTACAATGGCTTATTTTAATCCCACAGCATTCCACACAAAGACAATTTCAGTTACCAATTTGCATGCAACTTACACCATTGATATTAACTTGAATGTGGTGCTATAATAATATAGCACGAAGCAGTAGAAAGGAAATGTCCTCCCTTGATTAGTCTGACCATTGACAATTCGGCACTTAGGAGGTTCTAAAAGGATGCTACGAGAATGTCCAGACAGCTAAAATGGTGTTATTGACATGGGTTAACCCCATCTGACCTTCTAAGCACCAGCATAATCTGGTGCATTAATAAATTACCTTGAATTTACAACTGAACTGAATTAAATACACATCGTCAAATATTAAGAGGTTCCTAAATAGCGTAATCTAGAAATTAATTCTAATAAGATTATTTTTCAGTTAGTTTGAAGGTTCATAGCTCACCCAGAAGTTCTAGTCGCTCTCTTTCACGTCGCATCCACTCTGCAGTTAGGTATGCTGGTGGGAAAACCCCGGAAAGGTTGACTGGGAGTAGGTTACCACCAGTGCCACCAGGTGGCACTGTAGAACCGTATCGCTTCTGTAGTTCGAGCAAATGTGCGTCGAGCATACCAGCGCTTGGATAGGATGGAGTGCGATCTAAACAGCACAGTGCTTTGTGTATAAACAAAAGGAAAATGCATCAGTTAAAAGGCCCTTTTTCATCCAATCAAAGACACCTGCTAATATGCTCAGAAAGTGCCTCACAAGAGACAAAGAGGAGTAAATAGGGTATCTGGACTTTACCCCCTGCCCATCACCCCCCTGCCATTACCCCCACGCCATTACCCCGCCCATTACCCCCGTAGGACATTACCCCCTGCCATTATCCCCGTCTCTTATGTATTTAGGTCTAGTGTATGCATGCATGTATGTATGCAATATGTATGTACGTACATACGTATGTAAGTACGTACATACGTACGTTCCTACGGAGGTAATGGGCGGGGGTAATGGCAGGGGGTAATGGGCCGGGGGTTAAAATCCTAGACCCGTAAATAGACAGAAGACAGAGGAGCAAAGATGCAAGCAGACTAAAACATTGCCCATGGATTTCAGTTTGTAAACCTTTAACTAGAAATACTGTTTAACCAATTAATGTTCACAAAAATAAGCACTAAAGAATGTAATGGGATCACAAAATTTACTACAGTAAACTTTGAGTCATGTATCCAATTATATATATAATCAAACAGTTGAAGAAGTTCCAACTGAATTCAATAGGCCAATGGAAGCCAGGAATAAGGCTGACATAAGAAGGTGACTAAGTAAGTTAAATCAGACAAGACACAAGCTTAGATAAATTTCAAAGCTCTAGACTAGACTCCGGGAATGTAACAGAGCCCACAGTTAGAAGTCAAATAAAAATCTGCATAATTGCGGGTGTATTTAGCAGAGTGCATACCTTGAGGCTTGAAGTCCCCCATCTCTAACTTAACTTTGTCTTTAGCTTCCCAAGAGTCACGGTTCCTGGGATCTGATCTTTCTCCCCTCTTCTCTGTTTCCACGTCCATTCTAATGAAAAAACACAGACTCAACAAATATTACACTGTGGACCTGTTCGTGTGCTACCAGTCACGGTTCCATGCCTCCAACTCTGCACACGTAATGTTAATTGGCATATTTAACTTTTTGATTTAAAATGGTCCAAAGAACCACTGTAACACTGGGAATCTAAATATAAGAATATAGGCTTAATTAAATGAAATAAATGTGCTATGCAACGTTCATTTCCTTATCCTATTTGTAAGACATACATTGTAGTCATGCTGGAGTCACACCCAGAGCCGTTTTAAGGCCAAGGCACGCAGCTTTAAAGGGTCTAGATTGGACTCATGGCTAGGCCTACTCTTAGGGTTAGGGTTTGTGCCTAGGGCCCCAAAACTCCTTAAAACGGTCCTGGTCACACCTACATATCGTAGACTTAAGAAGCTTAGTAAGTCATTCATAATGGTAAAGTCAAGTGTCAGCATTTACATGCCTCTAATAAAAAAGCTGCTATAGATCGTACTCAAAACTAGCTGTTCAATATGCACTGATCAGATCAATAGGTAGATGGACATGCATCAGTTTTCACAAATGAGGACTGCTGGAATGTGGGCTAATCAAGTGTCACATATGCTACATAAATAACTTGGTCCTGATACCCCAAACATGATGTTATCTGTGAACTTGAGGAATCCATTGGTTGAGCTACGTACATGCGTACGTAAGCCAGTCACTGGTGATTCTCCAAGTTTTCTCTGTGCAATGTTCTAATTATTGATAGAATTCCTGTTCTTAATAACATTACCATACTTTAGGTCAGCACAGCTAACAGTTTATTACTGGAGAACAAATATGCAGCTATGGTAACAAAGTAGATGTCGTACCGTTCCTTTGTGCTGGGTTGATACAGGCCAGGAAATCTATTGAAGGGATCAAAACCAGGCCCAGGAACTGCTGCACGGTCGGTATTAGTGCCACCTACAATACCAAATACAGTACCAAACAGAGGTTAATTTAGAACTTACATGCATTGAACTTTCTTCTGGAATAAATTAAACTATATAATTATTTAACGTACATGCAATTTTACATGATGTACTCTGCATGTGGAATTGGCTTCATATTAGGTCCGGCCTTCCAGTGTAAGAGAGCTTACGTTTTCATAGTTTTTCTATATTCTGCCACAGTGGCGTAGACAAGGGGGGTTTCAGGGGTTAAACCCCCCCCCATTGGTCTAAGAAAAAAGGTTTTTTTTAAGTTATTTATCCACTTAAATAAGAAAAACAAAACAATTGCTTGTAATAACAATTGTTTTTCTTACTTTATTCCCTTTGTTACTTTATTCCCTTTTTATTTACTGTAATACTGTTGGGTTAGTGTCAGAACGGGCATCCGGCCAGGTCATAAAACCCCCAAAACCCCCATCAAAAATTCCTGGCTATGCCACTGTTCTGCCATAGATATTCTGTGGCAATAGGAGATGCTTTCCACGTTACAGAAACCTCACTATCACTAGACTAGCCCACCAATCCAGGGTGGACAGGTCAGCAGCAGGGCAGAATCTGCAAAGTACCAGATAGAAAGGTTTGACAAGGTTTCTGAGCAGTGTTGTCAATCAATCAACAAATTGGGTAGATAATAACCCAGAAGCTGCATCTCCTCCCATCTATAGATGCAGGATGCAGAGCAGCAGAAGTAACTACAGATGTCACCAGCAGTTGTTGCTTTCTCATCCTTGATTCAATGCGGTCAATAAACTCAACAACACATCAACTGTCAATTCACGATGATGGGAATTGTTTCCTTGCACACAGTCTTATTGCAAGGTCTGCCAGTAGTGACTTTCCAGCACTGCTCAGCATTTCCAGCACACGACACAAGCACTTTCTGTTTACTGAACAACTCTTTTCACCATGTAAGTGTCCATATAAATACATACATAGTACATACGTACAACAAGAAGAGCCGTCCTGCAAAATAGCCATAAGGCAGCATGGCATGAAGTGTTAGCGACTTAATTTTCTTCCGGCTTACAAGGACGGGTGGCCAATCCTCTCCCTCGCCGTCTCATCTTCCCACTAACAGTGTACTATGGTCAGTGTACTCAATATATAGCTGAGTTGAAATCAAGCGGTAAAGATGGAGCAGAAATCTCAAACCAAATTTTCTGCCCTGGCGGGGAATTTGAACCCCAATTTCTCGATTGACAGCGGTGTGAGCGCACCAACCACTACACACCCCATACACATATTATAAACCCAGTTGATAATAACAATGGTCATTTATTAATTCAAACCGATAAGTAATAAGATTACTTTGAAAGTAAATATCCACTTATTACCTCCGCCGATGTGAGGCTTGGCATATTCCGAGAGTTGTCGCAACGCAGGCGTTGGATCATGCATCATTGGATATCCTCGGAAGGCCGGGTGATCTAAGATGTACGGTGGAAGAGCCGTTCCACCCATCAGGGAACTGGTAATCTGAGCATCGGACGATGGAGCTGTATCATAATGAGGCTTCTTTCTGGGACCTGGAGACTCTGGAACCTACACCACACAGAAAACTGTAACAGTTTATTCTAGAGCCTAAATGACAGAGAAATCTAGAACAGGAGATCTAATTGGAACAGGGTATGACTAGAATCCAGAACAGCTGATCAGTGAATTGGAAATGAGTTTGACAAATGAAACAAGAAAATTATTCACTTAAAACTCAATAAGAAAACAAAAATCTTAAAATACAATAATCTGACTTACAATTTCTATATCAGTTAGATTGCTTGACCACACACAAGGTACTTCATTCACAATCAGGAGGGCGGGGTATTAAAATGGATTATCGCAAAATTTCTGTATCATCCTAAACAGCACACCTAATGCTCTATAAAATAACAAAGACATAATAATGCAACAATAATCATCAACAAAGGAAAGACGTTCCATTAGCCAAAATTCTTGGATCTTAAAAGTTTTCTTAAATTGCATCCCTGCCTCTCTCTTAATGTCTGGTTTCTTTTCTTCCTTGATTTCTTTGACTAAGGAACCGCCGGCAGGTGACGCTTTATTTGACAATGGCTGCTGCTGCTGCTGCTGCTGTGAGTGATACCGCTGATGCTGATGCTGCTGCTGCTGCTGCAGTTGACATGTCTTTGGTGCTTTGTCTTCCAGTCGTCGCTGTGACTGTTGACCTCGTACAGGAACATATTCAAAATCGCACCGCGAGCATGTGTTGTGGCCGCGGTACCAACGCTTGACAAATCTTTTCAAGAAAACAAAAACCAAACATCATAAGCATTACGTTGCTGTGTAGTGTTTAGTAACAGTGTAATTAATTGACTACCGGTTAATCATTTAATTAGGAGGGCAGAATTAGAAGTGGAGCAATCAAATGAAATAATATTTTGGAATCATCCAGCAATCTAGTATACAACTGGCACTCAAGTATGAAGTTCAAGGCAGTGAAGAAGTATATCATGATTAATGGTAGCTAAAGAAGCAGATTAAACCTGGTGGACAGCAGCAATGATTTTTCTTATTCATTAAGTATATACCCATGAACAAGAATAGATGATTATCAATAGCACGTACAGTAGTTTCCGACAGCACTAGTATGACAATTATAATACAGCACACTCGCAAAAACTGGCATCAATTTCTATAATCAAGCGAGTATATAACAGATAGATCCAATACTAGTCTAAAGCAGAAAAATTCAGTTTATGGGCTGACTCATTTACAAGATCAGTGCAATGAAATGGTGCCAGGCATATGTTAGTGTTGGACCTATGAACATTAGAAAGTTACCCGACTATCAAATTTTGAGGGAACTTCCTCCCACAAGTACGATTTTTGATAAAGGTTTCACTTAACAAGACACTCTATACATGTCTAAAGCAACTAAGATAGTGACACCGTAAAAGCCATCAGATCATAGTAGATTAGATAAGATTACACAACCACAAAGACGCTCACACTGCATGTGCGCTACGATACCACTCCTCGTTTATGATTCTCGGAATTGGACTCGGGCTCCTTGGCCGCTCTGTGTCCGAGTTGGAGTCTTTCTCATCAGGAGACCTTGACCTTGAACTATGCAACGACATCAAGTTCAGTTGCAACAAGACTGCAGAATTTAAGACATCCAAATCGATGATCCTGCTGAAATGCCGACGTTTCTAAAAAGTGTTACAGCAAACAAACATCTAATAACACTTTGACAGTGACAGACACTGCAACAATTAGGCCTGTCAGGTGCTAGAAGGTCCAAGCATGTACCAGTAAGAAGGACAAGAAGGCTGGGGAATGCATCAACCTGGACAACAAGCAAGGAAGCATTCCAAGCAGATTGCAGTAAGTCGTGAACTAGTGCCTAAACTTGCCGCACAGCTCTTGCCCTTTTAAGATGATATGGCAACAATTTCTGCTGCAAAAATTGGTAATTCTAAGTGCATACAGCTCAAGCAGTGGCAAGCATGCGGCAAACAGGATGAATGTTTTATTACCCAATAATAAAGCTACAAGTTCAAGTCTCTGCCCAGATTAAACTCTAGCATGCGTACAGTATTTTACCACAGCTCTTGAAATATCAAGCACATGGATAAATTATGATAACCTACACATGCGATTTGCAAACTGTTTCACATTCTGAGTTAGCCCTGCTCAATACAAGACAACCATGGACACATTTTTACGAAAAGGGCGGCATCACCTAGTGAACACGTGCCGAAGGTGTGAAATTTGATTTTTTAAATTAAGTCATACTGCAATAAAACTAAACAATGTTACGAAAAGAAATTCTACAAGCACAATCAAGTGGACTATTTGGCCCATAGATCTTCATAAATCGGTTCGTCCATTACGTTGTTGACATATTTAAGCGACATTATTGTTGAATTTTGGATGCAAAAGATCAACGGATTAATATTTTTCAAAAATCGTCATGATTAAGTAACCTTGTATCTGTTTTGAAAAGATCAGCAGTCGATATTCCTATATTGACTTTGTTTCTCAGCTTTCTGCACAGTATTAGAATCCCAGCGCTATAAAATTCCTACACCGCACTTAACACCCTTTTAGAGCATAACTGCGCCGCCATTTTGTCTAAAATAAGACCGTTTTCTTTAATAAAAACGAGTATTCCTACAATAACATTCTAGATATAAAACTCACTATAATTCTTCAAATGAATCCATTGCAACAGATCGTAGTATTTAAAAAACACTAAGAACTTTAGCGAACTTGTACATTCTAGACTCAACTTTAGGTAACAGATTACTAATTCCAAATGAGGACGCAACCAGTTACGTCACTTAAAGTATTAGTTTATAGCGCCATATTGTAATTTCATGAATACAGCTAAGACGATTAGACATAGACATAGACATAGTTTTATTGATCCCAACAATTGTACATGTATAAGGTTGCCAGGCGTCCGGTAATGAACCGGACAGTCCGGTATTCACACAATCTGTCCGGTTAGAAATTTCATACATTACCGGACATGGCGATGTCCGGTAAATTATTATTGCTAGCAATAAGTGTTGGAGTGTAGTTTCTTGGGTCCATAAAAAAATATCTAGGCCTACTTGCGATTTTCCAATAGCATTGCCGTTTTTCTACCCCTTCGAATGTACTCCGGTGACTCAGCTTGAGGTTTGTGGTACGTTGACATTCAGAGAGATAAGGGAATATATATTATATTATATATGCTTACTACGGCTGGCTACATAAGTATATAACTGGAGACAGTGATTAAGAATCACCCAAGCCAGGCTAAACCAACCGTTCAGCCGCGTGCAGGTTATCCGATATAGCCCAGTCCTACCGACATGATGAATGTCACTGCTCCAGATTTCTTCATATTAGTATGCCTTAAATATGTCGTAGGCAATTTTTGAACCCTGCCAACATCAGATTCTTGCGTAGCACTTAGTACTTGTTCCTCCCGTGCAGGTCTGCACGGTTACCGGGCAACCCATCGAACCCCCACTCAACTCTGCTCATCGCCAACTACTCCACCTCCAGTCCTCCACCCACAATCGTCCCAAGACTTATGCCAACATCACAAGGGTGACATCTCTCATCAGAATATTAACCTCCCACCCAAATCAGCTTTTCATGCGTGACGACAGGGTTGCAGTATATCAATTTTCTAGCCATTGCATTCTAGTTGGGCCCACGGACCACCCATACGCTAAATGGCACCTTTTTTTTTATCTAAATGCGCCAAAATCAAGCTGGGCCGCTGCTTGCTATATATATATATATATATATATATATATATATATATATATATATATATAGTCCGGTAATTTACTCAAGGCTGCCTGGCAACCCTATACATGTATGTTTAACAAAGTATAGATATAATTCACAATAAGAAAATACTCAAAGTGAATAGGTATTATAAGAGTGAGGGAGCAAATATATAGGCACACCAAAAGGGACAAGTCCCGCTAAGCAGGGGCCTAATTAACAAAGTGAAGTGAGAAAGTGAAAGCTGAAGGGAGTATTTGAATGCAGAGATATTAAATTAAATTAAATTTGTCTAGCAACTTGCACTTGAGACTGAATTCCCCAGTTACAGTGCCTACCTCTCAAAATGGGTCCATGACTCTGGTGTTCTGTTGGACCAGATGCTCACTTTTATTCCTCACATTCACCGTCTTGTCCGAGGCCTATTATACTTGGCTTATTAGTATTATGTATACATAGGCCTAGCTGCTTTAGCTTCGCACAATTAATAACGTCTAGGGTAAACAGCAGTCCTTGAGTAAACACCACTCTCGTTCACTCTTTCATTAGAATACAACTCACAAGTCACAACCCGCCCTCACTATGGGACCGATCTGGGTTTATGGTAGGCTTTGATTGTCTCTAGAGTTCTTAACAAACTCATTACTAAAGCAGGCCTATTATAGCTATCCATTCAATTTCAATAACTCGATCACTGCTCGAGCGCGCCTTATTCTTATCTTCTGTTGGTTTAAGTTTTGTCTGTCTCAATTTAGCAGATTATTTTTGCTCATTGAACGAAATTACATTCATTCAAGTATTTTTTTAATTAAAGTATTCATATAGCGCATCTTCAAGGAAACTACTCAGAGGCGCTCCCGACTCCTGCACGGCCAAACAGAACAGTTTTTAAGTGCTTATAGAATGTGTCACGGAGTTGATCTAGGGAGCAGGCGCAGCTCAAGTGGGAGGGTATTCCGTATACCACCGGGCCAACCACAGAAAAAACACGCCTCTGCATGATGGAGGTACGAGCAAACGGGACCAAGAGCACTTCGCTATCAGCCGAGCGTAGGCACCGACATGCAGGGGCGGATCCAGGGGGGCCAATCCGGCCATGGCCCCCCCATTTAAAAATTGCATGGGACGTGGCCCCCCCCATTTGGTTTCAAGAAGCCATTAAATAAATGTAGTGGGAGAGCAAAACTGGACATCAGGCCCCCATTAAAAAAATTGTATGGGACGTGGCCCCCCCGTTTGATTTAGCGGTTCAAATGGTAACCCACAAAATTGGTCGATGACTATAAAAAAAGTCATCAACTTTTGGCGGATGGAATGGTATCTTTTTCCCGGAAAATCGGTCGATCAAGTTTTTGGGCGAAAATCACAATTTTTTTCCTCTGTTCCACCAACAAGACCGAAAATGCTGCCCCTCCCCCCTTCGAAACGTTTTGGATCCGCCACTGCCGACATGTAGGTCATAGGCCAATATTAGGTTACAGCGAATATCGAAAAACGAATAAAATATATAGTTTACTTTTTACGACACTATCAGTATCATGCCTACACAGAGATCATTATAGTCGCCCTTCGCCATTAGCCTATAATTTATAGGGCCTATGAATGCTGTAAGTGGCGCTACCAGAACAAAAGCCGAGACAGAGCTGTATACAGCAGTGCATAAAGTGTGGAAAAATAAGTGCCTGCATGGACGCCCCTTATCTCTCCAAAATAAGTGCCTGGACGCCCCTTACCTCTCCAAAATAAATGCCTGGACGCCCCTTACCTTTCCAGTCTGTGGCTCTGTGCTCGCCAATATGTGGCTGGACGGCGTTCAGATTTTAAAACAAGTGCATGGACGCCGTCCATGACCGTCCAGGCACACTTTAAGCCCTGGTATACAGTGTACAGCGTATACACGAATAAAAGCTGTCATCGCCTCGTAAGATAACAACTCTATACGATATGTCATATCATTGTCAGCGTCTATTTCGGAGTGTTTGCGCCTTCAAGGGTGTGAGGCCTATCATTGAAGACATCGTAGAAACTGAAACTTATGGGCCACTATAGGGCCTATTGAACGTTTGCAGCGCCATGTCAAGCAACTATTAATATTATCAAAATAGCTGGCACTAAATTTGTTTTCACACCCACCGATCGCTGAACGACTTCGCATGGGTAGACATGTAGATGAGTAGCCTATACTGAGCTGTTGCGTAAGGTCCGTTAATCGACGTCTCAGCGTGTGCTGCTTCGTGACTCTGCTGTCGCTCAGCGCAATTATTGTATGCTTACAGCTGCCTGCCTTCCTTCCGCCTCGAGTGGCAATAATTGGGTGATCTATGGCGCTGGGCCAAGTTCATGACCCGCGGTTTTATGTAAATGTCACAGGTCGTAGAACGTGGGGTCTGGCTGCTTCTGTCAGATCTCCCAGTCGCAGAGCTCACGCAGAGGGAATTTGGACCTAGAGTGGTTATATAGTGGCTTGTCTACTTGTATATGACCCTCCCTCACTACGCCGGCCCCTCTCCCTTCGCGCTTGGCAGGTGCGTTAACTACTTTCGAAATGTACGGACGGCATTTAATCACTCGGTTTAGTTTGAAAAGACTTGAATGCTCGGCTGAGGGTGGGGAAGGAATTTGGAACGGGGTAATGGTCCGGTCTAATTCGCAGACCTTTAACACATGCTTCTGGGTTTAAATACCTGAGTGTCTATATTATAGGCTATCCCATCGCTTGACAATCGCAAGGAAAAGTTGGCAGGTTGTTGATCTTGACGCTTCCAATGTTAGGTAACACGCCCAACGCATGTCTTTGAGAATACAGATCTCTTACCAAACTTATTATTAAGCCGAATTATATTGTATGGCAGGACATTTATATTAGGGCTCCTACGTATGCACATCCTCTGGGATGAACTCATGCGAGATAGATCTATATCGATTTTTCGATGATTCATGCCTTTGAGAATACAGATGATACAGATCTCTTACCAAATTTATTTTTTAATAGGCCGAATTATATGGCATGACAGGACATTTATATTAGGGCTTACGTATGCACATCCTCTAGGATGGACTCAAGCCAGAGATACATTTTCGACAATCCAATTTACCTGCAGCTCACCAACTGAACTTTTCAAAACGGAAGCATTAATTTTGTCTTCTTTTTCCAAAGACTCATCTTCTCCGACTCTTTCATATACCACACCATTTACAGACACGTCCGCTTACCATCCATCCGTTTCCCTTGCTGACTTTTGTGTGTGTATGTGTGTGTGTGTACATGTGTGTGCGTGTGGGTGCGCGCGTGTGTGTGTGGTGTGTGTTTGCAATACAAGCAGAGGAACTATAGATTAAACGCGGCCTACTGTATGATTGTCCAGGCCCAGCGCTAAAATGTAATAACGTGCTAAAAAGCTATAGCACACCACCATGGGTGGAGTTTATCAGGGGCTAGGGGGCTAAGCCCCCCCCCAAGAAGAACTAAATTTATTTTTTTACTGTGTAAATGGTATCTTTTCCCTGACTTAGCCCCCCCCCCCCCCAAAGAAGGCTTTAGCCCCTCCAAGAACGGAAACCAAACTGCCCCCCATGCACACCACACTAGGCTAGCCTCCTTTGTGTTACATTACACTGCAGTGACTGCAGTCTTGTCACTCTTTTGTGGTAATTGTATAATGTTGCTTTGGCCTCACGATTCATATGTTTGGATTAGCAATGCAGCAGGTGCTATATATGACTGCAGCGCTTTGCATGGTATTAAACGACGCTGCCTTAAATGATTAAACGTCTTGCTACATGTACCTGGTACGTTACAATTATATTACATTACATTACAAGACGATGATTGTAATAGATCTCCTTCGGAGAAATTTGGCGGGCTTCTTCTGTCGTCTGCCGAGCGTTCGAGCCAAGCGTGGGCGACAGGTGCGCGCGCGTGTTCGTCGATCTGTCTAACTATAATTATTCGCGGGATCGGTTGAATGTTAATGCTTCTTCGTTCGTCCGACTTCGAAATTCTAGGCATTACTCGATGTGACACATTTCGTGTGATGGCGTGCGCCTTGTCAGTGATACAAGGGCACTTGCCAAATTGTTGTCTTCATTGCTCGGCCAGGCGCGTGCACCTGCTCGGATGCTGTGGCGCGTGACGCTCACGCCTGCCCCAGTGGAGGACGCGCATGGCTGACTGCCGGGGTGAGCGCACGTACGTCCTGCCAATAAGAGTGGGGCGAGGAATTTCGGCGGACAATAACCGGGGTATGTGCAGGTGGACGCTGGGAGATTCCGGGAGATTACCGTCTGTAGCAATTAGTGTCATCTGCGCCCATGGTGCCGTTTGCATGGAAATCAGTCATGCGTGACGTTGCGTTGGAAGGGTTTTTAAGGCGCCCGACGCTGTAACGGTCGTTTCAGAACTTGATCGGGTTTCTAGGAGAAAGGATGTCGACACAGTATCAATAGATACAACTATATCGAATGATAGCAAGAACTCTTCAGCGTTAGAGATTGAGACAGATAGGCTATCGAGCGGCCGACGTTAGAAGCTTCACCCAGTGCAATATAAAGACATCTGATACTACTGCATTTAGATAAAGAATCGACGGACATATGACATTAGAAGCATCGGGCATTTGAAGTAAGAGGCATCGGGCATTTGAAGTCAGAGGCATCGGGCATTTGAAGTCAGAGGCATCGGGTATTAATTGGAAGATGAAGCGAAGGAACTTGGAACAAATTGACGTCAACGTTGAACTGCCATTCGCTGACCACAGACAACACGATTATCTTCACATCAAAAGTGAAAGAAGAAAGGTAGGTGCTGCGGTATTACCGTATACATAGCCTACGTTCTTGTTATTATAAACATATAGGCCTAATTAAATTGCATTTTCTAAGGTCGTGCCTTCGTGTATGATGTAAAGCCATGCAATTAATAATTTCTAGGCATACAGAGTCGCTCACAGTCATGGCTAGCCTACTCAGCAGCGCTCCCAGTGCGATGACTTCTTATTAGTCATTACGCCTCTGCCGAACATGACCTACGATTTCTGAATATATATCGTTCTTTCTTCTGATCCCTGCTATGTTTTGCTATTCTTTCCAGTCAGCTGCCATACCCAAACATTTATGAGGCGCCACTCATGCATGATGCAGATGATCGAGGCTCTCCCGACACATTAAGCCAGTGCTATATTTAGCCTATACTAATGAATCAAATCAACTCTCTATATATAGAGGCATTTCCAAAACCGACGAAGAAAAAGGACGAGGAGCTCAATTAGTCACAGTTCCCGCGGTCGACGGTTCTAATTATAGGCCTAGAACCCTAGGCCTGAGCCTCCTTGAATTCAAGTAAAAAACCTCGTCCTAAAGTATGAACATTTATAGTCAACTCTACCATGGAGAGATTATCCTGCCCTATTGCAAGCACTTGCATTGCAAGGAAGTGTTGTCGCAATCTGCATCTCAGAGAGAATTGCCATTCGTCAGAGCATATAAATATATAGCGCACTCTCAACGCGATATAACTTATAGGGTACACGATAGAACAAAACGATTTTCAATAATATGTTGAGTGTTAAAGAAGGAGACGCAGGGATCAAGAATCTCCTACTGCATAATTCTGCATGTTTTAATCGTTGAACAAATCAACTTTGTTCAACCATGCGTAACGTAAGCGTAATTGTTTTGATCAAGGTGCGTAAAGTAATCGTTGAACGAAAACGACGCGAGAGAATTGATCGCTGTCTGGATCAACTGAGACAATTCCTCATCGATAACTCATCATCGATTTCTTCAAATCGCCAGCTACAGGTTGGTTAAATCACTACATATACGGACGGATGGACGGACGGACGGACGGACGGACGGACGGACGGACGGACAGACAGACAGACAGACAAACACGGCGTATACGGTAGACGGACAGACGGGGGCGTAGGGCGACTTCATAATGCGATCATTATATAATATTTGTCAGGGGCGGATCCAGGGGGGGGAAATCCTGCCATGCCCCATTTCAAAAGTGCATAGGACGTGGCACCCACCCCCATTTGGTTTCAACAAGCATTAAAATAAATGCAGCAGGAGAGAAAAGTAGGGTACGACGAGACCTAGAGAGGTCATAGTATAATATTATTTTATTGCTTGCATTAGGCCTACCGTCACCTACGTCGACCAGATGACTGCAGACGACTAAAAAAAGTCATCAGTTATTTTGGCAAGGGAAATTGGTATATTTTCCAGACATTTCGACCAAAAAAGGTCATCAGATTTTTTCAGGCAAAGACAGTGGCGGCGCTAGGGGAGGCCTGGGGGGCTAAGCCTTCCTACAAGAGGCTCAGCCCCCCTAAAAATGGCCATCTGATTTATTTTACATTGAAATATCCACGATTTTGGCCGATGACTAAAAAAAAGGTCGTCAGAAATTTTTGCGGCGAAAATGGAAAATTTTCATGAGATTTTGGTCGATGACTAAAAAAAGGTCGTCAGAAATTTTGGCGGATGGAAACGTCAAATTTTGCCGCGGGGCTTCAGCCCCCCCCCCCCGAAACTGAAATCCTGGCGCCGCCACTGGGCAAAGCTCATCGAAAATGTTGCCCCCTCTAAAATTTATGTAGCCTATCCGCCCTTGATATTTATCATCATCATAATAATATATGCTTTTATGCTTCAGGCTCTGAATATCTGGAGTATCCATGGGAGCCAAACTTAGTTGTGCCCAGCATAGCGTATAGAAATCATGTAGGCCTATAGTCCTATAAAACTATCCAATCATGTACTTCGCTGTTTTCATGTGCAGTCGTGTTGTAATGGTCTGTTGCAGCGTATATAATGCAACGTACGCTGGCATTAGACTTACAATTAACTTTGACTTAGGTCTTGGTAAAAATAAAAAAAATAAAAATCACAACGCAAAAAGTGCGACATGATGCCATTACCATGGGGGCTGGATGAACGGTAACCCATCAAAGCGAAATGTGTCAGTTCCCAGCATCCTTTTCTGAACCGGTAACTTATAATCTGTCATACGCACACCATGGGAGAATTGCGGGGGAGGGGATGAGAGGTTGAAACCCCTATAGTCTTTCTTAGAGGCTAGAGCCCCATAGCATTCTGTTTTTCACACCCCAATTTCAAGTGGATCGTAGTCCAACCCCCCAGTTATTTTCCCACAATTCTCACACTGACGCACATACAGTATACGCCCATGGACGTGTTAGCATCGTTGATATCACGTTTGTTCTTTGTTCCTTTTACAAAGGGAGGCGACCTGTGTGGCGGACCATCGAACCTCGAGAAGGCGGACATTCTCGAGCTGACCGTCGACCACCTTCGTCTGCTGCGCACGCGCACTGACCAGCAGCGCGCCCACGGCTACAACAGGTGCGCCACTGAGGTCGACCAGTTCCTTCGAGCGTCTTGCCCAGAAGGCGAGATGAGACGGCGACTGATGGCTTTCCTGGCCAGGCGCCAGCCTCCTCCTCACCAGAGTCACTCTTCCTCCCTCTTTGGTCGGCAGACGGGATCCTGCTGGAGCGCGGATGGGAGCACCGGCTTCGATGATCACCGCCTGGGCACGAGTCTCGGGTTCGAAACCAAGGCGACGACCGAAATCAGAACAGAGTTTTCGGTGATTCCGTCTCTAGTCAACCGTGCCAGGCAACCGTTTGCATTCAACCGTGTCCAGCAGCCGTCCCCAATCAACAATGTCCAATCAGCCGTGGTTGACACCACCATCAACGAGGAGCAGCGCAGAGTCGAGTCAGAAGATGATGAGAATTTCGCGGATGGGGATGTGGACGAGAAGCGTCAGTCAAGTGTGACCAAGTCGCAGAGGTGCACGGCGAAATCCCCGGAAAGCAGCGGCGTGTGCTCGAGGTCAGCAGTGCATGACCTGACTAATGACTCTGTTCTGTTGGCGGACAAGCATAGCACGGACGATGCAGCGAAGGATACTCTCTCTGCTAGTGACGGCAAGGAGCCAGTGTGGCGCCCCTGGTGACGAACGAACAAAGCATTCAATCGAAGACTCTTGCGCTTGCGAGTGAATGCTATTGGCATCGAACACACAGCTGAGTAATCGAAATTCTGATCTCTGTATTTCTTCAGCACCCGGGACAACTTCATAATCACCAGCTGTGTACTGACAGATGCTCATTCTGGTCAGGAACAAAACCATCCATGAGGCAGGTATGGTCATGCCCCAGCCAACACACCCACATGCACACATTGAGACAATGTTGGAAATTGTATATGCATGTATATATAAATGCAGAACTGTTCTAGTGTGCATGTGCTGTCCGAGGCAAAGCAGCTTCATTTGCAAGTCCAGACCCACAAGGTCACGTACAGTAGGAACACACAGAGGCTGACTTCTTCAGTTAAAACGATGGGTGGGCTTATAAAGAACCAGAATAGTATCTCTAAATAGTTTGCAGCTTTTTACTGTTTGCACTCTATGTCTTTGTCAATGGCCACGGGAACCATAAGCTGTCGCTAAATACTCGATGATACTACTACATTGAAGCTGTCTCACTTCTATGTATGTACGTATAATTATATATATATATATAATCATCTGCTATTGAATAACTATTTGTTACAGTGCCTTTAACTACATCCAAAAGTCATCTGCTTGTATATAACGCACAGTACGTATTGAATTTCATGTATCACCAATGCCGTCATGTCAATAGGTTTTGCCTATGTATTTTTTTTAGCTGACTTGAAATAAAATGGATCAATTGTACTACTGGTAGTTGAACTGTATTCTAGTGATGAAACCACCACCACCAAATTAACCATGGCTTTTTTAGCGTGCAGTTGTAAACGGATCTGTGCAGTTACAGAAGCACTTATGTGTAGTGACAACTAGTAACAAAAGTCATTGTCCTCTGATTGGGTCATTTGGGTGTAATTTACCATGAAGGATGGAAAGAGAAAGAATGGATTGTGCAGTTCTAAAAATTCCTCTTAAAAAGTCCTGGCGTGAAAGACTAGTCTAAGTAGAAAGAATTCACCACCATGATGACCAACACCTGTGTGACAGAATAGGCTAAGATGAAGGAAGTCAAACACTGAAATTTGCTCAGTTACCAAATAGCTTAGACCTGTCTGGCAAAGAAGGATTACATGCTGTGTTTGGAAAAAAATCTTAACCAGCACATGAACCATCTAAGCAGTGGAAATACAAACGTGCCAAAACCCATATAAAGCAAACTGATCCCATTCTAAAGACCAAATGGTCTCGGTATAAATGCATCGCATCTACGGTATATCCTTATCTACCCCTCACTCTGATCGACAAGGTTCAACAGACTACGGTATCTGGCTGATGCTACACTTCGTCCTCATTCAGCTTTCTCCCACCAACCACTTCGTTTATGCAACAGACTTGGAACTCTTGGTTACTCACTCAAGAACAGCTATGGCTCAGTCTCGAACATTTGCCTCAATTGATCCTTCTCTTTGGAATGTGCTCCTTCCGTTCGCTAGATTCACTCCTACACTTCTGTCTGGCAGTCTCTCTTCTGCCTTGTCTTTTCTCAAAACCTGCTTTTTCTCGCAGGGCCTTGCACACTGGGAGCACCTCTGAACAGTTCAACCTACTAGAGGCGCTTTATAAATCATTAAATACAATACAATACACACACACACACCTACAAACATACACACAAACTAACATCTGCCAGGCACTGGACTAAGAAGTGAAAAAGCAAACCACCAATAAGCAAAAATATATGTTGCAAGAAATGATATTCACAAGTAACAGAACTAGTAAAAATAGACAAATGCTAAAAAAGAGCAACCATCCACATTCAATATAAACATCTTTTAATCATTTTGAACATCAACCTATTCACACTGTTCAGCATAAATTCCTGTACCACAAATTTAGGATGCTTGGAAGAAGCTCTTGATGAAATTGCAAACAGAACTCAGAGAGACTAATTATTTCAAAGTGTTTTCTATCAACAGAGGTCTTTTAAAGGCACTATATAAATGCTTATAAATAGTCATAAACACATACATACGCAAACGTACACACGCACACACATGAGGTACATAGACACACACACAGAGGTAGCTATGATTGTTGATTGCTCTCATTCTCACAAAATGTTTGCTAATCTATCCTGAAAACTTCCGTTGATCGCTTCAAAAACAATGTACACAACATCAATCAATGTAACACTCTGCAATTGAGAATTCAACAAGAGCTCTCAAACACAGTTCAGAACACACATAACAAAGTCTTGGCCAAAAGACTACACATAATATTACACAGTCAGATCTGAATAGACGACTATATTCTCTAATATTCTCAATTTCTCAGGCAATAAGAGGTACTTGTTTCACAATAAGCACCAGAGCCGAATTTTTTACTCTCAGAAATACCAGTACAATTTTATTTTTAAAAAGTAGTGCTACTTAATATTGTAAATTTCTTAAGACTGCAAAGTCAAATCTTTGAAACAGTTGCTGTACCACATCATACTAACATGATTTCTTACACAGCAGGAGTAGACATGTATGTTCATCCTCAAGTCAAATTGCTGCAGATCAACAGTCATCATCAAAAAATATCTAACGCTAAACATTTCTTTACCGCTGTTAACTTTAAAGCACCATCATTCGATGAACTAAAACACGTGAAAAATAGACTTCTTTCAGCTAATTTCTTCTACAAAACTTCCATGGAAATACTTGGGAAGGAATATTTGAGTAAGCCAGAACCTCCATATAACTACTAACTAGCGAACATCATTGGAAGACACAATGCAGTTGATTGATTGAAGTCACAATCAATACAGACCGAAGAAATACATATATATGTACAATGCAATAAAAAGTTGCACAATTATTGTTGTTTTCATCAAGAAGACAGCCCTTAGGAGTCATTCGTTCAGCATGCATGCATGGAGGGGTTAACGTAATGCATATGTTCACACATGATAATAAATGTACAATTGTACATACAAGTAGACATGGGGAGAGTGAACCGCTACTAGCCATAAATGGCTATCAGACAACTAGTACTTCCTGAAGGAATTAAGACTTTGGGAGAGGTGCAACTTGTCTGCCATGTTACTTCTGACTGCTATTAACTGGTACAGAGAGGAGCAATTTTTCTGGATTTCTGCATGCATGCTAAATGGATGGATGGCCCTTAAGGAGAATCATGATGAACTGCTTCAGAAGACCGAACCATTTTTCATTGGGAAATGTAGAATCAAACAAACTTGAGCTCACAATTTGCAACCAAGTCATACTGTGGTTTTAATTTAATAAGGAGATTCTTATTTAGTCATAAATCTACAGCACTTAAAGTGTAAAAAAGTAGTGCCTGGACGCTCCTTAACTTTCCAGTGTGTGCTGGCAAAATAAGTGGCAGGACGGCATTCAGATTTGAAAATAAGTGCATGGACGCCGTCCATGACCGCAAAATCACACTTTAAGCCCTGTACGTGTACCAAGTTTATCACACAACTTCGTAAATTGCATATATAACAAAAATCTACAAACTCGGAAATTTGAATTCAAGGAACTTTACTAGTATACAATGAAAGGTACGAGATAAAAAAACTTCTCACATCAAAGATAAGGATAATATAGGAGGATAAAACTTTTCAATATGTACTAAATAAAAGCAAGGGCCTTAAATCTTCATATAAAAAGAACACAAATTGTTATTGCAGAAAATACAGCCGAACACGGCAATTTCATCTCAATTGTCTTGCGCTACAGTCAACGTGTCAACTTTGCGTACGAGTTCCATGTACTCAAATATCATGCAGCTCAAATCATAACTGTGCAGCTAATCAAACTTGTACATGCAGTACATGAAAACTTCAGTGACATCACCTGGTCAGCCAATCGTGATTTAAACTTGGAAACACAGTTCATTGTTTGATTCAAGCAATCTTCGCATAAACTGATTCATTTCTACAATTTATATAGCACCACCTTTTATAGATTACAAAATCAGTCAGTGACGATGACCAAGGGTGAATGAAGGACCTGCTCAATGTCGTCGTCGCTCATGCAATGACCATCGTCATGGTGAGAACGGTTGAATTCCAGCATCACATTACAAGACAATCGCTCATCCATATAGTCACTGCATCGCATGCTCCATTGAAATGACGTCACCGCCAAGGTAAGTGAGAGAGGCGCCTCGTGGTCGCACGTGTCGGGCACCATGCTTTTCGCGCTGATGTCGATAGAGTTCACTGCCGCGAAAGAACATTCTGTGACATCCTGGAATCTGACAGATGAAAGGCTTGTAGCGGGATGACCTAGGTCGTCGAACTGACCCAGATGATGTCAGCGAGGCCATCTGCACAAAACAGGTCAAATATGTTTCATGTAAAAATTTTAATTGCAAATTTATATAGTATGCATGTACCTGAACTGCCATAAAACACATTTTAAGGAAATCCTCAGCAGGCTAAATTGCAACTAGCAGACACATATTAGAGGCACTCTCACCACTCTGAACCCAGCGACATAAAGCCTTAATCAAACAGAATAGTTCTCGATTGCTTACAGAAAAAAGCAAAGAAGGTCAAGTCACAAGTTGAAGGGCAACTTATTCCAGCTGGGTTCAGAACAGCAAAACTACGTTGGACCCTAGAAGTATTGCGTTGATAGGACCACCAGGTTACGTTGCACAGCAGAGTGGAGAAGTCTGTGTCGGGTAAATGTGCTATATGATGTTGGCCTAGTTCTGCAACGTAAGAACATACATCTGGCAATGTAAGAAAAGGTGATACGTAAAGCACAATACAGTATAATGGAGCAAAGCCTGAAAGACAAGTTTGACAGGCAATAACATCTTAAACTCAATGCACTTTCACTTAGGTAAACCAGTCCTCTGAGTTCATTGGCTCTCAGAAATATTCAGAGATTTACATTACATTACACAAGGACTGTGCAGAGTATCTTTCTACATATCAAAGCATATTTAACACTTACGTGGAACCTATGAAGACTAAAAATAGTTCAAGGGCTTTTTTAACATGCAGTCGTACACAAATGTGCAGTTCTAAATGGATTTGTACAGTTCTAGAAGTACTTCTGTACGGTTAAAACTAGCAAAAAGTCATTGTCCTCCGATTGGAAGTAATTTACCATAGAGGATGCGAAAGGAAAGAAGGGTTGTGCAGTTCTAAAAATTCCTTAAAAACAGCCCTGAATAGTTCAAATCGTATAAGAGATTTTGTGACAATTCAATGCCTACATAACATCCTATTGTACAACAACATATGAAAATAACTCATGATATACACCCAGCACTTAGTCAATAATAATACATTAACACCATTATATCAACCCAATGACACACCCAATGCCAAAATAATCGTGAACTGTTTGGAACTCCAGTTCCAGTACATTTCTTAATAGGCAAAATGTAAATATAATAAATGTACATATACAGCTCACAACACATGACAACCAACGCACTCAATAATACCCAAAAACACACAAAAAGTACAAATTCAACCAACTTCTGAATCGACAATCATCTGATCATAGGACGAATACGAAACTCGTTGGTGTCGTTCGATCACAAGATCGGCGGAACATGGAACTAAGGAGGCAGGAGGATGGTCTTGCAGAGGTAGATGATCGAACGTTGGTCTACTCCGACCAACTGACGACAAGTAAGCCTTCTTCATTCTCGACGAACTTATCAAGTCGGTTACCAACGGCACGTTGGTGACTTTCTGTGGAACTGAATTCGGTGAGCCATATCCATCTGCACATCTGCTTTTTGGATGGTTATTGTTGTTGTTGTTGTTCAATGGAAAGCCTTCGATCTCGTCAATTCCAGACGGAACCATGCCCTGAAACCATGCCTGGAATGATACACTGTCATTCTGGTCGGCAAAATCCAGTGATTCGGACGAGTGCATTTCGACGGTTCTGTCTCTGCATGATTTCTGATTACCGTGCACTCTCACGTCGTTGCTGTTCCTTGCCTTCTCCTCTTTCACTGTTAAATCAAGTCCAACAGCACCGCTCAAGCTTGCTGACTCATCAACCTCATCAGATTTTGATATTTCAAAATCTGATAAGATCTCCACAACTGGTGTGTCCGTTCTGGTAACCTTAACAGCTGAAGGGCTTTCTTCTTTCAGTCGGATATTCCCTCTGTCAGCTGTGTCGACCGAAGGTTCATCTTGCTGCGGACTGGCTGAATCTGCCGAGCGTTGAAGATCTTCCAATTTCACACAGGCGAGACCTGCTTCATTCGGAGTGTAATCAGAAACGTATGCTTTGCTCTTTGATGGGAACTCCTTTCGTCGACGCTTAAATGACGATGGACTTCTCCGATGTATCAACCTGGTTGCTTGAGGGGAAGGCATCGGTTCCGTAAGGCGTTGAACACAAAGACCCTGCTGCAAGGCTGTCGCATTTGGAATAACAGCACAGTCATTGCCGTATCTCAGATCGACACTACATTGTTCTGTGATTGTTTCATTTATATGCACAATGAATACGTCATCGTCATCAAGCGTTATTCCGAGAACACCTTCTACCTTGAGTTCTTTGCTGAAGTAAAGGCCATTCTTACAAAGCAGAGTCACGGTATCCGTTAGCAGACTTCTAACTCGCTCCTGGTCAGGTTTCATTTCAAAGTGATAACAATCTACAGCACAGAAGCAAAAGACAAGGTAACTGCATTCTATGTTCAATAGTGTATTTTAAACACAATATTATAGAGAGATACACTTAATAGTCGATGCAAATTTAGCAAATAGAGGCTGTTTGAAGTGTGACATTTATAAGGATTAGTATGGCACTTGGCACACATCAGATGAAATCCAAAACGACAAACGCATGAGTGGTTAGGAGTCAGATACCTTCTATCATAATTTACAGACTTCTTCAGAGCCAAAAAATTAAAGCATGCTAATGAGCTCGTCCACATATGCTCAATCAATAACAACATTAGCCTCTTACAGTTTAGAAAAACAAACAACTGGACATCTATAAGTACTAAATGTCACCACCGACTAGAAAGAAATTGCTATCACAATAAAGTTGATTCGCTCATTTTATATTTTGTTTTGAAGAGTTCCTTTCAATGTGTACATTTCAATTCTACCATATAACAAATAGCCCTTTAGTCATCTGGATATTGGTGAGAGGCATAACCATAGCATCGGCGATCAGCGTGTCATTTAATAATAATAATAATCTTTTCTTTAATTGAGCGCCTGCAAACGCACTGCGCTTTACATTTACAAGTAATGCAGCAATCTTAATTAAACTTAACTACTAACTGAACAGACAGCTTTGCAATTACAACGGCGCTAATAGCAGCCTACAAAGCATATCCGCCCAACGGGGGCTCGAACCTGCTACCTCTCGCACTCTTGGCCAGCGTGTTAACCATTACTCTACCGGGCTGATTTAAGGTCAGGTTGGGCGTCGTTTCAGTTACTGTCAGGTTAGGCGTCATGAGGGTCGGCTAGGATCAGGTTAGACGTCATGAGGGTCGGTTAGGTTAAGTGTTGTCATTAGATACTGTCCAAAGTTACTGTGTATGCTGGTCCCCAATAGAATATGACTGGCGGTGTATCAAATAACACATTATAAACAAACATGACTTCCTCATTTATTGACGGAAATAAAAATATTTGGTAGACATTAATGATTATTTACTTAAAATATAGTATGGTTTGATAGTCTTCCCGGTTACATACAGTAGGCCTACTCAACTTTCTCTCCCAGTTTGGGGTGAGTGTTACATTAAAGTAGGACCCGAAATTACAGCTCATCCAGAACAACCCATTTTCTGTTTTAAAAATTATGTACTCCACGATACATATTTAAGGTTAAGACGTGTTTTATTCCAATGAGAGGAACTCTTGAGGAAGGTTCGAGGTACATGTTGATCACGTGATCACTTTCGCTGTCAGAAAACGTTAAGACCAACTAAATTTATGAGGTTAATAGGCGATACGTAACATGATCAAAAGTAGTGGTTTACACTGTATGCAAACTTTACGTTAGACAATGCCTCTGAATAGTACCTTTACAAATCGTAAACAAAACCGAATTCACGAAGAAAAACTTATTGCATCTACAGAAAACGGAAACAACTACAAGCAGTGTTACCACTGAGGTTTCTTAAATAAACCCAGATTTCCTTCCAAACAAAACCAGAAAAACCCAGACTATTCATATAAGCTATTTTAGACCCCCTTTGTTCAAATCAAGTTGGTTTTTCGCTTGTTCGCACGAGGATTAACAAATGTTCGTCAAAAGACTCGAATAAACTGTAATTACGACTTTAAAATATCAATTGTCAAAGTTGTCAGAGACTCGGGATCCATACTGACAATAAGCTTAATTGATATATTATTCATGTGCGCATGCGCTGCGGATCGAGTGTACCAGCAGAATCGTAGGCACATAACACACGTGGCCTAAGTTTACAAAGTTTTAAAGTTGTCCGAGGTTTCCAACCAAATTTTCTTAATACACCAACAATCCAACGTTTTAACCACCTAGAACATTAATACCCTGCAACAACCTGGCAATTATACCACTAGAAGATTTACCTGACCTGCAGTGTATAATACTGTATAACTGTATATGCATGTTATAGATGTAATACGGCTTTACAAGGAAAGAGACGAGTCACCTGACCTATTTTGAAATGTCAAAATGGCTTATTTCTGTGCAGAACTATTCTTCAGGTTATAACTTATTGGTGAATTGGCAACATGAGATCTTGATTGTGGAGTTTAAAATTAAAATTAATGGAAAAAATTATATATCACAACCATTTTACATTGAATTTCACAGAATAATCATGTGTTTAAGTACAAAATGTCAACTCACCAAAATAAACCCAGATCTTGCCCAAAAAAAACAGAAACCCAGACGAAGGCGAAAAACCCAGATCTAGTGGAAAAAACCCAGCTGTGGCATCACTGACTACAAGCACCAACAAATATAGAGCACTGATCGAAGATTCCACTTAACATTCTGTGACGCATTTTGTTAATCCTATAAAAGGTTGGCAGTCAAATTATGAACAAACACATTTGCTGGTTTTTTATTTAGTCCTTGTTATTACTTGTCCTATAGAAATAAGAATGGCTAGGAATAAATAGTGTCATAAAAATGAACATGTACTATGACTCGCAATACATAGACTTTCGCGGTCATGTTAAGCGCACATGTTGTCGGGCTCGCCATGTACTCGATCCCTCGTAGACCCTGAGCACTCGATCTTATAGTCTTTAGGCTATAGATGCCATAATTATGGTCCTCGAAATATACTATACGTTGTAGAATTTAAACACTTTTCTGCCCATCTAAGAATGCTGCCCATTAGGATCTATTATAGCCATTATAGGCTATAAACTCCACCTCTCGCTGTCTCCCCACAGGTCTTTCACTCAAAACTGAAAACATTGCTCTTTCACAAATCCTATCCTGATTCCTCGATCCTCTTCTCATCACAACCCTCGTCATTTCAATTCTAGACATCACCCACCTTAGCCGTCCATCTAGGGGCCGTCCATAAAGTACGTCACGCTGTTTTTGACCATTTTTGACCCCCCCCCCCTTCCCCCTGTCACAAACTGTCACAAATCTCGGACCCCCCCGTAAAGTACGTCACACTTTCGAACAAAAAATTTAAAAACATAACCATTTGCCTAACCCTCTAAACCCTAGGATACTATCCCTAATCCCTCTGATAGTGACGTGTGTCCCTAAACGCTTTGATAGTGACGGGAAATCAACTTTTATCCCGCCAGGCCGGGTTTTAGACACGCGCCCTTGCCGGGCCGGGTCGGATTTTAGGTACTAAGAAAAAAAGAAAAAAAAGAATTAAAAAAATAAATGTGTGACGTCACACATGGCCTGACCCCTCCCTCTGTCACAAACTGTCACACTTTCTTACACCCCTCCCCCCTGGAGCGTGACGTACTTTATGGACGGCCCCTTATCTGCCTGCCTGACTCTCCGGACTTGACCCGCTGCCTATCGATTTTGTTTTGATTGAGCGCCTGTGAATAAGCTGGTTCCCGCAACTTGGCTTTTGTGGGCGCTGTAGAAGTTTCGAGATTACGATTACGATTATAGATCTAAACGGGTGAAAATTATTATGCCTACGTGATGCTTTTTAAAAATAGTTTGAGAACTTTTCCCCAAGAATGTTATTGAAAACATATATTAACAAATTCAACCACACGTAAAGTAGCCATAATATTGACTGTGTCAATGTACGCCTACAAAGTCTTGCTTGTTTTGTGGAAATAATCACATAATCATATGGTGCATCCAAAACCGCACCCATATAGCCTACCTTTTCGGCGCACCAAAACAAACTATTGTGGCGCCCTCCGACGTTTAGTGTAAAATTTTCCATCGTTGGTTGATGGTTGTCGTGGTCAGTTGTATGCATGGTTGTGTGCAAATCGTAGGCGGATCTAGACGTGTTTATCTCTTGTTTGTTTAACAAATTATAACATTCAGTGGTGTGGGACGTGCAGAGACGTTATTAGAACAAAGAAATTAGCGATTTTTGGTACAATTTGTCTTATGGACGCGATGTTTATACGAAAAGTGACTTACTGATGCCCCGCCCATACTTACGCGTATACACACAGAGGCGGAGACTGTTCGTATAGGTAAGTCAAAATTTCTAATCAGTAACGTCTACTATGCCGGTGTCTAATGCATAAGTATCAACCGATGGCTTACCACCACCAAATCATAATCAAGTGAGTTAGCCATAAGATCGGTCTTTAAACTGAAAGGCGACATATTGTGCATTGCTATTTCGAAGAGGCAAATATAAGTTGTGAACATCTGATTTTTTCCTGCTAACTTAATAATAATCTTCGTTTTAATGACTCAATTCGACAAACCGCAGAATGATTACAGGTACAGGTTATACGAAATACGGCCCACTATAGCACGGCACGCAGGTCGGCTTAACAGCAGTGGGTTCGATATATAGCTTAACACTAATAGCCTAAGTGCTGGATCACTCCTGGTTATGCCTAGTCAGAAGTGGGAGGGGCTATCTTATTTTCAGCAGAACCCGAGTCAAACAACACAACAGCAAAGCGCCAATGGCAGCTAACAGAAACTTTGATAAATTAATGCCCTGAGCGAGGCTTGAACCCGGGTTGCGTGGATGAGTTTAACGACAGCGCTCTCTCAACTGAGCTACGGACCCCCTCATGACCAACGTAACATTCATCTGTGTTAAGATGCTCCTGCTTTAAGCTCTTAGATAACCATATTCATAGTGCTTTTGAGAAGTTGTTATTGATGTGCTTTTTAAAAGCCTGGCACATGCTTATATGCATGCATAAGTACTCATTATACATGGCATACATGCATATATTATATACATGCATACATACATAAATGCATACTTACAAATTCTACATTGCCTACGTAATTGCTGATTTTCTTTGTTGCTGTTGATGGAGTCATGTAACCCTGTGTGTCCTTTATTTGTTTGTATGTTTGTTTGTATGTGCACTTGTTATAGCATCCCTTCAAGCTCTCTACTCAATGGTGCTCCCGACTACAGAGTGGACACTGCATCAGAGTTTCATGCTGAAGCGCTGAGCAATTGCAAGTGAAGGACTTGCCCAAGGTTCCTACGTGGCAACTTCAGGTGGATTCGAACCTGCAACCCTTCGGCTGCAAGGCGACAAACATACCCACTAAATCACGAACTCATGTAGTATTTGGTACCATTAGCCATTGTATTTTTAGTGCTCCCTTAGACAGTTTAGTATCATGGAACAACCTCTGCAGTGTTCGAGTTTTTACTCTTTAACCTTTCAGTTGCTAGTTTTTGGTCCCATCTGGTCAGCCTGGTTTTACTTGGTTGCCACAGGGTTCCATTCGTGGTCCTCTGCGTCATATCCTTCTTTGCTGACGTAGTGCAGGTTCCTTCCTCTTAGTATGCTGATGGTACTTGGCACACATTCACAACCAAGCTGTTGATGCTTTCACCTTCATTGAAAAAATGTTTATGACATCCGAAGCATATTCTGCTTTGATGTAATCTAATCAAATCTACTTTAATCCTTCTAAGACTCGGCTGATCCGATAATAACACCGCAGGCAACTACAGAATCTGGATTTGCATTACTTGATGCTCTGCTGACTTAATAACTTTTTTACTTCTGCATGTGACTTGAGCATAATTTTAACGTCTGCTCCAGATCCACATTAAATGCCACTTGCTGTCTTGTAAGGCTGCATCTGCTGTGATTTGCAAAGTAATTTATGCTAATCATGTCTTTTGTTATGCCATCAATGCAGTATTTAAATATCTTATTTGCATTAGCAAACCTTCAGTCTGTTTTAATCATTGCATTAAAGGCTCTCTGTGATTGCATAGTTTAGTCACAACATTTATTTCTGCTTTCTTACATACTTGTTGCCCGTACGAAGGGACAATTAGTTTGAGTTACCGTTGCAAGTGCATTGCTGCTTATCTTGTCCTGTCTTTGGGATCTATGTTCTCATTGTCACCATTGTCTCTTACAGCACAAGTTCCTCTTTGTTGTCTTCCGACATGCTTTCAGAATGCAGCATGGTAACTTTTAGGGGTTTACCCTTCCTTGAATCCCATCTTGTAACCCTTTTCTTGCTTTGCTGCCTGTATTTGCCAGCAATGAAGACGATTCTAATAGGCTGTTGTTTTTGTGTTGTAATATAGGGAACACCTGTGAGTTGTTTTCTGTAAGATTTGTAATCTGAATTATACATTGATGAAATTTACGACTACAGCGTAGAGTAAGCAAGGTGAATTTGCACTCATCTTTAACTAGGGTTGTTAATATCAGATCTTTTGTCAGACCGATTTTTGGTTGTAGAACTCAGATTTTAAAAGCAGTTTCCAAGAGGTTCTGTAATTCACTTGTCTTGTTCGCTGGCTTTCATTATGGCCTTCACAAGATGTTAAACCTTGATGAAACACGTGACGATGTTGCACTCAAGGTGCCGTGCATCGATACTGTGATCATACCACGGGTCAACGACCTCTTATATATATATATATATATATAATAATAATAATAATAATGGGCATGTGTTATACAGCGTTAGAGATACCATTTATTTCTTGCAATTAGTTTGTTCCGGCAGCAATCTTTAAGCTAATCGTTCAAATGCATGAATCATCTCTTATAATTTTAAAGATGATTTTAAACAGAAGCCGGATATCCGGTTTTTTCATTTAACATCCCTACTTTAAACCTTTATGAGGTTAGGTCCTTGGCAGTACAGTATGAAAATTTTCCAGTTTACTTACTTAATTGGTGGGAATTGTATTATACGGTTGGAAGCTGTGTATGCCAAACTTTTGAGAGATATTTCAAGATGCTATGTGGAGATGCCTAATTTTACATTTGATGAACATAAGTTTCCCTTTCTTACAGCTGATACCAATATAACTTTTAACCGAGAGGTCTCCAAAGTTCGCAGACCAAGAGGAATCCGCAGAGAATAAGGCAGGCTCCGTGAGAGGCTGAAAGCGTTCTGAAAATGTTATTTAACTTATGTTTTAGGTAATAAATTTTACGTCTTAAATGCTTGGGTTTGTGAGCTACGCCTAGAAAAATACAGGGTCCATGCCCAAAAAATTTGGAATCCCCTCCTATAAACTATGCTGGCCCTTCTTTTTGAATGAATGAATAAATGAATGAATGGTTCTCCATGTACTCTGAACAATGTTTGTCTTAGAACGTCTTGATAAGAACCACCTTAAAAATGACATGGTTTTGTTATATTAAGGTATTGTTTTTAACACAATGTGATTTGCTTTTTCCACACTGCAACTTGGAAGCTTGGCCAAAGTGAGCCCAGAAATTATTTTTAGTCATGCCTTGAGCTTGTAAAAACCGTCCTTATTCGGCGCTGAGATTTCAGTTATGTGCAGTTTCAACAACACTTGAGAACTGGTTTCCTTCATGAGGGCTGCACTGGAAGTGCCTATGTGGAGAAATCTCGGAAAGGTACTACACAGTACGCACGTACTTGGAATGAATAATAAGTGAATGGAACAGATTGCCGGAAAACCTGCGGCATTAGCTGTCGTGACTTTTGTTTGTCTGCGTTTTTCCAGCAATGTTTGAATGTCTTCCTTTTTGATCGTCCGAGCCTTTTCTGTCTGGAGTACTGTTGAGAAGTTTTGTGGGAAGGCTGCTACGTAAATTTGCAGTTATAATTATGATTGCAATTGTGAAACCAAATCAAAGTTTGGTTTAACCTTAGGCCTATTGTGTCTATGCGTGTGCAATGTGCATACATTGATTTCATGTTATTATGATGCATTATGGCACATTATGTAGAGAGATTTTTGGTGTATAATGTTGTCCTTCAAAAGTGGATTGGAATCACCCATTGCCACAGAGTTTGGGGTAAAGCCACTGGACTGGCCATCCTTTGCAGAAAGAGGTTATCGTTACGCTGATGGTTGTCTAAGTACTAGGCTTCACGTTCAAAAAGAACACTGAATAACTATAAAGTTATTAAATTGTCTAACAAACTAGAGAAAAAATGATCACAGAGACTTTAATGGAACTAAAGAAAAGCTCATGAATAGAAAAAATTCAACACTTTTCAACCGCTGTAGTCATCACAGGCTTAACAGAATTTAGGATAGATTTCCCCCAGAATTTTCCAAAGGGCTCTTCAGTTTCAGGTCGGCGGAATTTTCCAATATTTATCATGGGGGGGATGGCCGTAAACATCACAACACCATTTTGATGATTGTTTACTGGCTGTTTCTGTGGAAGGCATTGGTTTCAATTGTCAATTATTTATGGCTTTGCCTACCTACCTACAACTTGCGTGTATAATTGACGCAACAGGATAAGAAAGCAGACAGGAGATTAGAGCTAGGTTTTTCCTATTTCCAAAAATTCCCATCAGGCTTGTTTCTTCTCCAAGCCAATGTCGACTTTGATGTGAAGCACCAGTCAGCTTTGACACCGTAGAGCTGTACTCAAAACAGGTAATGTCTGGAGATGGCAGATACTATAGCGTCATTGACGTTGATCAGCTATGGGGTAGTTGTCTGGTAATAAAGCACTGATGCTCTTGATTTAAGAAGCATGTGGAACATGTGATGTTATCATAGGCAGATTCTTGCAGACTAGTACTTTTTTTAGTGAAAAAGGATTGGCATGGACTTTTACTCGAAGATAACATAAAAATTGCCCGGTTGCAGACATCACTGACATCACTTCTTTGAAGCCAAGGAGCCAAACATGCCATTGGACGGTCTAACACTCTCAGAATGCAATATTTCATGAACTGAAGTTGATGACAACTGGGTACGGATGCTGCCAGCGAGTTCTTTGCATTTCGAGATCCTGAAATGTTTTGTTGCTCTACCCACTTAGATGTCTAGGGTTTCAGATATAACTTTTACATACGACACGTATGTATGGTGACATACGGTATGATACACGATCCTTTGTAAGACTTGTTTGGTCGGGTCATAATGGCATGTTATGGGCCGACTGTTGTATGCTGACGACGTCCTTAGACATGGACTGATGTTGTTTTGAAGTGTATACTCCTTAAGCATATGGATGGATGTTGTTTTGAAGTACATTCAAGACTTATTATGTTCTTTGTTATGCTGTGAATACACTGTTATGACATGGTTGGAGTCATTCAGCTGTGGAACATCAAGGTCTATTCAATGGATTGATGTCTTTGATTTATAATGCTATGGAAGATTATGGATTAGATTGGAACGTCCATCACCTGAGCAGTGAGCATCGTAATTCAGCTTAGATGAAAGAAGTAGATGAAGAACAATATCTCTTAAGCTACCTCCGAGACAGCCATGTATATGAAGTGTTAGCACCTTCATTTTCTTAGCCTTGGGTGCATATACCAGTCCTCTCCCTTGCTGTCTCATCCTTCCATGGACATTGTCTAATCAGTGTACTCATATTTATAGAGCTGGTTTGGCTGTTGACATGGGCAGAGCAGAAATCTTGGACCCAATTTCTGCCCTGGCGGGGTTCTGAACCCTTGAACTCTCGGTTCACAGTCCAGCACTCTAACCGCTACACCCACCGTTGAGCAGTGAGCACCCTTGGCTTAGATTAGATTTGATTGGAATTTGTGGAGAGGAGGAGCACAGTTCATTAACTAATTCCAAGACGATGATATATGAAGTGGCAGTAACTTCCTTTGTCTAATCTAGAACAAATAAGTGCAGGTGATTAGGCCTATCCCTCACTTTCTGATCTCTACATTGTCAGACTTGTCAGTGCACCAGTACGCAAATTTTTACAGCTGAATTTAATAGGGCTATAATTGGAACGGAAATGGTAAAAAATTGCATAGATTTTCAAAGAGAGATTTGAACCCCCTGCAGATATTTAGATTGACAGTATTTAGATTGACAGTCCATGATGTTGACCAATACGCACCAGATTAGACCATTTTCAACTCTTTTTTTTGCTTCAACAACCACGATAGATAAGATTCTACGTCAACATAACTCTGGCTGGATAGAATAGGCTACATTGGAACGTGACCACTTTCAGTCTTGACAGATAAGATTGGAACAAGACATTGTTCTAAATCAGTTTTGATAGTTTAGATTGAAGTAGAGCACGATCTCATTTTAGAACAGTCGTATTTGATTAGAATGAAATGTGAACTTCTTTTAAGATGGCCTTGGTTGGAAGAACCTTGGTGTAAATCATTCTTGATGGAATAGATGGAAACCTCCCCGCATCCTATAGATCATCTTCAGCTCTAGTTGTCTGAATGGGAACACGACCTTGAGCATTCTAAGTCATCCTTATGCGGTTATAATTGTATAATTGATGTGGTGCTTGTATACCGTATATTGATTCCAGAGTTAGCATTAGGGTTTCATGTGTATTAGAGATTTGACTAGAATGTGGCCTAGTTGTGATGATAATAATAATAATAATAATAATAATAAATTTAATTTTTTTAGCAATGATGTTTTCTATGGCGCAGTAGCACAGCCATGTCGCTACAAGGGCGCCTCACATTCTATTCTAAACAGCAGGATAGGCCTTACAAACTAAATAAGTCTTTGAGTGCATAGATCTGTAGAAGTTGAATCCGATTTGCTTCTAAAGCCGTTAAGTTAGAAACCATGAAGGATCAGATGTTCAGCTAAGAGTCTGACCTATATTGTAACTTTGTTACCTAATAAAACTTCTAGACGCAGGTTGTAATGAGTTTCTGGTGTAGATGTCGTAAAATGGAGAGGGAGGGAGGGTTTGTTTGTGCCACTTGGTGGGTGTGGGTTTCATCAACACAGCTGCAGTCTCGATCTTCTGGTGTTTTTATGTCACGCCCCGATGAAACCAGCCGCTGGAAGTTAAATGACTTTAAAAACGTAGCATTCTTTAACTGGATTCATTTCACCATGCCCGTCTGGCTGCTAAAAGTAGTGTCTAATAAGGGCAGACACTAGTGTCTGGTAGGATGATAAGAACATGGTATAAATAGCCTTACACATATATTTTATATATATATATTATATATATATATATATTGTGGTGTATATAAATACTATTGTAGTGGCAGTTCCCATTGTTGTTACATGTAATCTAAACACAGTCAATTATGATTTCTAGCTAAACAGTGTAAAGTAATTAGATAACTTTGGGCTCTGTTGGCAATACCGTAGTTAAAATAAGTGGGCATCAGGCAGTTTTTTGTCAGCGAGCTTCCATGCCAAAAATAGCATCCTATATCAGCACACAAAACTTTTCAGGTCTTGTTCAACATCACAGGGTGTTCTGCATTTTTTTGTTAACAGACACAAAAATTCAGCAGCACCAGATCTATCAAAGCCTTTGTCTAATATTTACTGTATGCAGACTGCAGAGTCGTAATAGACTGTTGATTATACTGCTGTGCAGACAAACAGTAAGATAAGATTAATTAGTGAATTAATTAAATAATGTCCCTCCTATGTCTGAAGTGGCCAGTCATTACAGTGTATCATGGTTTAAGGTTTATTGGATGTCCCCTTGGTATCCATTTGATGCGAACTTGTTATATTTGGACAATCCCTCTAATATATGAGTAGTGCTTTTCCTGCTTTATAAATAATGAGATTGTAATATTATGGTCTGGATATTTCCCTTAGAAAGTGATAATAAAAAATAATGATAATGATTGCAATTTATGACGATGTAGCAGCCATGCCCTTACAAAAGATAGCATGAATTCCTCAACCCTGGTTAGCCAATAAAAGCCAATGGAGCTTTAGTTGTCTGTTTAGTTTTACAGTAGTTGTTATAATTATATGTTTTAAATCAGGAGAATTGCTTATTCATGCAATTTATATCTGGAGCTATCTCCAAAGATTTAGTTTAGTAAATGGTAACTTTTTATTAAGCTTTTTCTCATTGCCTGGATAGTGGATATATTCCAAATTTTAGGTTGAATTGTTTGTCCATCTTTACTGTGTCGAAATTGTTAACAATTCCAGTTAAATTCAAGAGTTCAGTTTCAAGAATGTTTTCATGTTCAAATGTTTTGAGGATTGTTTACGATTTAGTTTGGTGCAAATTAAACTGCGTATGAAGCTGTCATGCAAAGTTCTCTTAGTACCCAAGTCCAAAGATCGAGGGAGAAGGGCTTCCATTTAGTCCCACCCCCTCATCTTAGCAGCATGCAACTGCTTCATGTTGGATCCCTTTTCAGGTTCTCCTAGTATTGTTATTCAACCCCACACGTGCACACGCACACGTGCACACGCACACTAAGCATTCTTCATGCACTTCAACATAATTCTGTGCATTTACAAACGATTATTGCCACTTATTTCTGGAGAACATATTGTGAAGTTCTATCCAATACACTAAACAAGAGAACCTATATCTACACCAGATTTGACTTTACTTGATTTAAATGTAACCAGAAGAATTAAATAAATAATTAACCCTCTCAAACAATTTACCAGACAGTACTAAAAAATTAACGATGCTGGTGGTAAAACCTTATATGTGGACATCGGAATTTGTGGACTCAAGTCGACCGATTTATGGCTTCTGCTACGGACAGAGCATAGTAGTAAGGCATTTTTGTGTGGCTTGGACAGAAATCCTTGTTTGTCAAACTTGAGCCAGAATTATTACTGTTTGAGCTCCAGTTTTGGATGGCTTACTGTTACGACCTGTCCTGCTTTCAGAGTATTACGCTTATGCCTTGTCTGTTTCTTTAAGAGTTGTAAAGCAGTCATTTGAAAGAGTTGTAAGTGGCTTTTAAAGTTTATCAGGTTTCCTCCACTGATCTCTTTTCCACAACATTTAACAAACTGCTGAACAGATGCGTCTGTTGTATTCGTTGACATTTTCCTTGACATGGTTCTTGAAAGGTAGCTGAACAGCATACACTAACTCTGGCATTCTTCCATGAAAAATTTGTCTTCTGACCATCATTTGTGCTGAGGTCCAGTGTGAAAGGAGATCTGTACATGTGCAAAGGGCAAGGACATGCTTTGGGGAGCGCACTTTCTCCACTGCTGGCCCCGCTTCTGGAACAGTCTACCTGCTGCTATAGCCATAGGCACCAGTCTTTTAGGTCAACTGAACATTTCATAAGTCACATAGTTCCGTAATTCCCAATTCAGAAGAGGTCAAGAATGGACACAGTTTGAGAGACCTGAAGATACCTCAGTCTCTAGTTACCAACAGATTAAGATGATAGTACTAGGGTATATTTACAATATTTTATGTTTAAGCATATAGCTATATTATATTTAAGGCACTAATGGTTGATAGTTCATCAGCAGTTAATGACCAACAATCAGAAATTTATGACAATAAATCCATGACTAAGCCATATATAATTTACCAGATTGCCCAATCTTGACGTTATGATTCTTACATGTATACACAATTACACATGTGCGATTGTATGTACATGCGCGATACATGCATACATACATACATACATACATACATACATACATACATACATACATACATAGATTGAGTATTCGTGACTTTAGGTTTTAATGTTCGTAAATATTCGTGAATATTAAGATTTTTTAATATTCGCAAATATTCGTAAATATTCGTTAACGGATTAGAGTGAACCATCGAAACCGCAATGTTACCCGGTAAAGCAGTATAAGTTTCTGTATTTCTCCATGACATTCACTTGCATTCAGGGCAGGGCTGAATTAAAATCTGCAATGCGCTTATTATATTGAGAACGGGATAGGTTTTGCTTGTAATCTAGCAGACGCACTATTATTTCCTGGCATTGATATTTACTCATCTGTTACACTGATATAAAACTACTTTATCAATTTGCAGTTACTATTATAGGCAGGTAAAGTAGGCTATATTTTTAATTTACCCTAATACCTGCCAACTGCCTTCGGTGGCTCTGCCTCTTTTCAGTTGGGGAGAATGGTCAGAAGTCAGACAAAGTGACTAAGATTAAGTATCTAATGTTATATAAATGCCGCATGGCCACATTGGCAGAGACCTTGAAGTTTTTAAACAATAAATCTATTAAAGGAATTGTCACTTAATGATAAGTCTTATAGGCCTATGCGTAGGCTAACCCAATTTTGTACAATTCATTCAGTAACAGTTAAACATTTTCATAAATAACAAAATAATAATTAAGAATTAAAGAATTTCTTGAAAGAACATAATATTTTACGAATATAATATTCGTTGACAGTTTTAATATTCGGTAATATTCGTGAATATTTGAAAATCTTAATATTCGTAATATGCGAATACTCAATCTATGCATACATACATACATACATACAAGTAAACGCCCAAGCACTAATTGATGGTGATATATTCTCGTAGATATCGACAACCATATTTCTTACAATTAATATACACTGTGTCCGGATGAAAAGTAGTACACAACTAAAAGTGTCATAACCCGGTCAAAACTTTTAGGATTTGTCTGAAATTTTTAATACAGCAACAGTGACCATATGTACACGAGATTCCAAAGTCGTTTGCAAATATTCGCGAGTTTGCCAAATTTATGAGCGTTTGCGATGGAGCACTGAAAAATTAAAGTTTCCAACATGGGCCCTCACATGAGAGAGTGAAGTTCGGCTACAGTTAGTGTTCAAAATGTCCTCCTCGTTGACGGACACACGACCGCAGACGTGGACGCCACTGTTTGATGGCCCGGTCGATGATCACGGGGTCAAACAGCTGCCACTCCTCAATCAGACGCGCCCTACGGTTATCGATGTCATGAATACGCATGAACGAAAAACGCGCTCCTCCAGGAAATGTACCTGGTACACCGGATATAGCTGAATTTCACTTCTTTTCAGGTTTTCCATGTTGGAAAGTTCAATTTTTCGGTGTTCCATTTAAAACGCCCATATATTTGACAAACTCAAGAATATTTCTAATCGGTTTTAGGGTCTCGTGTAAATATGGTCACTGTTGCTCTGTTTAAAATTTCAGACAAATACTAAAAGTTTTGACCGGGTTATGACACTTTTAGTTGTGTACTACTTTTCATCCGGACACAGTGTAGATCAGTATTTGAACTTGTCTGAACACATTAAAGGGATCTAAAAAAATTGGAAAGACGTAGGGATTATGATCATCTGACATCATAATATAGTAATGTGATGTAATGTGTATTGCGTATGCATATATGCATTTATATATGGGTGTGCATTTTTGCAGGGGATATGGTCTTGAGACTCATTCTTGGGCTCATGACGTCTTGAGAACAAGTTTTTCTATGTCTTAGTCTTGTTCTTGGTACTGGGGACCTATTGTCTCGGTTTTATTCTGGATCTTGCGTTTTTTTCTGGACTTTTTGGAAACTGTCGTAAAGTGAAAGACTTGTTGTGTCTTGAAGAAGTGGTCTAGATAAGTCCAGTGCAAACTAGCTCGAGATCTTGCACTAATAAATTGGCGGATAGGTTTGTGTTTGTGTGTGCCATTTTGTGTGCTTTGAGTTTGTTTACTTTCTGCCTCAGGGTTAATATGAAAGCTGGAGCATGCATTTAGAGTTTATTAATGACCAATAATGTGTTGTGCATTTGTGAACTTTTTGCGCTGAATGTGGCCAATAAAGTTGAGCACAGCAGAACATGGTATAGAGTTCTTTGATACTTTAGTGTATTTATGTTTCACGTGTGTATTCATGCATGTATGTATGACATGTAGGATGTGGACTTGGTGGTGACTTTTTCAACCATTCCAGTATTTGCTTACAGGTGAACTTGTTCTTAATTTGCTCTCACTCTTGAAGAGTCATTTAGACTTGCAAGAATTGCCTTACAGAAATACATATAAGTGCAGAGGTATAAATATATAATCTGAGAATGACTATTTTCAATGTACGTGTATATATATATATAAATCTGAGAACGACTATTGTCAATCAGTTTCAGTACATCATCATGCACAAACGTCAATTGTACAATTTTTCCGGAACCTGTTTTACTGTAAACAAATTTCTACAGTCTATCTGACTCAGCGTCATAGATTTTGAGATTGCAATTCAAAATCTAGCCACAGCTGCCACTATAAGCAAAGCGTGTTGTCTAGAACTGTAGATAATTTGGAAAGCTGGACACTGAACTCTAATTATTAATGTCTCGTTGCAGCAGAATCTAATGTGGCCATAAGAAGCAGACATGATTATTTATCCAAGCTATCAGAGTACTGCTTTCTTTCAGGCAGAGTTATGTATTATTTTAGTGTAAGGTCAGACAACAGTAAAGGGGCTGAATGTGGCCTGGAGAGAAACTAGCACCCTATAAATATGTAGTCTAGTTGTATTAGTGCAGGCAGGCGCTATATCAAGACAAAAATTTACACTGAACTGACACTTTAGTTATTGCAAAGCTTAACAGATTGCAGTAACTGACATGATTATTTATTTATTTATTTGTTTATAAATATTTTTATGTCTGTATAGAGCTCATGGGCGGAGTTTGGTTTCCGTTCTTGGAGGGGCTAAAGCCTTCTTGGAGGGGCTAAGCCCGGGAAAAGATACCATTTACATGGTAAAAAAAATTAATTTGGGTCTTCTTGGGGGGGCTTAGCCCCCTAGCTCCTGATAAACTCCGCCCATGATAGAGCTACAGTTGTATATCTATCAGAAATTAGTTTGCATCAGATGGGAATGCAATTCTTCTTAATTAATGGTTTCCAAACACAGAACCATGGCAGAACTGGGTCAAGATAAACACTGGACGTTGAGAGCAGCCAACAGGCGGTCTCTGGGTTTGATAAACAGATGTATGTTAGAACCCAGGAGAGGAGGAGGAGGCTGGACAGCTGCAATGAGTTAGGAACTTATGATGGAAAACTGTGGGTTAAGAGGACACTGTAGGCAACTGATTGTGTCAGCTAAGGAAAAACAGTAATTTTTTATTACCTTGTAATCCCAACAACAATGATAACAAGACACAATAAATAAGACACAATAGCACACTATTGATACTACTAGTTACTACTAATAATAATAACAATGCAGGATTGCAATTCATAGTATGGCGGATGATCACTAGCCTAGTAGTCAGAAGTTGAAAATGTCACTGACGTCGTTGGCCAACAGGGTGCCCATCATGTCCTACTATTTTGCCAACAGGTTTGGAAGGTTGAGCTGACCTTCGGCGGGGTAGAGGGCAGCAGGAAGTGATCCCGGCTCTTCTTTGTTTGTTTTGTTTGTTTGTATGTGCACTTGTTATAGCGCCCCTTCAAGCGCTCTCTACTCAGAGGCGCTCCCGAATGCAGAGCGGACACTGCATCGGAGTTTCACGCCGAAGCGCTGAGCAATTGTGAGTGAAGGACTTGCCCAAGGTCCTTACGCGGCGAGGTGGATTCGAACCTCGAACCTTCCGGCTTCTTAAATATACGATATATAATTTTATATGTATATATATATATTTATATAGTGTGATAGTGTGTGTGCATGCGTGCGTATGAAAATGAAGTCTGATTTTTCAGATACTGATTAGCAGAACAGTTTTACACTTGGGTAAAAAGAATAATAATGGTTGTGATGATGATGATGATAATGACGGTGATGGTATTAATGACGATGATAATACTGATGATGATGATTGTAATAATAAAATGATAATAATAATAGTGACAAAGTGCTTTTAGACATGTAAGTATCTAGCATGAATATTTGAATATGTGAGCCTGTTGGCTTTGTGTAGTAGGACCAGAGGTTGTCCAGTTTATGGATCATTACTGAGAGGGAGGTTGAAAGGCAGAAAATGTTATGGGTGGTTATGAAGTAGGGGTGTGGTACTACATATTGTCCATGGTGATGATGTGTCTAAAATGAATGGCAACTGGCATGCTTAAACTATTAATAGGAAAGCAGGATCTGTTTCCAGGGGTGACATTAAATACACATTGTCAAGATAAATTTAATATTATTTCAACATGTCGAAAATATGGAGTGCATGCATTGAGACGGATGGTACAGAGTTTTAAAGCATGTCAACACTATTTCCTTATTTGTATATATAAATAAATTATTAAATTAATAAATCAACAAGCAATGTTGTGCTTTGATTGTTTTTATAGTTCCGGCATAGGTCAGAGTCAGACCAATCGTGACACTGGACACTATGTCACATTGTCACAACACTGAGCTACAGGCAGAGAAGTAGGCTAGTTGAAACTCATACAGAATAGTAGGCTTGCAGAAACTTAGGCTCACAAGTAGACTAGAGGCAAGCAGAAGTATAGGCTGGTCAAACTGACAGAATTGTAGGCTAGAAGAAAGACAGGCCGATTAGTTGGCTATTGGAAACACAGTGGGCTTACTGAAATCAAAACAGAAGAGCAGGCTGGCAGAAACGTGGGCATGTGCCTACAGACTGGCAGAAACACAGGCAGGGAAGTGGGCTGGCAGAAGTGTGGGCAGAAGAGTAAGCTGTCCGAGAGGCAGGCAGAGAAGTGTTGTCAAATAAACAGAGGGACAGATAGCAGATAGACATGACGGAAAGCATCCATAGGGCGGCCAGAGGACAACAGCAGAAGGTAAGACAGTATACGACGGACTGCCGCAGAAGCTGAATGTTCAAACTGGAAAAGGTAGACACGAATGACGGAAAAACATGTTTGAAGTATCGCTTTTAATTAGTAAGTTAATTAAATGGACCAAGTTTGAGAGTAGGGGATTGCTTGTGGAAAAGAAGAGAAAAACACGCATCAAAATTAAACACTACGCACACCATGCTTATATTACATGTTCCCACCCATGCATACACATGATTATATGCTTGTGTTCACTTACTTACGTACACTCATATTTGTATAATTATAAACATATGCATCTGCTTGATGTATGTATCCATATACCAGTTGTAAACATTTTAAGAATTTCACCAAGGCCATGCTGTAACACGGCTGTCTAACGGATCTCAAAAGCTGAACTGAAGATGTTTTTGAGTTGTTTGTTGTGGTGAAGTTGGAGCTTCAACTGGGAGAGTGTTCCATAAAGACGGCCCTATATATGAGATGTGAGCGAATTGCTGTCTGGAGTAGCAGGACCCACAGATCCCATATGCTGCAGAGCACAGTGTTTGTTGATCTGGCTGATTCAGTACAGAAAGACCTGATGTAATCGGGCATTGATGCTTCAAGGCCAAAGTGAGGTAGTGTAATTAGATTGTTTACAGGAAGCCAGTTCAGCAGTGTCTCTTCCATGTAGGTTGAAACATAGAGAGCTTTGGCAGATTGGCCCTGCCTGACCAGGGCGTTGGAGTTAAGGGTGTATGCTGAAGTTGATGAATTCTGACCATCGACTGACCTGTAAGAACAGCGTTGCAAAGGTTGAAGCTGGCTATGATGAAGGAATGCGCAAGTCTTGTGATGAATTCTGCAAAATTTTGGTCACCGTGTTTATTCTTACGTAATATGTGTAGTGTTATTCGTTAAGCATCACATGATTCACATCTCAAATGTTTCTGCATGCAGTGTCGATTCAGTCTAAGCTGATGTCATGCATAATTTGATGCAATAGAATTTCTTCAGTGTAATCTGAACTAGTATAATAATCTGTATTAAATCTAATCTCATGCATGAACTTCACCATTCTAACCTGGCCGTCTTGTCTAATCTCACTACTTAGTGGCTTCGTTAACAGCTATGTGTGACAACTGCAGTGGTTCAAAATCTCTGGCCAAAACCATAACAAAGACATCTTTAGTAGCATTGCACTTTACAACAATACTGCTTTCATTGTACTGGGACTCACAAAGCAAAGAACCCAGTTTTTATATATATATTGTACATTATATAATATATATAACTATGTATATACAAATTATGTATAGCATTCACATATTTAAATTATCGGACCAACCTTTGTTCCAGGGTCATTTCCCAGACCAGGGTGTCAGAACTCTGTCCTGCTGATGATGTTTTTCTGATCAACAGAGGAGCCTTACATAATTTGATAATAAAAGTTCAAATTTGTCATTTTCACTGCATGTAACGTGAAATCAATGCGCTCTGCAAGCAACTTGAGCCAAACCATACCTAATCCTGACACTGTTATGTTATGTGTTCGATAAGGAGGATCATCATGGCACATGTCTCTTGCCAGCCTTAATACGACCAGGGTCTGATTGAGGCCGATTATGGACTGGGTGCAGGATGATCCTCTTTATCAGAATTAAATTCTATGTATGCAATGAAGGTCAGAATTAAATTCTATGTATGCAACGAATATAAAAATTAAGTCTATATACGCAATGAAGATAAAAATTGAGACCATTTGTATGCCATAAGTGCACCGTTTAAAATTTTCTTATCGAGTCCCTCCCAGACCCACGCCTACATTTTACGTAGCCACCTTTGTAACCCTTGCCCATCACTTGCTGGAAAAATATTTCCACTGACCCACCATTAAGAGAGCTTTGACACCTTAAGTCAACAAATAACGAGCAGACTTACTGGGAGCAGACTCAGTGGGCGATGATGTTTTGACTCGTGTGTGTGTCATGTCAAGATGTTGTTGTATTCTCGGAGGTTCGCGGTTGGTGGTCCAACGCTTTTGATTTAGCATCTCAGTCCTATTTATTTTATCAGTTCTTTGATGTCATTTTGGTTTGAATGAAGAATTGTCCAGAATGTCCATTTCGTCTTGCTTTACGACGGCCCTGCTTCTCCAACAGATTTGGCAATTTTAATAACGACTTCTCTTGACGTGACTATCGATTGATGTCTTGGGAATTAGGATGAGGGTGCTAAAGAATATAGCTTATTAGTCTGCAATAGATTTATATCTGATTTAGTGTCATCTAATCTGCTATAAACCTGTGCAATGCATGCGTGTTGTCTTGTGTTCTGGAGTTTTCTATAGTGTCTATTTAAATAAACTATAGTCCATCCGACTGGGTTCTACAAGTCTCTCAAGTCTTTTTTCTTTGTTTGTGGTTGGGCTGGGAGCACCTCTGAGTAGTTTCTTGAAGGGGGCGCTATATAAATGCTCTGAATGTATGAATGAATGAATAATGCTTAAGTGACTATGGGAGTATATTATATAAAATCCAAGAGATTCAAGAACTACGAAACATGACATCATCCATAGATATAATTATAAAGACTATTATTGTCAAGCTTTATCGCCAGCTCAGGTTGTGTTTTAAAACTGTGATTATGTAATGGCCGAGTAATTTATTTTGCATAATAATGTGCAGATTATGAAGCGCCTGTTTTGTGAAAATGCCTAAAATAAATTTAAGTAAAAAGTAGAAACTTATAAATTATTGTTGTTGAAATGTACCCTTTTTTAATATGCACAGACCTCCACGAAAGAAGGCAGCTTTTGGACCACAGAGAACATAGAAACATGAACTCTGAACATGCATAAAAAAACCCGATCTTGATGAAAAAGCACAGGATTGCCAGCCAGCACTGCTCGTATCACTATATTACAAGTTATTGACAGCATCCTTATTTAAAATCTGACGAAGATCAAATTCGGGCGTGTTCTTTGTCAGTACCTGCATTCAAGTGTATTGCTTGTAACAAAGTTGGTCACATGGTGTTATGCCCGGATGTGGCATTCAGTTTTATGAGAGGGTTGAGATTGATGACAGGATGTTTCTTAATATTGTTAATTAGTGGTTGTACTTGTGTTGAATTCATCGGCTGAATGGGATCATAGGGGCAATCTAAATCTCCAGATTTCTTGCCTGCGCAAAATGCTATCTATAACTTGGGCTCTTAGTAAAAAAAACTTGATGCGGCAGGTATTGTCAGTTTGGTTGCAATTTCCAATTCAAAGTCAGGTAGATGGTTGACTGGCAGACAGATACCATGTTGAAGCTGGGCAGCATGGCGCGAGACAGACTCAGACAGAGAGTGGCGTTGGACTCTTAGGGTAATTGAGCCCAATAATTTTGATTGATCATCAGCAGTTGCTATATCTCTCTGACTGTATTTTTAGTGGACTTTACTAGCCTGGTGCATTCATTATAATTTGAGGGAATTATGGTAAATTGGGTTTCTGATTGCGTAAACTCATTTTTCTGAACATTGGCCTTTTAGCTAGTTTGTTTTGGTAACAAGTTCCCACAGGCAAGTTGCATAATTATGTGCTAAAGGATATTTTCTTGTCCAGTGAGAGTAACCAGATGCCCTGCTGTGAGCAGGTCTTGCCATATCTATAGTTAATATTAGTTGATTATGCAGTTGACGTCCTGTTAAATGTTAATGAACCTAAGAATTAAGTTTTATTCCATTATTTGTCGGATTCTCGTCGATTTCTGCCTTTGGACTTTTCAGATGTGCTCTGCAAAGAGAGGATTTCACTGTCCTTAGATATAGCCCTGTGGGGCGCGGTGGTGTAGTGGTGGCGTCGTTGCCTTGAAGCTGGAAGGTTCGAGGTTCGAATCCACCTCAAGTCGCCGCGTAGGGACCTTGGGCAAGTCTTTCACTCACAATTGCTCAGCGCTTCGGCGTGAAACTTCGATTCAGTGTCCGCTCTGCAGTCGGGAGCGCCTCTGAGTAGCGAGATTGAAGGGGCGCTATAACAAGTGCGCTTACAAACAAACAAACCCTGCTGTCCGCCAAACTGGAAGTAGCAGTTGCTAGTGTAAGCATTTGCATTTGAGCACCTTTGATTAGTTCCATTGCAGGAGTGCTATATAAATTTATTAATTATTGTATGAGATACAGTGTCTCTCTCTGTGCCCCTTTTCCTGCAAGCATTTGAAAACCATTCTCTTTGATTGTGGTTTGGTGTCAGGTCGGGAGTGCCTCTGAGGCGTTTCTCTTGAAATGGTGCTATATAAATTAATAGGCATGAAACCTAATACTTGCACTTACCTTACTTTGCATTCATTGTCAGTGTCATCATTATCATCGTTGTTGTCATAGTCATCATTATCCTCATCATTATAGTCATTGCTGTTGTTACATGTAATTGTCATCACTGTCATGATCATCATCATTATCATCAGTTCCTGACACCCGCCATTTAGGTGTGAATGAAGGATCAGTGTTGCTTTTAGTTGTTCATCAAGTCAAGAAGAATCTACCTGTTTAGACCAAGTCTTGTGATCCTCTCTGTCAGATAATAAGTGCATCAAATTGTTGTTTTATGGCTGCCTGTGTTTGATCATCACAGCTTGAAGTTTGTTGTTTTGTCTACTCCTTTAAAAGGAGTTTGACTCTTCTTGTCTTACTGATGATATTTCTGTTCTGTATGTCATTCAACATCACTTAGGCTAGAACAGAGTGTCTCTGAGTCTTAGCCATGCTACATAAATTAATACTTAAAAGTAAATAAATAACGTGAGTGCTGTGGCCCAGTTCGTGTGTCTGCCTTTACGTGACATGAATTGGACCTGTGCAGAACAGCCACACGTGGAATGATCTGAGGAGAGCAAAATGACTTGTTGAATGAATTGATGTACTGCATGGATGTATTATAAAAAAACCTGAGCTGATATAATAAAAGGTTGCATTTATTGATGTTTGTGAGTTGTTTACTTACAAGTGTGGGTGGGTATGTGCTTTGTTCATGTATAAAAACTGTATATATATATACATCATACATGTATGTACTATATAATATATGTATGCAAATATGTGTTCCTTTGTTTGTGTGTGTACACTGTACAGTGTATGAACTGTATATAGGGGTGCATGTGTGAATGTGTGTGCCGGTATGTACCTGTGACTTGGGGGCCTGGTATTGCCCGTTGGTTTAATCCCCCACTCAACTGGTCACTGTACATATCCATCACTCACAGACTTTGCATAATATTATCAACATTCTATAAAAATTTGGAAGGCAAGCAATTTACAAAAACAAAATTGCCTTGTATTTTATGTGACTGTACATAGTGTATTTAAATGTGAGTTTAGGTGTATGTGCACTTGTATGTATGTATGTGTGTTTTGTGATTTTTGTTTGAATGTTTGTTTTTCTATCTATTGCCATGAGTTCAATGATCTCTGTGATTGTGTACCGTTGACAGGTGCTTTTGGAAGAATGGCGATCAAGAGATTAAATGCGCAGATATGTATAGCAGAGACATAATTCATTTCTGCTGTTTGGTTGCAGGTTCCAAATCACGAATCAAAGTGAAATTCTGGCGATACAGTCGTTTGTGACTTCAGGTATCATACGTCTTCCGTTTTTATCTCAAGTTCTGCTCGTTTTTTTAGCAGAGCTATCTTTTTTTGGATGCACCTTAATGTGTTGTATAAATTGATGTTCATACCTTTTTTAGATTTATTCAGTTTGGAGTTTCAGCAACTTGAGAAGCTCTTAAGCTGCTCTGTACATTGTGTACAAATAGTGAGATACATGTATGCATATGCAATTATGTATACATATAATTATATTGAGTTGATGAACACTACTGGAAATGGGGACCTATTGTTTTCATGTTCCTGTAAATGCAATTTCGATGCAGTGTTCTTTCTTATGCATTATATTGTCCAGTGTCATAGTTATTTACTCAGAATCAGGCAATTCACTTTTGTACTAAGATGCATCATTGCATCTGCTTTGAGTCATTTTCCATCTTTTTCCTTTGGTTCTTTAACACTCTGATGACAAGCTACCAGTATTGTTTTGATTTTATGAGCAGCTGAGAAGTTTGGCTGTTGGGGAAAAATATTAAATTGATTGTTAAGTTGATAAGCATTATTTATAACAAAGTCACTGAAGATGATGCGTAATGCAAACAGTTAGTACCGGGTAATGCTGGTACTTTGATATTAACAATAACAGCCTGAACAGCATTACTAATTGCAAAGCCAAAGTCCTAATTACTGTAGCTGAAACAATTAAGGTTAGCCAAACTGGGTCCAGTATCAAGTTGTATGGTTGATACAGTCTGACGCCAGATTAAATTGACTCCACTGTCCAATCCATAGTATAAGGGCACGTTAGTGCAAGCAACGGTTATTGACATTTGACAGCACTGAACATATCCAAGTGAAATGAGCGTGGGCTGGATTTGGAATTGCTTCTACAGTTACACAGTTAATCAGCGGGCAATTTACGACCAGAGGAGATTGGTGGAAAATTAATCAACGCACCAGGACGGGGAATTGATTGAAAAGTTGGTTGATTTTACCTGAATTAAGTTGAGAGTGCAGACTTAATGCAGTGATTAGTGTTTGCGAAGGGTTCCTTAAAATGCATTTTATGAAGATCCAGATACATATATACACATCTTTAAGAAGCAATTGTTACCTTTCTATGGCTAATCCGATCTTGTAGTGGCTGGCTGGCTTACTAAAGTCCTGTCTGGTTGGCTGGCTGACTGGCTTACTGACTGACTGACTGATCAATCTAACAACCTGCCCACTGATGTATTGGGGGTGACAGTTGAAAGCTAATTATCTGGTTGGACAAAATAAGTAGATAAATGTAATGGGTTGAGCAGAACTACCGTAGTGTTTGTTTATTTGTTTATTTGACTTGTTTGGATGAAGATCTCTGTATCTGTTGCCTTCCAATCTATGAATGGAACTGAGGAGCACAAGATCTAAACTATGCAGTGAAATGTTTTATATACTAGTGAATACATGCAATGTCGTGTGTTTAACTGTAGCTGTATAGTGTATTGTAGTTTATGTCTTTGCATTTTGGCTAATTTTGCTTTGATTGTTATTTAATTGCTTGAATTATAAATGTAAGATCTGATGCTTTTGTACAGTTGTCTAGACTCTTGACAATTTAGTTTTTAAAAACTAAAAACATACATTTATAGATAACTTGTTTACTATGGTAATGACCCTGTATATCATCTTCTCTTTCCATACTGTCTGTTTAGAAACTAGAAAGAAGATTTGGTTTTGGTTTCATTGGAGAATTCAATTCAATGTCATTAATTGTACTTGATCATCCGTTTAGATCCAGCAGATGACCAAATTGTGCTGGTATTATGTATAAGATATCCAGATAAGAATAAGATATCGAGATTATGTATAAGATATCCAGATACGGGGAAGGGGGTTTGAGATGATCATGTGCTTGATCCCATCCTTTAATAACAATCTGAAATTTTTATCTCTGGTAATTGCTAAATCCACTTAGCCATGAGGATCTTGCCACAGTTATCAAACTCTGTGCATATACTTAATCATCTGTATGGGTGTGTGTGTGTTTGTTTGTTTGTTAATGCAAAATTATGCATATATTACACTCATAAAAAGTTGTGCATTATGTAATTTTTATGTGTTCTTGTATATATTCATAGACTGCTATTGCATATACATTTGTGTATCCAATTAGTAATACCCGCAGAGTCATTTATGATGCTAATAATAAATGTAATTTTTTATATTTGAGTGCATAGTTTTATTTATCTGTATACTTGTTACTTATATGCATATGAATATATGTATATTTATATTTATATGCTCTTGTTTAATTATGATGTAATAATAATGATTATGTGGGTATTTTAATGGCTTGGTCTTTTATGACCGGGGCAGCAGTGCTGTTACTTTTTGTCTGCTTGTTGGTTATGTTTGTGTGTGATGTGTATGCACAGTTTGTTGCGTAACACTTATGTAGCACATTATCATATCGTTGGTACTTTAAGTCTCTAAAGGCATTGTATGATATTAAATTTGTATTGTGCAGTAACTGTAAGAACATGTAGCTGAATAATAAAAATAATAAATTATTATTATTAATATGTATTGAAGCAAATGAGGAGGCAATGCTTATATTGTAAAAGGTCAGTGAGAAGTCTTTCTTGGTTATAGAGCAGGTGCCTTTGGGTCAAACTAAAGTTGCTTGTAGGAGAGTTCCATATCTGTTGGCTGCTATTAAATCATCCAATGCTATATCCTGAAAATCAGAACTTGTTGTTGCTGCCAATTTAAAGAAGGTTAATGTTAGGCCTACATACTTTGCCATGAGAGCTAGAATCAGAGCCAGTGAGCATGGAGGTGCATGCACATTGATGGAAAAGTTATTAATAGTTTGGTGAGGACCTGTTTTATTGAGCAACTTGTCACCATGTGATGCAGAAGCATTCAGTAACCATGGCAACGGTTGCTCTGACTCTTCCGATGTTGCAATATTTCACTGTTTCCAAGACGACTGCTGCGACTATAACTCGTAAGTTTGTCCCTTCCACAGTTTTTTTAGTAGGAGCCTTTAGATTTCTTTATTGTATTTGGCTATTTCTGAAGCACTTCTCACAGCATGAGCCTTTGAGAAGTGCTGCCAGTGTGAGAGACCTGAGAGGAAAGGCAGGATCTGAGGGTGAGAGAAAGACGAAGAAACACACTACCAGTGAGGATGTTCGACGAGCGTGGAGCAGACTGGTGATGGGTGCTTTGATTTTAACCAGTTCAGGTTGAGAGTGCCACTGATGTGCTCATTCGTGAAATGGTGCTATATAAATGTTAATTGCAATTATAACTACCAGGTATACTTGCAGCTGCTGGTGAACTTTCATTGACCAGAGCAGATGTGAGACAGAAGAAGTGTGACTGTAGAGGTTACCAAGCGCAGTAAGTTAAGCTAGAGTTGCTTACAAAGACCTGGACCTAGAAGTCAGTTTAATCATGTACAAGCCAAGAAATTCATGATGCCATTATTACAACACTTAGTCATTATATAATTATGTGCTAACTGAGTGAGGTGGAAATAATATTGAGCTTTCCTGTTTTGGTCCAAAATCTTGAGTTAGCTTCGGAAGACAGAATTGTCTACAATTTGTCATGAGGGTGGATCAGAGGACCTGTTTACAAGGCTCAACCTGACATCTGCAGACATTAAAATTCCAAGGAGTCTTTTTGTTACCACTAACACAGGAAATGTTTTGAGATCCTTGACATGAAGGATCTGTTCTTGCACATATCAACAGAAAGCTGGAGAATAAAACAAAGACTGCCTTGGTGCACGGCAAATTGCGATGGCACTTAAGTGTCTCTTAGCTATGGCCGACCAGGCCGAGGCGGAGCAATACAAAGCTGATCCAGGGGATTACAGCTTATGTCTGACAGATGACATTGTTTGGACAATGACTAAACAATGCTTCATGTGGGATATTGGGGGGGAAAAGCCAGAAAATTACACCAAAGCGAAGAATACTGACTAAATTTGAATCATATATATATATATAGAGAATGACCATCTGAACTTTCATTGCCCTAAAAATAGACAGGGAGATTATCAACGTGGTTGAAAAATATCTTTTTACATTACTTTACCAACAGCTTAAATCTTATTCAATCTATTCTAGATTTCTATGGCATAATGAATTCAATATCTTACTTACTGTCTGCTGCAATCTGACCTTACCTTAGACCTTAGTTCTGCTGCACTGGAACGATTAAATATCTGCTGCAATCAATGGATGAACATTTCAAGTGAATTTGCAATAGAACAACAGAATCCATTTGGTCCGAGAATCTGGAGGTTAGGCTACAATTCGTTCGTTCGTTCACTTTGGATATTTATATCGCACCCTCTTCACGGTTACTACTCGGGAGCACTCCCGGCCCAGCCTCGGCTGAAAAGGACAGTTTTAAGACTGCAATACAATGCATATAAGCAAACCACGTAAGCATAAGGAGTATATGTGATTGTGTAGCAAACTGAGAGATGATTTATGCAGTCTTACATTTACAATATGGACTGAGTGGCATCAAGTAACTGACAGAACATTTGAAGAGAACTGGGGGAAGGGAGTTTTATAGCATTCGACTAGGAACAACAATAGCTCAAGAACACAGCACTATTAGAACGCTATATATTAGAATCCTTTGCCAACCTGTACAACCTCTGAATATATCTAGTTCAATTTGGCTGTTTCCGCTGTAGGCTATTAGAGTTTTTACATTAACTGTAATTGGCGGAACTTACAACAGGAAATTGAAGGAAAATATTTTTGACTACCATAGTGTGTATATATAGATATAGTGAAAGTACCGGTATTTGAGCGCCACGTGCTCAATGACCCTTGAGCCACAGTGGATGAATCCATAGGACCTAAACACTGGGTCAGTGCTTCCCAGCCTCCCAGGGTTGCTATTTACTACTGGCTTATTCCAAATTATCTACTGCTTGGCCACAGAGGCAAATGTGCCTAAATTTTCCAGGGAGTCCGATGAGCTGGCTATGAACAGGCAATGCATCCTATTGATTACAGAACAGGAGTGCTGCTAACTGGTCCAATGTACTGCACGAAGGTCCACTTACCTTTGTTTGCTTGTTAATAGCCATGTGTTATATATATATATATATATATATATATATATATATATATATTTATATATTTATATATGCTGATGGTTTTATTACTGGTAATTCTGACTATGTTAGATTTCAGATGATGAAATGATGTAAAAGAAACTTTGGTTCCAAGAGCAGTTAAAGCTTTGTGAATAATGATGTTACCAAACTCAAATGTGAACAATTTCATCTGTATTTGGGTCTAATATTTACATGTGTTCAGTTTCTTTGGTGCCACAATTGAATTATGATGGTTATTATATATAATTTATTTAGAATTTATATAGTTTTTAATTATCTGTTTGCTATTAACACTAACAGAATTACATGCTCAGCAACGGAAATTTACACAACTTGAGAGAAGCATATTGAAGATCTATACAAAAATGAAAATTGTATTGTGTAATCAGTTTGAGGATGCGTACATTACATATGTTGAAGGTATCGATGAAAATGGGTTCAATGTTGTTACCTGGTAAGTGTCTTGCAGCTTAGTCAGTCACTTAACAGTCATCACTTTATGTGGTCACTTTACGTTCATCAATGTGTCAAGTTGTCATTGAGCTGAAAAGTATTGAATTTATTTAAAATTTTCTACTTCAATATGACATTAAAGTCTTGAAAGTAAAGGAATTGTAGGCCTATATATTATTACGGGTTGCTCTTGTTAAAAGCTACTATCCACTTTTTGCGTCAGACATGGAAATATTACTTTAAGTAAGTTGAGTTCATGACACTTCTCCATGGAGAGCCTGTATATTACGGAGCATCTGTAAAATTTTTTTAGGAACCTTGGAATCTCTGTGGCACATCCCTAAATATGTATGAAGAAACTTTATTTAGCATTTTTCTAAATCACTCTTCTGTGGTTATGTGTCTGACTGATCTATTAGAAGTAAATTAGAGGCTATATGCATGTAATGTATTTTCATCAGTCAAATGAAGCAGTTGTTAAAATCCACGTATGGCCATGGATTGACACATCAGCCGACTTAACCTTTCCAAGTCACCTTTCCAAGAGCACTGTCCAACAAATGGAATGCATGATCGGATTGAGTTGAAATGCCCCACATTTCCTTGGAATGCAGTGATCATTGCTCTTTCTCTCTGTCTGTCTGTCTGTCTGTCTGTCTGTCTGTCTGTCTGTCTCTCTCTCTCTCTCTCTCTCTCTCTCTCTCTCTCTCTCTCTCTCTCTCTGTCTCTCTCTCTCTCGGAACTGCAAGACAGGACTTCCGGGGACGGGACGCATGCCATGCTGGTGTGGTGTCAACAAGTGCAATTTGTACCAGAAGACTAAACAAACGACAGGGAAAGCTGATGGGTGTTTATCGAACTTAGGAGCTCTTCGTAGCAATTGAAAGTCTCGCATATTAACTAGTCTCGTCAACCGCTAGACCAGAGTAGACTTACCGTAGACCTCACATCGTAAAGAGTCCTCAGAACAGTTCCCGATTGTCTGAGCAAAGGAAAAGAGGCGTGTGGAATGTCTCTTTAACTTCTCAATGTTTGGACGGGCATATACACAGGTGACATCTTGGAATGCTTGGTTAAAAGGCAGAATTTATTAACTGCCTGTTTGCGCCAGGGTTTCTGTGTGTGACGGTGGTGTAAGAATTTTCCATTGTATCATTTGCACTGTGATGGACGGCATAGAGTGGCAGTGTTGTTGTCTGACTTGTTTGTGCGGACTCGTTTCGGATCCGAGTACTCTCTAGCTGAAACATAGAGGCTGTAGAGTCAAAGAATGACGTGCATGGTCTGGGTCTTTTGCCTGATAGTGACCTGTCAATGACATCACATATCACTGGAGTTGTGCAAACCAGCTTCGCATTCCTGATACAGCTGTGATATGTGTCGCGGTCTCTAACACAGGATGTGACACACCATCTGGTGTGAAGCTTGATCCTGAGCCGAATCGATTACCCCAATTTCGTCTCTGCTTGCTTGCCACAGCGCAGTATCATTTGCCTTCTTCAGTGCTGCTGCTCGTCTGGTCTTGCTATTAAAAAGAGTTTGACCGTATTTCGATCGCCATCTGGGACCAGCTTTCAGTGACTTGGAATAGGCGAGCGCATCAAATCAAAACTTTTCATCCTGATGTATAAATGCCTCAACAACTACTTTGCGGACAACATGAGAACGCTGGCAGACGATCTTAATAGGTTGCCGACGTGTGATCATCAGAATCGGCTGATGCATCAATTCCCGCAACAAAATCTGAAACAGGTGATCCGACGTTTCGGGTCGCCAGCCCACCCGCATAGAGGTCTTCCATAATCCATACAAGAGACAGAAAGCCCTTGTGTCTTTAATTAACAGATACAATTGTTCTATCTGTTGAACTGTAATGCTGACTTTGACTGTGTGGGTGTGAAGCATCCTAGAAGTAATTTGCTACTGACAATGCTGACAATGACAATTGTCATAAATGCAAATACAAATTCAGCATTCTCTGAAAAGTTACGAGTGGCCATTTCAGAACAATGGTGGTTATTGTTATAGCTCTATATATGAGACGCTTGTTAGACTGTGGTATCACCATTCAAAGTCCGAACTTGACGATGAAACAGACGCAACAATTTCGACTTTTTAACGAGTCTGTCAGCATTTGACGGGACTTGCCCCATCGAATCGCCACCGTACTTCAACAACGGATAAGGAGACTTGCCTCGATGCTCGACTAGGCTGACGTAACGTGATGCGACCATCGATTACTGTGGGAGTGCATATTATATATGCGCCGTATAAATCAGAAATCTACCCAATCAGTCATTAGGTTAGATTGGGTTCGTTTTGGGGTTACACCCTGTCATAAGTACTTTTTAAATGGAATGTCCATTCACCCACAAACCGTCCCCCTACCAACTTCCTATCCTGCTGTTCTGATCACTCGAATGATTGTGCGACCCTTTGATTACTATAGCGGCGTTCTGCGGTTGGGGCTGCCATGAATTAGAATAGGATTATTGAATAGCAAATTATCCTTTTAGTCGGCGGGAAGAGCGATCGCCTGCCCCGGCCCAGCGGGCGGGCAGAGCTGTCGGGCGGGCGGGCGGTCGGTAGGGCGGGCGTCGGCTGAGGTAAACATGACGGCTGGCAATCTGGAAAACAAATCATATTGGCCAACGTTTTCGCTAATTGAGTCTTGCTTTGGCGTTGTTGCTGGCAAGTTTCCACTCAAGTGCTCTTGCACTTTTTCGTTGTCTGCTCCAGATTGAACGAATACCGCTTTGTGAGCTTTTATCCATCACAGCTGCAAATTTTGAGATTTCATGCAATGGCTCGAATTGTAACTTGCAATGATTTGTGCCAGAGCATTTAGATAGCGCACCTTTCAAGACTCTTACGAGGAATCAGTAATCATGTTATGTGGGTTTACATGTAGGCCTAATATTTGTGATAGCACTGCTACTCACTGCTATATTGTGAGTTGGTTATTTGAATCTCATCTTTCGGAGTTTCCCCATACATGAATAATTTATCTCAAGCTGTAATGTCTCAGGTTCTGTGCCGTTACTGTTAATGTAATCTGTATTTGTTGCTGATTAGCAAGAGGGGTCACCTGAAATGAAGCATATTGGGTCGAGAGCCAACGCTGCTGTGTGGAGACAAGGAGTGAGTCCATTACTGACAGTTGCTCAGTGCCACCAATCCCATCATATGATATAATAATATTCTCTTTATTCAACAATCCAAAATAATAGACCTGCAATGAATAATAATAATATATTGTAAGTATTAATGATGCCTGGTCTTAATTCAGATACTGGTGCTTACTAAATGCAAAGTAAAATTAAAAGGCCATGGATGGATTTGTAGTATCCTTAGCGTTTCCGATATCTGTACCTGTGCCATTCATTACTTGTTGGGTGCGGTGGTGTAGTGGTGGTGTTGCCTTGGAGCCGGAAGGTTTGAGATTCGAATCCACCTCAAATCGCCGCATTGAGACCTTGGGCAAGTTCTTCACTCGCAATTGCTTAGCACCTCGGCGTGAAACTCTGATGCAGTGTCCGCCCTGCAGTTGGGAGCGCCTCTGAACATAGAGCTTGAAGGGGCGCTATGACAAGTGCACATACAAACAATTTCTTACGTTACTCGAATCATTTATAGTACTGTGCATCTTCTGGTAATGAACTGGGTAAGAGTAACAGTTTCCTTTATCTGTACTCTGACCTGTATCAGCGTGCTATCATTATCGTTACTGTCAGCTGCGTCATTGATATCTATAATACGAGCAATTGAGCAATGAGTAATCATTGAGCATGCATTAGCTTCTGCCTGTATCCAGTCATTATGTATGACTTAACGGAGTATGATGTAGTAATTGGTTGTTAAAAAATAGTTGACTGATAGTGGTGGGTCCATGAGAGAGACCAATTGTTTTCTTAATTAGGATCCTAATTGTTTCGTTGTGTGGATGTGTGTGAGTCTACTCTCGACGGCGAGGCCACCATTGTGTCAATGAGTGAGATGAATTGTTTTTTAAACAGTGGTGGAGGAGGAGGAGTAGGAGTACGGTGGCCTCGATTATTATTAAGGTCTTAACCCTTTAGCGAGCAGCGTGTGCTAAAATGCATGGAAAACAGATGCAACTGTTGAAGGGTTAACTGCGGTTGGTAGTTTTTGCAAGTACAATTGAGGACCAGGTGTTCGGGTGTAGGGACGAAGAAGCTGTGGGGCTTCAACGAGGGTTTCGGAGAGGTAAGTGTATGGCGTAGAACTCTTGAGACGTACTCCAGAGATGATCTGATATGTTCTGGATAAATCAGGAACTAAATATTCATTTATTCATTGGTTTGAAATTTTTATTTATTGGTATTGCAATTGTTGCTGGTACCACTATTTCGTTTCTGGTACCACTATTTCGTTGTAATTGGTGTTATTATTATTATTATTTTTATTATTATTATTGTTGTTGTTCTTGTTGTTGTTGTTGCTGCTGCTATAATAATAATAATAATAATTATAATAATTAATGATGATAATAATAGTAATGCCGTTCAACAGTGTCATCACTTACACCTCCGGATGTAGTTTGTAACACCCGAGGGATTATAAATAAAAATAGGCCCCTATTAATAATAATAGTGATAATAATAATAATAATAATATTTCTATATTGAACAATCTGATTGACAGACCGTAACTGGTTGCAGTGTACAGTTATGCGAAACAATTCACACGAACACAAATCACAGAAGACATAAATCTTAACTACTAACAGAATAGACAGCCTGTAATATGCTGCTGCTGCTGCTGCTGCTGCTGCTGCTGCTGCTGCTGATGATGATGATGATGATGATGATGATGATGATGATGATGATGATGATGATGATGATGATGATGATGATGATGATGATGATGCTGCTGGATTCTTTATACCAGCATGAGGTGTACTCATGCTGGTGAAATACCCTTTAACGCCTGTATGCTGAATGAGTTGAGTGAGTGATTGAGAGTGAATGATATGAGTGCAGTTGAGTGAGTTTCTGAGTAACTGATGTGAGAGTCAGGTCATTGAGAGTGAAAATCATTGGGAACAAGTGAGTGCATTAGAGGGTTACTGAGTGGGTGAACATGTGTGAGTGAATATGTGAGCATCAGTGATGTGAGATTGTGTCAGTAACATTGAGTGAATGAGAGTGTGTGAGAATGGTTGAAATTGAGAGAAGTGAGAGAAAGAGTACCGGTAAATGAGTGAGTGAGTGTGAGTGAGTGAGTGAGTGAGTGAGAGAGGGGAGTGAGTGAATGAGTGAGTTTAATGAGTGAGTGAGTGAGTGAGCTGTGAGTGAATAGTGAGTTGGTAGTGAGTGAGTAGTGAGTGTGTGTCTCCCTTTAGAGCTAAATTTTCATGCAATCGTTTAGCAGATATTTCCTGTTTATTTCCTAGTTGTATTGTCCAGCTTGTAGGCCGTCCCATCCCTGCTATGTTTATAGGAACTAATTAATGAGAAAAATTATCATCAGTTTGTCTATTGCTTTTTGCTACTTATATGGTCGCTGATGACTGATGCATGCTGTTGGCTTCATCCAGCAGTTGGCAGTGGGGGTGGGGGGAGGAGGGAGGGAGGGGCGATCGCGCAGATAAGCTTAGTCCACGCCCCATGACGGATGTGGTGGGATTGGCTATTTAAACAAAAATGTGTGGGCAAGCTGGTGAATAGCCTCATCGTGAGCAGCCTCATCGTCATCATTGTTCTGCAGGAGAGAGACTGTCGAGAAGGTAGGGAGTTGTTGTACTGCTTGGGTGGAGCTGGTGGTTGGTGATGATGCTGTGTGATTTGGTGCTTTAGTACTTTGGTTGGTTCGGGTACCGAGGATGATGGTGGTAGGTTTTCCTTTTGAAGTTGGTGGAACTGGTATTCATTGACTTGTTTGTTGGGAGCTGATAGAATTGATTTATTGGTTGACAGATTACTTCATCCATCTTTTCCCTCGATGCCTTCCATTCATCACGTCACTGATCCATGCATTCCTTCCCTCCATGTATGTAGGGAAGGAATGCACAGGTCACACACACACAAGACCAACCACAGTAGAACTATCATATCAACGAGTGTGCCTTGTGCGAAAGCCTTGCTCCGAAAGTTACGTCTTCACGCAAGGCACACTCGTTGATCTGATAGTTCTACTGTGGTGCTCGTGTGTGTGTGTGTGTGTGTAACCTATGCATTCCTTCCCATCATGCATCCATCCCTGCACTCACCCATGCCTTCCTATACCGTCCATGCATCCATCTGTCTCCTCGGCTTGACCTCCCCGGATTTTGACCTGGCACCGGAACGAAAATGGCAGCTCTGGCTATTGCGGACTTGATTTGATATAGCGCCGGTGAATAAGCTGGTCTCCCTGACGTGGCTTTTGTGGGCGCTGAGAAATTCTCGAAGATTTACATTACATTACATTACATCTCTCCACTCACTCATGCTTTCCTACTGTCCATGCATTCATCTTTCCACTCACCCATGCATTCCTTCCTTCCATACATCAATCCATCCCTCCATTGACCCATGCATTTCTTCCCCCCCCATGTGTCCATCCATTTATTAATCCATTCATTCGTTGAACTCTGTCTCGCATTGATCTCTGCTTCGGTCTCTGCTGCTGATTTTTCATTCTGCATTGATCTGCGTCTATTGATTTCCAGTTCAGTGTCCATTAACTTAATTGCACCTTCATAATAATTAACCTGCTTGTCTATCAAATCATTCAGCCTTTCAGCGGATGGGGGAAAGATTTGACAGCAGTGAAATGGATGAACATGAAGCACCGAACTGATGAGCAACTTCGTCAGACAGATGCTCGATATTTGAGCCATTTTGACGAATTAACGCATTCATATGTGTGATAGCAAGCAATTGCCAGAACCTATAGGTGATGTGATGGCAGTCATGCTTTGACTGAGCATTGAAATTGAAACGAAGCCACACATGCTTCTTCTAGAGTGGATCTAGAAACCGATATCTGGCAATGGTTCGTGTCTGATTGTTTGGGGCACAGGCAGTTGTGACTTTCCTCAAACTGGTTATACGGTTAGCACTCTTTTCTTGTTTTTCATCTTAATTATTGAGCTGCGTCCTCTATGCAGGTCATTCGGCGACTCGTGTTGGGTGTTTGGATCGGTTCTTGCACATGGCAGCATGTCTTATTGGTCGCATCCCAAGATTCAGCCATATCAACGAATATATGTGGGATGTCTTGCATGGCTCCATTTACCACAGCAAATTTAGATCTTACCGGATCTGTGCCTTGGTTTGGCCCATGTTTATTTACAGGAGCTCTGCTGCCCCACCAGCACCTTTGTTCTCTCTGCTCTTCTAAGCAGGCTGAACATCTTGCCCTTCAGTTGAAGACTTCTATTATGCAATACTATGCTTTTTCTGTTGCCGGCCCTGTAATGGGCTTCCTAGGGAACTACACATAATACCTGGAACTCTTGTGGCCACGTTCTTCAACACTGTTCTCTTTTGGCAGGGTTGGATCAGTAGTGCTTCTGAGAGTAGATAGTCTTGAAGGGGCGCTGTATAAATTTATGTCTCATACGAATGTGTGAATGAACAAGTGAAACTAAGGAAATGTCTGCTAAGTCCGTGAAACTAATGCACAGACTTTAAAAACGTTTGAATGAGTGAAACCGGGAAACTGAGGGAAATACCATAAAACGTCTGTGGCACTAGTAAAGCAATCTTGAGATAAGGTCTTACTATCATGCCCACCTTATTTAAACATCTGTGTGCATGCTGTTTTGTCGTTGTGCAATATTACACATGCTTATTTTTGGAGCAATGTCCAGGCCCCGTGAGAGAGGTATTATGCTAACGGTGGCACGAGTCTGTGGTAATAGCTTGCCCTATTGTGTATACGGACTACATGTACATAGTGAGTTCACACCAGACTAACCACAGTAGAACTATCTGACCCACGAGCGTGCCTGGCGTGCAGACGTGACTTTCGAAGAAAGGCTTTCAAGTTGAGTGGACGACGACGTTGTAAAAGAAGCTTTTGTTGTTCATCGAGGTAAATTTGCCTGCATGAGTAATTGTTGTATTTCCGGTTAGACATGATCCGAATCATCTGGTTAATATCAATTGTACATGAATGAGGAAGTTGTTGATTCAGTTCCATAACGCCCTGCGTGTATTCTGAGTTGGTTGATTTTTTCGAATTGTCTGTCTCTGTGGGAGAGAAAAAAATTTATGGGATTCTACTTGTCTACGTGACGTCCTTATCTTGTATACGAGCAATAGTATTCGTCATTAGATTAGTTTGCTAGATTTTACGAGGTTCATTTCGCTATCTAGTACTGCATGTAAAAGGATTAGTTTGAACTAAAGCTGCGAGAGAAAGGCTTTGAGGGAAATAAAACTAGGAGAGATCCCGAATTGGAGTAGTTTTTGGGTTAAGCTATCCTTATCTAACTATCCATAAAAAACTGCACTTATAGCGATCTGTGCGCCCCCTCACATAGGGAGGGGTTTAGGTGAATGGTAGCAGGGGGAAGAGCAGATCGTCGGCATGGAAACAACGTCGATTCCCACAACTCAGCCTTTTGTTTTTCCAAATAACAATTGTAGAAATGGGCCTTGATGGCGCCCCACCATGACTGCCAAACAGTTAAATTCGAGTCCTGTAATAATTTGAGACCATCCATTCATACTATGGCTTGTAATCATACTCCATGCATGAATTGCGGTATGTTTGTAATCATAAATGAAGATTATTATACATTGTTTTCTCTGTTCACATCTGAGCGCGTCAGATTCTGCTCTTCCAGGTTCCTCCTCTTCCCCCTTAACTGTTCTCCCACGGCTGATATTTTGAACCGTTGTTTGCCAGCCTGATCCTTAGATGTGAAGTGAACTTAACTGCCAATGTATGCATTTGTTTTTACCAAAGTGTTTGTCGATAAGCTGCTTCCGGTGACTTAGACTTTTGGTGGTGCTGTAGATAAAAATCTCAAGATTACAAGTATGATATGATTATGATTTCCTCCTGCTTGACTTCTTACCTGCCTGGTTTAATTTCTGATCTATTGTACTACTCTCATAATGCACAAGGCACTGATCTCCTTCTCTGGGTCATGGGTCATGATTATCTATTGTTAAAACCTGTCTAATTGATGGGTTGCTAGTGTAGTATGAATGCTTTTGAGCCAAAAATAAGCCTCTAAAACAGTTGGTAACCCTACCTGTCGGTAACTATATATCTGACTTTAATGTGCCATGTTTTTACCTGTTGTTCACTTTTACCGTATTTTACCATATTTTCCTTGCCTTACCTTTGCATATATTTATTGCCATGTTTTACCATACCATAACTCTATATCATATCTTTTGTTACCTTACCATTGCCATATCTTGCCTTAGTTTACCTTGCCTTACCTAGCCTCACGCATCATACTTTACCATATATTGCCATGCTCTACCTTACCATACTATATTTTATCTTTTGTTACCTTACCTTTACCACATATTACCTTTATTTTACCTTGTCATGCCCTACCTTTCCATGGCTTACCTTACCATATATATTGCCATGCCTTACTGTACTTTGTCTCACTACGGCTCGTGTCTCCGATTCATTGTTATTGGAAGAGGCGAGTGTTTACCTCCAAAAATAGATTTGGTGGGGCTTTGAGTGTTTCGTCAATATGCAATATGTCTATGCGGTGTGTTGTTGAGCCGACAGAAATGGGTCGCCTAGCGTAGCATTGCGATTTCAGGCTTTGGTGATTGCTCTTGCTGTCATAACACGCAATCCGCATCATCTGCTTTTATGATGAAGGGATGCTGCTGCTGCTGCTGCTGCTGCTGCTGCTGCTGCTGCTGCAGATAATTTCCCATCAATAACTGGTTACCCAAAACTTTTCCTGAAACAGAATCAACAGATGACCAAAGACCACATGATATTTTGTTGCATTGATGGAATTATGTATCTAGTAATGGTCCAGTATTATTTTTATATGACATCAGTATATGATGCAAAGTGTGACAGCTATGTACTATGGCTGTACTCATATTCTGTGCAGTATGTGAGTATGTAGGTACTCTAATTCTGTGCGGTATGTATGTAAGTGCTCAGATTCTGTGCAGTATGTGAGTCTAAGTGCTCAGATTCTGTGCAGTATGTGAGTCTGTAAGTACTCAGATTCTGTGCAGTATGTGAATGTGTAAGTACTTGTATTTTGTGCTTTGTATGGTTATGTAAGTACTCATACTCTGAATATTGTGCAGGTGTAAAGAGATTTCAATGTGTTTTACAAAGATGACCTATTTGGCTGTGAACCACTGTGATGCTGATTTATTCTTGCCTTGGATTGCCTCGTACAATGACCCCTTGCCTCGCCCCTCCAATGACCCCTTGCCTCGCCCCTCGTGTTAACTGATACTGAGTGTGAGGCAGCAAGGTTTCCTTGAATGTTTCTTAAGACAACAGAAAAATCCCGTGGCACTGGTTGCCACAGTGACTGCACTGCTGATAAAAGTAATGTCTGCCAATTCCAGATGCTGGTGTGGCTAGAATGTTAGCAAACTGATGTTGAGGCTCGTTCACTTGCATACATACCTGCTGCTAGACAGTTTTGCTAATTGTTTCAAAGGCGACATTGCCGTCTGTTTATGCAACAAGGGAGGAGAAAGAAGAAGAAGAGGAAGAAGAAGAAGAGCAGTCCCTTAAGCTGAGTCCTTAATCCCTTAAGCTTAGTCCTTAATCCCTTAAGCTTAGCCCTTATTCCCTTAAGCTTAGTCCTTAGCCCCTAAAGTTTTCCTCCATCTAATGGCAGGGTTTGATCCACCAACCTCTTGATTGACTGTTCAGCACTCCAACCTCTAATAACAACGTTTCATCCTTGTGAATTCTGGTGGCTATTTGGATATTTTCTTGTTTGTTTTAAAATATTGTTTCCAAGCAATCATACACGACACAATTTTAAACAGTTGAAAACAACATGTGTGAGAACCGAAACTGATCAATGATAAAGCAGTGCATGCAAACAATGGCAGGGTTGAAGGGGGAAATCCTGCTTGGTATAGTGGCTCTAAGTGCAAGATAATCCCTTTAAGATGTTGGGAGATCAACGATTGGTAGTTGGAAGAACTGTAACAACAAACGTAATAAGAAAAACAAGACTAAACGACAATTAATTTCTGCAAGACTAGATATTATTTTTTGATATATATGCTCGTGTTATTAATCCACAATTGGTACATGCAGTTTTTACCAGAAATTTATGTAATATGAACAATTGAACATTTAGGCTACATTAGTGCCTGGTGTGTTGCAGACACCATTTAATCTAAGAGTGTAAGCTGATCTTAAAAACTTCTAGTCTTAACTCCTCCTCCTCCTCCTCTTCTTCCTCCTCCTCCTTCTGCTCCTCCTCCGCCTGTATATCTGTCTGTCAGTCTAAAAGAAAAATATGTTTATTTCAAATTCCTTTATATGATGCAGGACACAAATGCAAAGGATTTGGTTAATAAGGGTCATGCTGGTTTTTGCATTGCTTTTTTGTTTCCGTTTGACAGAATGGGACAAAAAGTTTGTTTACGGGGAATCGGGGATGTTACTGTGTGTAGACCTGAGTTGTGAGAATTCCATGAATTTGGTTGAACTGTAAATGTCATAATCATCTATTAATTCCCATTGTCTTGTGTTCTAAGTTCTTGATGATATATTTTATTTTGGCTTTGTTTTCATGACTTTTATTTTACCAGTGCTTCATTACATTTTTGTTATTTTCCAAATTGTGTGAAATGACATAATGTGGTTAGTATTGTGTACACTTTCCATATGATATATATATATATATAAATTATATTTTTTATTATATATTTAAATTATATATATTTTTATTTTTCGTATTTATGTTGCAATTTAGAGTCATATTGTGCATAAGACATGATTCTGGCTTTACAACCCTGATTACTAATGCACAGCACAACGTGACAGGATCAACAAAAATAGTTCCATAAAAAATACCTATTATTATTCTGGAGCAGCAGTCATTCAACTGTTGCCATCACACAACCTGCTTGGGTCGTGACTTTCAATGAGTGTCATATATGATATTATATGTTGAGTTTGTTATATGAGTCATTTACGGTTTGATGGTTCGTTTTGCTGAAGAATGTCTGACGATAGAAGAAAGCCATTGAAATGCATGTGACATACATACTTCTTGAATGAAATAAACAGAAATCCACTTTTCTGATTACAAATTTACTTTCGTGTAAATGAACAGAAATACATTTGAATTTATTATTGTTTTGCTGCTGCTGTTATTTTTAATTCATCATGTGAAGGCTTCTTTAAGGGTACTCTACCAGTCGTGCGATGCATTACATTACATCCTTTATCAATCATGCAGTGGATTACATTACGTCAGTTGTAAGCCTGATACAATATTGCTAATGACTTTTTTGTTTTGCCAATGCTGGGGATTATTCCGGTCTAGATATCTGGAAGAGGTGCTATGTCTATATTTACTGTGCCTCTGTGTACAAATTTACTGAATGAATGAATGAATGAATGCTTGACTGAGTGGCTTCCTTTTTTTATCATGTTGGGTGCATTTTTATTTCTTAGTGCTACCGTATATAAATGTCTGTGACGTCATTCCATTTCCTTTTATTTTTAGGTATTTTAGTTTGAAGCGATGACAATCGTGGATCACAGTTCAAGTCTTGATTTTGATCTATCTTCGTTCCACGTCTGATATCCCGATTGTCACCCGAGCCATGGCAATGGACGGTTCGTTGGTAACGAACAGTAGCCTTGGCGACAGTACCTTGACAACAGACATCAGTTCCTACACAACAGACATCCTTGATGCAGACCAGAACAGCCTTTGTAACGGTGACTTTGCGACACCATGTTTGACAACCACGGACGACCTGATTGCCAATGGGTTGTACTGCGATGGTGTCATAATGAATGTGGCCGTTAATGGGATACCCCTATCAAAGACATTGGACTCGGTGGCCGATGAGGATGATGATGATGATGACATTGATGGTGAACCTTGTGGATGGGGACCTGTGCAACCAAAATGCTGTCAGCAATTTCGGAATGCCAAGATGGTGCTCATCTGCCTTTGTCTCCTTGCTATAATCCAGGTATTAATTTGTCATAAAACAATTATTCTGATTAAATAAGAATGTTAAGATGACTGTTTTAATCTCTGTACATTTTTAGATCTATTGCAAGATATTATTACATGGGTACAAAACCTAATAGTACTCTAATTAACTGGTTATTTTAAATGGAATCTAAATGGAATTTAAATGGTTCCAACTTCCGATAAAGTACTATTCCAACTTCCGATAAAGTACTATTAATTAATTAAATAATTATTACTATAAGATATTTATTGAGGCAATAGTTATTATCGTAATAGAAGAGAGCCCCAAAAGGCAGTTGTGGGGATGAAGTGTTGGCAGCTTCAATTTCTCTGCTGCAGTATAGGAGACCGGAAGAAAAGTCCTCTCCTCTGCTGCCTGTTCTTCCCTCTGACAAGTTTCTATGAGAGCAGAAATTATGCAAGCAGACCTGAAATCTTGAAACATATATATTCTGCCTTGGCAAGAATTTACACCTGTACTCTTTGTTGAAGACCAGCACGCAAACTACTAGACAAAAAAACTATTGTTCTGATGATAATAATAATAGAATAATTAATAATAATAATAAAAAATAATTGATGAAATGAAGCGTACATAATTAAATTTATTTTTGTATTGAGATTATGGTAATGGTAAGGGAAATATGACTAAATAGGTTGATGAATGTAAGGTACATACGGCGTAGGGTAATTGAGCTCATATCTTATCAGTGACAGGTAGTTCATGCAAGTGTTTGCTTGGCATTCATTCATCATTGGGTAAATGTGATGTGAATTAAGTAAACGTTTTGTTTACACTGTGAGTCTTCAGGGACAGCAGAGCAATAATTATCGTTAATTAGCATCACTTTTTAGTCGCAGGCGACATGTTTATGGAAATAATTGCAAAAGCTTTTCCTATTCTCTGATGTAGTTTCATTCCATCCAAGTGATTCATCCTACCATAGGCAAAAAAGCTATGCTGTTGGAATAATGAGCTTCTCTGCTTGGACCGGTTTCTCTTCCTGTCTATGCATGTTTGTATGAGCACTTATTATAGCACCCCTTCAAGATTCTACTCAGAGGCGCTCCAGACTACAGTGCGGACACTGAATCGTGAATCGGAGTTTCACGCCGAGGCACATGAGCAACTGTGAGTGAAGAGCTTGCTCAGGGTCCCTATGAGGTGACTTGTGGTGGATTCGAACCCGCAACCTTCCAGATACAAAGCACCTGTCTATTAGAATACACCTGCTTCGCAAAAGCCTTACACTTCTAGAATGCACCTTCTCACTAGGACTGGGGACCCTTCTTGCATGTTTTACCAACAGTTTAAAACTGTTATCTTTTAGTGTCTTGGGCTGGGAGCACTAAGGAAACTGTTGCGCAAATTTACTGAAAAACAATAGCTAATACCATTGTATGTGACAATAGCTAATACCATTGTATGTTTTTTTCCCATTGCCAGGGAATGGTGGTCAACGGTTTCGTGAGCGTAGTCATCTCGACGATTGAGAAGCGGTTCGACCTGACGAGCACGCAGTCCGGCTTCATCGCCAGCGGATACGACATCGCGTCCGTGCTCTGCCTCATTCCCGTCAGCTACTTTGGCGGAAACGGAAACAAACCTCGTTGGATCGTAGGCGGCATCTTCCTCCTCAGCCTCGGCTCCTTCCTCTTCGCACTTCCGCATTTCCTCGTCGACCTCTACACCTACGACATGACAGGTCACCAGCCCACGTGTCACACTGACGTCAATGGAAGTGGTACCACTGGAAGCTTGTTTTCCGGAAACACGAGTGTCGGTGAATGTCATGAGAGTGGGGGGGCCACCGCACCGCCACTGTCCCACTACATGTATGTTATGGTGATAGCGCAGATGTTGCATGGTGCCGGTGCGACGCCAATCTACACGCTTGCCGTAACGTATTTGGATGAGAACTTGAAGGCGAAACTAACGCCAATGTATCTCGGTATGTCAGGGTTTTTCTTAACCGGTTTTGTTGAGAAAGTCTGAATATATTTTGAAATTGATTTGTAGTGGAAATGTGCTTGAATGTTATATTTATTGGTCGAATTTTAACTTGTAAATGGAGATTAAATACCTTTTAAATCATATGAATCTGTTCTTGTTGATGATATCACGTCTCCTCTTCATCTTCTTCTCTTCCAATTCCTCCATTATCCTGGAGATTACTTTTGAGACAATGTCATAGTTGTAAGGTTATTTTTGGTTTTGATTCTCAGTAAATTTTAATTAAGTTTAATTGAATCTTAATAGCATATTAATGAACTTGATTGTGAATTGTGGTTACAATTTGTAATTTGATTATTTATTGTGCTATAGAAATAGTTACATTAAGTCTAAATATGAATTGTCTTTAATTAAGACTGCAATCTATGTTTCGATTTGCAGGAGTTTTCTACTCGACGGCAATTATTGGTCCAGCCATCGGCTATATCTTGGGTGGTCAGCTGCTGAAACTCTACTGCGACATAGGATGGGTCGACATGAACAAGTAGGCAATCCACTGTTGCATGATGATGTTTTATAGGATTCAGCTGATGTGTGATGCTTTAGAAGTCACATGATAGACCGTGGTACCTTAGAAGTTGATTTTCAACGATTTTACTCAAATTAGTTTACTCGTTAGCAGCACCATACTTACATCTTACCTTGCGTTATAACCTTCTATTCTTTAGCCTATGGTGTTCGTGGCGCAACACATGATATGTAACCACCTTGCACATTTTTTTTTCTTCTGGAGTGATGTTAGGATCCAGGTTTATTAGGAATGGGAAGATATAAGAAGAGGACGAGGAGGTGGAGGAGGGGAGGAGGAGAAGAAGAAGAGGAGGAGACGTGATAGCATTAACATGAACAGATTCATGTGATTTACAAGGCATTAACAGATTAAGCAGGCACTTAATCCAGGGACCCAGACAATGTATGATCTGGTGTTGCATTAACTACAGGGCAAAAGTACGTTTTGTCATCTCCTCTGTGTTCCGACCTCTGCTTGCTCTCTTTCTTTCTCTTTCTCTCTTTCTGTTTGTGTCTGTCTGTTTCTCTTGTCTTTTGCAATTGCGGATCCGTCTGTCCTTCATCAGCCTTCCCACATATTCAGACTGAGATATTGGCTGGTAGTATTTCCACTTTTGTTGGCTGCCCAAAGAAATTCTTTTGTTTTTCTGGATGCCTCTGAATGGTTAATACTGCTAAAGGCACTTTATAAATATACAATGCAATACAATGTGATTGCTACATGTGCAATGGAGTTTGTGATATACTGTTGACAGTGTTGATTTCTGTTACCCTTCTACCCAACCCTACTCCATTATCCAGACTTGAGACTGGCTCTGCCATGGATACTTGTAGTGTAATTGAGCACTCTGGATTATTGAAGAAACTCATATTATTATTATTATATTATTATTATTATCATTCAGAGACAAGCGACGGACTCTATAGAGCAGGGGTTCTCAAACTGTGGTACGCGTACCACTGGGGGTATGCCAGGCACCGGCAAGGGGTACGCGAAAAATTCCAGAAATATAAATTTTCATTGAGTTTATGGACTTTGTGTCCATCTTTCTTTCATCAGCAATGATTTTTAACGTTGCAACATAATAGAAGTCATTTCTTTCTTTCACAACATAGTATTTAGACTCACATACTGTACAGTACATGCAACATATTTATGCTTAGGCTAATTGCTATAGTTTTGAAACAAATTATGTAGGTCTGTAAATGGTTGAAAGTACCAAAGCCAGAAATTCACAGCCGAAATAGAGCTCAAATAGTGGAGAGATGAATTGGCCTAACGATTAATTTCTGGTCGAGCTCTAAATTTTTGTGATTCCTTTCAGCATGTAGGCTAATATCCGTGTGACGCTGGTTTTTAAACTATTCTTGCTATCAAAAACAAACATGGGGTAAATTTGCGTTTAAAATTGGCAAATATTAAACCTGAAGTTAAAGCTTTGCTAGTCTATACAAGCACACAGCACTATTGGTTGGCTCTTTATTAGGTTTACAGGGGTTATAGACCAATTTTCCCGTCTAAATTTGTTGATAAGATTATGTGAATCAAACTAAACTTTGCTCACTATATACGACTCTAATAAACGATGTCACCAATGATTAAATGGACTTTTAGTTGTCACTGCAATGGGACCTCATAATGGAATTTTTTCTGATATGACTTTGCTGGGGGTACGCCATCATTCGACTTTTTACTTGGGGGTACAATAAAAATAAAGTTTGAGAACCCCTGCTATAGAGGCATCCACATAAGGTGCCAAGAGAACCATACCTGTCCCACCACCACCACCACCACATAGCACAATCTAAATCCATGTCTGTTACAAATGATCTTCGGCACATATTTTACCACATGGGTGTGACGTGGAGCAGATGTTCTATTTTAGGATCAATCTCAATCCAGAAGACCCGCAGTGGGTCGGCGCTTGGTGGATTGGCTTCCTGATCAGTGGAACGCTAGCATTCCTTCTCGCACTACCTCTCAGCGGCTTTCCAAAGTCTCTGCCAGGTAACTTCACCGGTGAATTTGTACAATAGCATGCTGGGTCTATAAATGCAACAATTGCACTAGTTCCATTTCTGCTCAGCAGAGGCTCTGGAAGAAGGATAGACGACTTGTCATCCGCCGCACAGACCTCTCTTGCACTTGACAATAGCTGACTTTATAATTCATGTAATGCTTTGTAAGTGCAATTAATAAATAATGAACAGATTTACATCTGACTAGTGCATGTGTGCTTTCTGGCGGGAAAAGGTTATTTTTTAATGCTTATTATAATGGCATGCAGATTAGGAAATATTTAGACATTTCATTCATTTAATAGTTAATTTATTATTATTTAAATTAACATATGACAATAGATGCTATGGGCATCTTTTCCAACACTTAAAATTTTTCGCTTTGACTTGCCTGGGTATGCTTGTGACTAGATGACTAGATGCTTTGAAAAGATGCCATGCAAATTCATTCATTAAAGTATTTATGTAGCTCCTCTTCAAGGAAGCTACCATACTCATGCTTTGTAGTAGCAAAAGAACAAGTAATTAGTGAAAAAGGGACTTAAAGTATTATTATGAAATCGTTGAAAATGTTCTTCTGTTTGCACAGGCTCAGAAAAACTTCGGGCAGAGAGAGTATCCGAAGTGTACAAAGGATCGGATACGTCGGGCACGAATGCGGGCTTTAGCCTCAGTCTCAAAGATATCCCTGCCTCACTGAAGATCCTCTTCAAGAATCCCACATTTATGTGTCTCAACTTTGCTGGAGCCTGTGAAGGTATATCAGGATCGGTTTTTATAAACGGTCTTGTTTAATTTTGTCATGTGTGATACGTGGCATGTTTGTGTAAACTGTAGGAATAATGGTTAATATGGCATTGTACTTCCTATTTACAGTAAATTGATGTACATTGTTGATGGCTAAGTATGAATGAACGAATAACTAAAACGAAAAGTAAACTAAAACTGAAGAGACTAAAACTAAGACGGTGTCAGTTTTTACAAACTAAAACTCAGAGCTTTTTTAAACGTGCAGTTGTACACAAAATGTGCAGTTGTAGAAGCACTTCTGTACAGCTAAAACTAGCAAAAGAGGTCATTGTCCTCCGATTGAAAGTAATTTACCATGGATGGTGGGAAAGGAAAGAAGGAGTTGTGCAGTTCTAAAAATTCCTTAAAAACAGCCCTGCTAAAACTTGACAAAATATCTAAAACTGATAATAACTAAATTAAAATTTGAGCAAAACTAAAGCAATACTAGCATATCCGAAGTGGAAGATTATTCCAGATTATGGTCAAACACAAGACTCTGTAGATTTGCAGAAGCATGATGCCAACATATCTCCACTGGCAGCAGAGCTACATTTGCTTGTGCTACGTTTGTTGTTGTTGTCAGGTCTTCTTGTGAGTGGATTCATCGTCTTCGCTCCAAAGTTCGTTGAGTCCCAGTTCAGCATTTCCGCCGCTTGGGCTGCGCAGCTGATTGGTAAGTCAAGCAAAGCACCAGCTGAGGTATGGTAAGGCAGGGAAAGTATTTTATGGTAAGGTAATTGATCCTGAAAGTATAGAAAGATTATTCCTTATTTAAGGTCTGATAAATCTGGTGTATAGTAATATAAGTCAAGCAAAGCACCAGCTGAGGTATGGTAAGGCAGGGAAAGTATTTTATGGTAAGGTAATTGATCCTTGAAAGTATGGAAAAGTTATTCCTTATTTAAGGTCGGATAAAATATGGTATAGTAGTATAAGTTGTGATTGCCTGATCACCTGTCTGTGTATTTGTTCCTCTGTCTGTCTTATGATGGCAGGTTGAATGGTAAAATATTTGATACATGCTTCTTTTAGTTCTAGAGTTAGTCTGTAAGTCACCTGTGAAATTACTTTGCTATTGTGCAATATGAGTTGTCTTCTTCTTTACAGACATTCAGTTTTGCCTTGCTTCATTGTATTGTTTGTGGGGCGCAGTGGTGTAGTGGTGAGTTTGGTGCCTTGGAGCCGGATGGCTCCAGGTTCGAATCCACCTTAAGCTGCCACGCAGGGCCTTGAACGTGTCGTTGCTCATGCACTTCGGCATGGAACTCCGATGTAGTGTCCGCACTCCTAAGTAGAATGCTTGAAGGGACACTATAGCAAATGCGAGAAATAAATAAAATTACGGTAGTTTACATTACTTTACTTTGAATTTTCCAATTGCAGGCTTTGCGACAATTCCTTCCGGTGGAGGTGGTACGTTCTTCGGTGGTTATCTGGTGAAGCGACTGAACCTGCGCTGTGTTGGAATCCTTCGGCTGTGCATCATAACGACCTTCACGTCACTACTTCTCACCCTCTGCATGTTGGCCCGCTGTCCTGACATGGGCTTCGTTGGAGTCAACCTCGAATATTCTCAACGCAACAGGTCAGAGGTCAAGGTCACTGATGGGGCGGGCATTGTAGGTGTGGATGGATGGATGGACGGACAGACGGATGGACGGACGGACAGACGGATGCATAAGCAAATGAAAAGGAACATTTCCTGTGTGGTTATAGCTTGCCATTGAAAACGTAGAAATGTTCCCTGATTTACCCTCTTCTGCTTTAGGTTCTCTGCCAAGTGGCAGGTCCAGACGTCCAATGTATCCACCTTTCACGCTGTTGTGCCATGTCCTTAAGTTCTCTGTATCCCTCTTCCATCATCCTGTCCAGCAGTTTTTGTCTAGGTCTTCCTCTGCATCTCTTTCCCTCCAATTTACCCTAGCATTGATTTTTTAATTTATGACATCTGCAAATGTTGTATACGTAATTTGTTGAGTTAGGCCGTAATTCATTTACGCTAGGTTTGAACTTTGCTCTGTTCTGTTTTACATGAAGGACGTTGGAGCATGTTAATCTGACGGCTTCTTGCAACGTAGGCTGTTTCTGCTCTTCTGAGCGATACAGTCCGGTCTGCGGCTCAGACCAACTCACTTACTTTTCACCGTGTCATGCTGGATGTTCCAGCTTTGGCAGTGTGGATGGCGTCAAGGTATGGTCCTTACATTTTCTACGGTTTCTGAATATCTTTAGTCTCTTTCTGAATATCTTTTGTCTCTTTCTGTATATCTTTAGTCTCTTTCTGTATATCTTTAGTCTATGGTCTCAGTGTTTGTGAGCTTTTTTTACAATGCTGTATGAACAATACACACACACGCACACAAATGCACACACACACACACACACACACACATTTTGACGTGTCGTTTGGACCGTTACTTCCGCCAAATGTTATATAGAAAAAGGGTAAATCCAGCCTCTGTGGGTCTGTGTGACTCTTTTAGATTGATCATGTTGACCTCTGCATATATCACTTGAAAAGTTATGAGCTTGTACTGACTGCTGTACGTATACATTGTTTTGTGAATTTGTGGTGTTGATGCTCTGTCAATAAACGGCTACTGCATACACAAAGAATCAGAATTCTCTTGTATAGAATGCAGTCTATATGTAGAATCTGTTTAAAATGTCTAGGTTATGTCGTTAGTGTTCTATAATTCTCTGCCTAGTCTGTAAAAGTGCATATGTTTATAGAAGTACATCCTTGAGAGCAAATCCTTTTTGGCTGACATATTTCTTGTTTACAGGGTTTTGACACTGGTGTGGCATTGCGTCCATGGTTTGGGAGTTTTGCCGTACCACACAGGATATCCACGCCCTTCGTTCCCTTCGCTCCTCTGCACAGGGCGAACTTCTTGTCCTGTATGCGCATACTCCTATCAGGCACACTTTCTCTGTTGCTGACCCTGTGGTCTGGAATGCCTCTTTCCGTACCTGCACCTGCTGCCAAGGGTTCCCTCTGAGATGTCCTATCGCAATCTTAAAACTGTCCTCTTTGCCCGAATCTGGGTCGGTAACACTCCTCAGTAGAAACCTTGAAAGGGCACTGTACAAAATCCTCGTAATGAATGAATGATTGAATGAATTTCTGTTTTATTTTTATAGTGTTACAATATCAGTGCACAGTGTATCAGCTTATTTCCCATACATGACTGGAGTGTATCTGTATATTATATTTGACTGGAGTGTATCTGTTTATTATATGACTGGACTGTATCTGTTTATTATATTTGACTGGAGTGTATCTGTTTATTATATGACTGAAAACCTGTTCATTATGTTCATGCTTGCAAGAGTTTTGCTGTTTTCAATGTTGATGATTGATGTTGTCATTCTGAACACAGGTCTACGAAGACTGCAGTTGCATTTCGTCAATGCTGGCTGAAGACGGTTTGATCCGAAATGCAACTGCGCTCGACGGAAAGTGTGAGGGTTCATGCCATCTTCTGACAATATTCCTTCCGATCTTTGCAATGATAATCTTCGTCACATTCGTCACCAGCATGCCAGCGCTGTCAGCAACTCTTAGGTAAAGTCTTCGTTCAAAGCGATTTCCTGAACGGTTTCTTGAGACAGATTTTTGAGTTTGTGCTGATTGTGATTATATTTATTTATTTATTTCTCGCGTTTGCTATGGCGCCCCTTCAAAATTACTGCTCAGAGGTGCTCCCGACTACAGCGTGGACACTGCATTGGAGTTTCAATTTGAAGTACATGGTCAATTGCAAGTGTAGGAACTTGCTCAAAGTTCCTGCACGACGGCTTGAGGTGGATTCGAACCTAGAACTCTCTGGCTTCAAGGCACCGAACCCACCACTACACCACCGCACTCCGTGATGGTGTAGTGGTGATTTTATGATGTTGATACTCTGTCAATAAATAGCTTGCTTACTTACTGACTTAGAACTTTTATTACATTAATTCAATCAATGAATCAAAGTTACCATATAGTGGGAGCATCACATTCGGTTGCAAATAACTTGGTTTTCGTACAGGCATAGGTGCTGTAAAAATTACTCAGGAATTGGTTTTGTATAATTATTGTTTGGAATATGTATGCTGCTGTGCAACATCTGTTACTCCTCATGCAACTCATATTTTCTTTTTCTTGAAGTGGCCACGGCACCTTTTCTGTTTGTAGAAGTTGTTTGGTTTCCTCTGTTTCTATGAATGTTCTTGCATTATTGGTCTTGTATAATTGGTATTTCTTTTTTTGTTTTCCAGGTGTGTTCCGGAAAAGCAGAGATCATTTGCACTGGGAATACAGTGGATGCTTTTCCGATGTTTAGGTGCGAATGTATACTACTTTGACTTTTTCTCTCTTCACGTACACCAGTCAGTCTATCTGTCAAATTAGCAATAAATCGATGAAACTCAGTCAGTCTCAGTCAGTCAGTCAATCAGTCAGTCAGTCTGTTCTCTATGTCTGTTGGTTTATCATTCCTTTTATCGACATGTTTATATTCCTAACTACCTACCTGCTACTACCTGGCTGTGTGTACCAGTAGATACAATATATCTACCTATCAGCCAGATATGTGAATCCACCAGTCAGTGTCTGCCTGTCTGTCTGTCTGTCTGTCTGTCATGTCTGTCTGTCTGTCTGTGTTCTATCTGTCGCTTTGGGGATTATGCTAGGTGCTGCAATAGTCTGCATACCACTGTTCATGCAGCCAACTCAGTTGAGGCTTTCAAGTCAAGACTCGAGACATAGATCTCTTTTCTAAGGCTTATCTCTGACTGAGTCTGTGCTTATGTTTGTTTAAGGTTCAGCCTTGTAATGGTATGTACTAGGGCACCATAGAAATTGCCGTCATTATTATCATTATTATTATTATTACTTATTATCGGTTGATCAATCTATATTTACATGAGTTGATTGAGTTGACTGTGTTTGTGTTTGCATGACTGTGTTTGGTTGGTTGTTGTTCGTAGGTATGATTCCAGCGCCTGTGCTGTTCGGGTCACTGATCGACCGAGCGTGCCTCGCCTGGCAGCAGCAGCCGTGCCTCAACGAGAACGGTTCGTGCTTCACCTACGACAATTGGACGATGGGTACTTACTTCCTCACGCTCATCTTCTGCTGCAAGGGTCTCTCGCTCGGCTTTTTCTTCATCGCCCTCTTCCTCTACCGACCACCTCCGACGAATGCGAACGTCGCCGCTGTCGTCGAGGTGCACAACGGAAGCGTCCCAAACGACGCGTGGGGGTCAACGCCGTCTTCTCTGCGACTGCTCGACTCGAATGGAATTTGTGATACGGAGAAGATCTATGCTGGTCAGGAGAAGATGAAGAACGGCACGACTGTCTGATTCTGCCGTGCCACGACCGTCGTGTTGGTTCCGTCGTGCTGGTCCAGTTATTCTAGACTGTTCGGCCACCTATACAATCAATCACTGATTTCATGGTTGCTATGATTTGCTGAGTGTTGGCCAGCTGTAGTGGGTGGTTGAATCTGCTTAAGTTTGCGGTCTTCGATTTTCAGGTCCAGTGCCTGTGTCTGCTGAAGTTGATCATGTTGCCATGATGTATATATGGTGTCAGCCTATTTAATGATGGCTATATCTGCTAAGTTTGGTCGATTTCACCATTCAATCTAGACACTCGCCTGACTAACATGGACCAACTGTTGATTTAATGTCTAATTTCAGATGCCGGATTCAAAGGCATTGGTCGGTTGTAAAATTTGATTGCAATTAAGCTGGTGAAGTGTTATACCCTAGAGGGCTCTCTTCAGAAGTTTTTTTCAAATGTTAGACTGGATCTCTATTAACAATTATTGTCTAACAATTGGCTTTGTCAGCCTGGCATTGTTTACCTTGTGCAAGGATGGTGCTAGACTTGAAGCAGTCCAGCACTAAGCTTCAGACTTCAACAGTAGCATTACATTAGCCATTGTTGGACCTTGTCAGTCTTGTTATTAGACTTTGTCAACCCAACATGGCCAGAGTTGAAGTATGTTGACCCAGTAGTTTTGGCATTCTGTTGACCCAGCACTGAGAGAGTTTATCTAACTGATTTTTTAAATGCGATATTCATCAGGCATAGTAGTTGCAGTGGGCACCAGATATTTCCTGAATGATTGAGGTGGGCTGTTACAGACTGGTTGTAGAAATACTGCATGTTACAGATAAACAGAAGCTGTATGCTTGGTCGAAGCTGTATGCGAAATGTTGCAGAAGATCTTATTTTACTTGCGGATGTGTTTGGCAGCATGCTAAAGAAGGACATACATTGAAGCGTCTTGCAAAAGAATTCTTTGATTAGACTTTAAATAGAAGAATTGGTTAATGTTTATGTGTGTCAACTATATATATGTATATATGTATGGTCGCATATGACTGTTGTCTTAACAGTTACTTGGTATTCAAGCCTTGTTGTCATTGTCAACCACAGGCTCTTGTGCTTAGTTCTCATTGCAACTCACTGGCACTTGATCCTTCTTGTTGTCAAGATAGATTTGGAATGAAACAAGATGTCTGTTGCTATTGAAAGTTATTCCTACCACTTGAACTTTTTTTTACTGTTGTAGCACATAATTAAACCTGTGTTGGAGCAGATGTAATCTTTAATTACTAATTTGAACTTTATTCTTACTCAGAAGCCCAAAGATTGTCATGGCAATTAAAGCGATTCTTGAAGTTCTAATGACTCATAAATTACTCATTGGCACATTGTTTTTGAACTATTAAATCTTGATGTATCCAATATCACATCTGGTATTTGGATGAAATTTAATCAGCTTTGAACCAACTTTATCATAATGTAATGACTTGGCATCAGTTGTTGTGGGGCGCGGTGGTGTAGTGGTGGCGTCATTGCCTTGAAGCCGGAAGGTTCGAGGTTCGAATCCACCTCGCCGAGTAGGGGCCATGGGCAAGTCCTTCACTCGCAATTGCTCAGCGCTTCGGTGTGAAACTCCGATGCAGTGTCCGCTCTGCAGTCGGGAGCGCCTCTGAGTAGCGGTTGAGGGCTGGAAGAGGCGCTATAACAAGTGCGCATACAAACAATCAGTTAAATGTATGCGATTATTTAACCTACAGCCTGCAAAATGGATTTATTTTCGGTAAAGAATAAATTTATGGTCACTCTCAAAGTCATAATGTGCAGTATTGGAAATTGGTTGCCATGACAATCTTATCCACCGTTGTCATGGCAACTCTGCTGGCGTAAGAAGTCGAGTATGTCGCGGTCAGTTCAGTGTTCTGTATGTTTCTGTTGTTTTCTGTTGTTCTGGTATAGATCTGTCTTCTGTCGTTTTGTCTTGAAAGGCTTAAGACTTCTAATTGTTAGTTTATTTGGCAGCATTGTCACTTCAATCACAATTTTATGATTTTGCTTCTGTCCAATGTTTACCATTTTTTCACAAACTATGGTTGATTTCACAGTGACAAAAGTACTGTTACTACACTCTGTACTGCGGTTTTAGTATGGTGGTAATTCCGTGACTATTCTAATCCGATCTAATCCGAACATTTCTGATAACTCCACTGTTTTAATTGCTGGACATGGATTAGTTTGGATTAGTAGGTGTTGTTATATAGACTGAACAGCAAACCAGATAACAACTATTAGTTATAAGGATGGAAAAAGGTACTAAAAGGCATTGTGTTGTTGTTTATGTCACATGTACTTGTGTTTAATTTAATTCAATATCAGTCTTCCAGAATTCTTCGTTGTTCTTGCGATTTTTGAGGTTTCATTCAAGTTTGAAAGTGTAGAAACTAATCTCGCTCAGTCTTTTACCGGATGGACAGATGGACGGATGAATGGACAGACGAACACATTTGACATAATATGTCAAATGTGTTCGTCTGTCCATTCTGTAACATATTATGTTACAGAATGTTACACATAAAGACAAATACATACATATGCAGTACTTGAGCTTTCTGAATCAGATGCTGGTTGTTCATTATCTGTCGGTACTCGAATCACACAAACAAAATTATGGTCAGATTGATATTGATAGGCTACTTATTCAGACAGATGCACTTACTGATATATAACTGCATGAATATGCAGTAGACATACAAAAGTTGTTGGGTTCAGCCTGAATCAGCCTATCTATTGATTCAGACAAACTAGTGGATGAACAGACGGGTGGGCAGGCTGAAAAGAGGCAGAGAGATTGGGTTAGAGTGGGAGAGACTTAACAGACAGGCAGGCAGGAAGGTATACAGAATGACAGACAAATGGACGAACAGAATGAGTACCTTTAACATCATAGATTAAGTGAAATGTGTGCTAAATTCTTAAGTTACAACGAGACATCAAATTCGGTCTCCTAATAACTAACTTCCCAGTTACTACAGGACTTTACATTTTCTGTGCATCATAGCGAAACCTGTACTATGTACTTTACATCAAACTTTGCATCGTTTGATTTTGAGTTTGAATTAACGACTTAACGACACGCAGGCTTCCAAACTTGCTGGGCGAACTCAAAATTTCACTTTTATTTAAGCGAACAGATGTTTCTTTGTGGATAAATGTGAAATCCATTTGCCGTCGCATTACATTGCTTGCAATGACAAATGTTACGCTTCATTGCATAGTACATTATACATTGGAAATGTTGCAAAGATTACATACTACTTATGCAGACAGTCTTTTTTAGTTTATTATTAATATTTTCTTGTCAGATTTCTGTGTGGGAAAAACGCCAATTGAGATAATTTCCTTATAATTGGCATTTATTTTCATTAATTGGTCAAAACCTCGGTGATATTTTCATACTTGCAATCGATTCTAAATGACATTACTATACGATTGAGTTTGTGTTGACTTATTTCGCCCGTGTGTGGGTGCGACGATCTATTTCTGTATCATGGAATCAATTTAATTATTATCAAATCTTGCGTTTTCTTATGAGATGTAGTAGCCATCCATCCACCCATATGTCCAATCCACTCTGTGGCTTCTATCTCCACTAAACAGCTGGGCTGAATCCCTCTACTGCACATCCTTTGCCGGGCTTCCGTCTGTACCAGATTGTAGTGTGTGAGTTTTGGCTCATTTCTGATTGCCCCGTTTTGCACTGGGTTCAAATTGCACCCTCCCTCTGAATAGGGATTATAGGCCCTATCCTGTATCCACTATCCACCCACCTGTCTATCACTTGTCGACTCATCCGGCCTTATTGTAGAAAAGACGAGATCAAGGTTCACAAGAATTTGTGGCATTTTGTGTTGTAAAGACAATATAAATTCCAGTAAAATAATTTATTCAGAGCATTTATGTAGCGCCATCAATGTGATCTGTTCAGCCTGGCAGGCCGGTGCCAGTGAAAAAGAATACAGATACTTAACACTCTTTTAGATTCTGTGTCAACCTATCTTGTTTCTGTGTAGACTGAATCCTGTTGGTGGTAATCTTTTGAGGAATCGACGGCTAAAAAAATAGTTAATGAATAAACATTGTTATTTTCCAGTTTCTTGCGCTGTTATGGTAACTTGTTAGCCAGCGCAGTTACTGGAGAAAGCGCTATATAATTTCCATATTGCAAACTGTCGATACATAACAAAACATAATTTTTCAATATATCTTGCTACCGCGACATGCCGCCCTGGAGGCTTAGGGAAAGTGAGTTATTCCTTACCCAACAAACAATGCATTCAATTCACAAGCTGTCCTTGAGAAAGTTTTGTACTTCTTCAGTTTATTGGATCCTGGTTTTGCTCCATGATATAAATTATGTTAATTAATCGCCTCTGGGAATTGGAGCGCAACGATTGCGGGGTTTTGGGAAAAGAAGAACCTCAATGTGAAGTAAGGACTGGTAATTGCTGGTCCCCCAGAAATTCAGAATCTTGTATTGACTGCTAGAAAGCTTTGTAGTTCTCTCCCATCGTCACTGGCTCCCAGGCCGTCGCCGCCACCGACTGCCAGCCTGCTGGTCATCGATTCGGCGACGTTGATGAATCTGACGAGAGATTGACGGCACATTGACCTGTCTGGTTGTGACTGAAAGATCCATCGACTGTTTGTACCTCGATGTCTTATACACAGGAAAGGGGAGAGCTTGTGAGCAATCTCTTCAGAGGACCTCCGTCAAGTTGGCTTGATATTCACATTCGGATGTGACAGAGGTCTAGAAAACTCGGCAGCTACATTAATAATTTTCTTGGTTTATTAAGGACCGTTTGCATACAATCAATCAATTAATCAATTCGTTTATTATTAATACTAGACTGTCACAGACGCAACTTAAACAGAACAATCACCAGGTAGTTTAATTCATGCACTTATTACTGCAGACCAACGCGAGTGCTTGACTTTTGTCTACTTTCGCGGACACGGTGTGTACCTTAACACCAGGTGGCGCGACTCTCGCGCAATAAGACCGGATATTATACACACTTTTTTAAACGTGTAATCAGACCTCTAATGGAGCGTCTTTGGCGGTTTACTTTTGTGTCAGACTGCTGAAATAAAAGATGTCTGTTTGATCAGAGAAGGAGAATCAAAATGACTGAACATTATGATGAAAGTTGACGGAGTGGTGTGAATGATGGAGTTTTTTGGATATTTCTAATGGTTCGCCGTAACGTAACTACATCATTTAGTGACGTTCGTTGTTCGTTGAAAGCGTTTATTTGGTAGATAACGGAGTAGTAAGCATATAGAGTGGATGCACGGCTTGAGTTTTGAGTTTTTTGGATATTTCTAATGGTTCGCCGTAAGATAACTACATCATTTAGTGACCTTCGTTGTTCGTTGAAAGCGTTTACTTGGTAGATAACGGAGTAGTAAGCATATAGAGTGGATGCACGGCTTGAGTTTTGAGTTTTTTGGATATTTCTAATGGTTCGCCGTAAGATAACTACATCATTTAGTGACGTTCGTTGTTCGTTGAAAGCGTTTACTTGGTAGAAGACACTTCCCTACGTTTGTAACTGAATTTGGGTAGGTTTTACTTTGTTCTTTATTTTTCGTGGCGTTTATATTCATGGAATTTATTTTTCTTACATTTAAAGAGCTACATGGTCGGGTCGAGATTTTGGCATAATTGCAGTAGGCCTATCGGAGACTGAGTGATACTGCAATTACGCCGAGATTTACTTGGCGCATTTTGAAAAGTGTCGCTGAAACCGTCTTATGACTTGTATCGCTATCCAACTAAATTCCACTGCTATGAGTGTTACAGGTTTATAACTTTTGAGTGAGATGTCCGTTCCATTTAACCACCTGTGTTATCACCATAAACTGACCAGGACTTATATGGCACTTCGGTTGGTTCATGCAGAATGATGAGCTTAGACCAGGCTGCTTTTAATGACTGCTATTCGTGGCAAGGCAGATGGAGCATAAATTATTCGTGTGCAACCTATCATTGACCTGGACCTGAATGATGTGTCTTGTGTTAATCCCACCCTTGTTGACATTGCTAAGGAACATGAGAAAATGCAGCTGAAACCGAAGACACCTACAATAACATTCGATCAGCCACTTTGGTTTAAAGCCGTAATGTAATGATTGTGTATGCCAACAAACTGGGCATTGAATGTTGACTTGATGCGTTCCACGTGCGTTACCATTGCTCACGAATGAAAACTTTAACCAATGAATAAGCTGCCTTGGCAAACTTAGGTGCTGATAGCTGGATCTGGCACTCAGGTTTGCATGGTTTGTTATGTGTTACAGTGTGTAAGACCTGTGATAGGATTTCCTATGAAAATGCCAGATGACACTACCCAATGGACTATGCAACATAGAACTTGATAATAATTATTATAATGAAGACTTGCATGGAGTTATATTGTGGATGAAGTGGATGCGACAGAAATTGTTTGTGATGACATTGTTGATGATGAATAGTTGAGTTTTTATGCCTTTGGTCATGGTGGTGGAATTTTAATTTTGCATGCAGCATAGAAGATATAGGCAAAGATTATACCAATTTGTCCTTTTTTGGCTGACTTGTGATTGTATTGTACTATTAATTAATGCAGAAGGTGTTTTCATATATGTTTCTATTGATATCGTATTGAACTACTTTGCATCTGGAGTACTCGTTTGTGCCTATTTTTCCCCTTTGTTGTTTAGTTTAAGGTTATTAATACAACAAGTAAATCAGGAGGACAGTCAGCCGACAAGTTTCCATAAGAAACATGGTACATGTTTTTTAATTCACCCCCAAAAATTAATCATATGACAAATCTATGTTTTCTTAAAGACGCATTATTAAGACTTATCTATGTTTTCGGAAAGACGCAGTATTAAGACTTATTCTTTTCAAAACTGAAATATATACAGATAAATATGAATCATCTCAAACTTTCAGCAATAGTTCACGACAAGGAAGCAAGTGTTGTGTTTCTGCAACAACGTGGACTATTACATAATCCTAGAATGTGTTCTAATGGACATCTGATGTTGTTGAGGTTGGGCGACATCCAAGATCGTTGGCGATGTAGAAGACGTGAGTGTCGCGAAGATTTTCCACTGCGAGATGGGACATTGTTGAAAGGTTCTAAGTTGAGCTACCGCAAGATCATACTTTTCATATACTGTTGGTCCAAGGAGCTCACTTCAATTGCTTTTTGTCAGAACGAATTAGAGATAAAGAAAGTGCTGTTAATAGGCTGGAATAATTACCTGAGAGAGGTCTGTGCTTTCACACTCATTAATAATCCAGTCATTATTGGTGGTCCAGGAGCTCATGTTGAAATAGACGAAAGCCTATTCACGCCTCCTAAGAATCAGGTTGGCAGAGTGCTGCCTCAACAATGGGTTTTCGGGGGAATTTGCCGAGAAACCAAAGATTGCTTCATGTCCACCGTAGCTGACCGGAGTGCTGCTAGTTGCTACCCTACTTCCTGTTATCCACAATCAATTCTTCCAGGGACAACCATACTTTCAGATCAATGGGCTGCCTATAACTGTATAGCAGCAATGGGTTTCAATCACCAGACTGTCAACCACTCCATGAACTTCATACAGCCAACATACTCAACACATAGAACGGAAAGCAGCGAAAGAACGCAACAAACGACATAATGGAACTCATAGGAGCATGATAGACTCATACATGTGTGAGTTTATGTGGAGAAAAAGCCAAGCAGTAAATGGAAATGATGTATTTGATAACATTCTACATGACATGTCGCTTTTCTGGCCACCAGAATGACATTTGTTTTTGGGGGTGAATTAAACAACAAGTACCAGAAACATTTTAATCATGTAACCATATCATTGTAGGCCTATAGGCTACATCCATAGAAAACCAGTAAACTATTTGAAAGTTTTGTCTGTCTTTGAAACCAGTGAAAGACAAGATGTCTATTCAAGCATGCCTACGAGAATCCGGTGTCACAGCATTAATTAACAGGGCCATGGAAATGGAGAGAGAAGTTCGTCTGCGCGACGCCGTTGTTCATTATCTATCTGCACTGGATGTAATGGTTGAGATCAGAGAAGGTAATTTTTCATATCATAAACTAGAATAATTTCTCCACAAATCTATTTATTTTTTATATTGTAAAATATTTTATTTATGGTTTTATGGTGTTAGATTTATAGAAAGCCAAATAGCTGCCATACATGCCTATTTGCATTGTTGTGAAGTGACTTCGTTTCTAGCCTCAAGTGGTGTTTGAGGACAGGCAACCAATTCTGATATTTGCTCTGATAATCATTGTACAATAGCAGAGTTTTGCTGCTGATGCAAGTGGAGCAGATGTCTCTAAACATCTTGCTGTCTTGGCATGGATTTGAATGCCTGACCTTTGGGTTGACTGTCCCGCTTTGCTAACTACTGTCTCTTTCAAACCCTGTTATACTGTAAGTACCCAGCACTTTGGCATTTGCTCCACCATGCTGTGCATTCTCTCAGAACTTCTTTATTGCAGGTCTTCCTATACTTTAAACTTGACACCTCTTTCGCCTCATTTACTCGCCCTAGACTGATTTTCAATTTCGTTTTCTAACCAATATCGAACTTAGGACTGTGCTTCTCCAATGCATTGTGTTCTTGATTCCATCTTGATTCTTAATTCCACAACAATTGTCTGATGAGAGATGCATTGTAATCTCAGCACAAAGCTAAATAGAAGTCAATGGGTCAATTGAGGCCTATGTGAGTGAGGAATTGTATGCAAGGATTTGTGTATGTTCTGTGGGAGATATAGAGGCCTTTTATGTTCTGCGGGAGATAGAGGCTTGTAATGTAGGAGGTGACTGTTCAACTAACTTGCTTATGGCGATCCATGTGCATTGTGCAACTATTCAATGATTGACTTATTATCGTGTGAAGGTAGTACCACTCATTATGGACAGTGGTGGATGAATTTAGATAATCTATGAGCAGTGCGCATGTGTTGGGGAAGATATATAACTGTCTATTTTATGTGGGAGATTGTTCGAATTAGTGAATGAGTTTCTCCCTGCACCTGATTCCTAATGTTCCCAACCATACTACAATTATTCTAGAAAGATACTTGTATGTTATAGATAATGCAGGTCTACAGTTAGCAGTTATCTTGCATTGCATTGTCAACCTTGCTGGCTAATAAATAGACGAAGTGTGCTGAATTGACATTGGGAATGCTGTCTCCAATTCTTGTGTGCAGATGCGGAGGGCGATGACAAGGCATATATTCGTAGGAAGATGGAGAAGTACACACAAAAAGTGGAGGACATCATGGCCATCATCAAGCGAGAGATGGACGGTAATGCCACCTATTTTGATGCATCTTAATGTACAGAAATTGGTATAGCATATTTTAATCAACTAATCTATACAAAAATAAGCAAACTGCACTGGCGTAATTAGTGAACTCCCAACTTTCTTTGATGCTGCATGACTTTTCCATAAATGTATTGAAAGTTTTAGTGATAGCTGTTTTTGGTGATTCGCTTTTTACCCGAATGGCTGGTTGATGGACTGGATCAACACCTGTTACAGTAGACCACTGATAAATATTTTTCGTGGAGCTTGTTCATGCAGTTTATGAAACTGTAAGGCTCCAGGACTTCAGCACACAGCCAATGCTGAGTTTATTGTTTGAACAGTGCCAATTACAAGATTACACTACGACCTCCTTTGGTCTACTCTTTTGGACAACCTTTCTGACTAGATACAGTGCTTGTGAATAAGCTGCTGCGCTTGGCTTTTGAGTGGCACCTTAGAAATTAGGAAATTACGATTACGGTACATTTATGTAGAGACAATCTTAACTAATTTACCTGTAGATTCATGATTCTGTGAACTTTGTATAAATCTTGTACACTTTACAAACATTTGTATTGAACTTCTGCTTTAAAGTTCATCCACTCAAGTAACTCTAATGACCTTAGGTTTTTGCTTTGCTATCTGTTCTGTTGCTGCTTTGTTATTTCTATCTGTGGTCACTCCTAGAGTTGTTTTCAACTTGCCTTCCATCTACCCTCTTTTAATCAGTGACTGACTGGTGGGGGAGTGGTTCCGGATTGTGACAGGGGTGCGACTGGGGTTTGTGCTATCACCTATGGCTACTGATGTTTGCCCTGGCAGTGAATTGGTTAATGACAAGAGCAACAGGACATAAACACACTGGATTCAAATGGATAAGTGGTGACAGACTCAGCGATTTTAATTTTGCTGGTGACATTGCACTACATGGGAGGGAATAAAGGAACTAACAAGCAGAGTGGGAGAGGAAGCAGCATGAGTGGGGCTGGCCATAAATCCAGAGAAGACTAAGATCATGAAAATATGGAAATGGATGGAGACAGATCACGAGATCAGGATTGCAGAAAGAGGAGTGGACATAGTTTCTACTACTTTGGCAGCACACTAACCGGGAACAGTAGCTATGATCAAGAGATGAGGATATGCATTGGAAAGACAAATGTGGCCTTTGACAGGCTGAAAAAGACACGGGAGAGAAATGGATACAGTGTAAAGATTAAGACCCAACTATATGAGGCCATAGTGCTTAGTGTCGATCTGGATTCCAAATGGGAGATGCGAGAGAGGGAGACAAAGGACCAACTGGATCGAGACTATGCGAGAAGATTTGCGATGAATGGAGATGGCGTGGAATGGCACTGATGAGATGGCGATGGACAGAGAGGAATGGAGAAACTGCGTTGCCCGATTTGCAGCTCTGCACGGAAAGGTCTAAGGACTGGTCAGACCTTTTGTCTCATCTCATAATCGCTGCATCTTCATGTAGACGTTCTTAGCATTATATTTCTTACAGTGCTATAAAGTTACATGATGAGACCAGACAATTTTTAAGACATTTATGTTTGAAATGAACAGATGGACGATGGCACGAGCAGTATACCATCGACTTCGATTCAAATGCTCATAGCTACGAAGAAGTGTTTTGCCGGTTCTTGACGGACGATCTGACAGAAGTTGAAATAGAGGACGCATACATACGCACTCCGTTCCAAGTTAGTCCTAAGAACATAGGCTATTTTATGGGTGTTATTATTAGAAGTTGTAGTTTTAAAATGGGTTACTAATATTATTATTTCTTGTTTCTGAACAGGCTAGGATTAATCCCTCTGGCAAGGGTCAGCCACTTGGATCTTTCTCCACCTCTTGCGTCTGTTTCCAGTTTCTTCAGTGTCAAAAAATTATCACTACTGTTATTACTGTTATTATCACTGTTTATTATTATTATTGTTATTATTATTAAAACTCTAAGCTTTTGTGGCACCATAATTGAAAACTTGAAATGAGAGTATCTCAGAAAGAAGGAATGCTGCACGAAGAATTAGAAGACTCCAAACAGTTAGATACCATTTCCATCGACCTTAGAGAGCAAGAATGTCTGCAATATGTATCAGTCGTATTTAGTGCGGGTCTTTGGTTTGGCTTCTCTCGGATAGATTATGATCGTAGACTGTCTGTCATTTTGCTCTGAAGCAAATGTTAAATTGATAAACAAGTTAAGGGTAGCTAAAGTGTGAAGCTTCCGATGAGTGAGGAGAGTGAAGTGTCCTCAATTGTGCAATTTCACGTGTTTGTGCACACATGCAGCGATATCTCAGAGACATGGTCTTCAACTGGGCTGTGACAAAAATGCAGCGTTACCATTGTGTTTAAACGAACGGTTATTCTTTCAAGTACTAACTTGTACATTTTTCATAGCTTTGATCTTCCATTGTTGCTTTTCTTTGTGCTTTATGAAGTGATATAAATTCGTTTATTAGTAGAAGGTTAAGTGATGTATTTTGAGAAAAGACATTGCTGTGATTCGTTTTATCTCCAGATATCGAACTTTGTCGCCTTTTGTGAGCTGCTCGTGATGTCTCGTTCCCCGATCACCAAAATACGGCTTCAAACCGGAAGTGAGAAGGTTGGTTCTATTTTTCTTCGAATCTGACCATTTTATTGTGAAAACTGGATTAAAATTTTACGCTTTCTCATGTTTGTTTGTCGGACTATATTAAAAATTGTAAGATACAATCAAGTCCCTTAGGCCAAACCTGAAAGGCAGCATGTTGTGAATTTAAGAACTTCTCATATGTACCGAGTTCGTAGCTGAGTTCACGAGACGGTTGATTGTGTAGCAACAAGTTTATATACCGGTGAGAAATGGATATGCTGTTTAAATAAATGCATCTAGTGAAAATTAAAACCCTTCTTTTTCAGACAAACTTAGTAGCACAGAAGAATCAGGCATCAGCTTTTAACGAGCTTACTGGAAGTTTGAAGGACGAGAATGTCGTGTTGGAGGTAGACTATTCAGCAAGACTGCATGACAGGGAAATTAGGTTGGTTACCAAGTGTAGTCTTTATTCATTCATTTAGCTATATTTCTTATTTAGGTTGTTGGTCTGAACATTTTTGTTTATTTTTTAAATTTTATTTTATTTATTTCTCGCATTTGCTATAGCGCCCCTTCAAGCCTCTTTCCTTAGAGGCACTTCCGACTACAGCGCAGTTTCATGCTGAAGCTTTTAGCAATTGTGAGTGAAGGACTTGCTCAAGGTCCCTACACGGCAGCTTGAGGTGGATTCAAACCTGGAACAATCTGGTTCCATGGTACCAAACCCAACACTACACCACCGTGCCTCTATGTGGTATGAATGGCTAGATACAATCTGATCCATGCTCATAATCATCAATTTATATATATGCATTGCATTTATATAACTATACAAACCATAGTTGTAAAAAACGATTTTCCGTTTTTTATTCTCCCAAAAAACGTCGTTTTTTCCGTTTTTTATTTCATTTTCATCGTTTTTTACATCTATAATACAAACAAACATGCATGCATATTTGCCTCCTTTGGGCCCCAGACTTATGCGTACTTATGTGGGCATATACGGTATATCTGTGTACAATTATGGGTACGAAAGTTATTGGCATTTCTTTAACAGATCACACTCACAGTAAGCATAAAAAACTTGTTGCTGTTTCATGTTTTGCTGCTCATTTGATTTATAATTTTCTTAGTATTTATTTTTGATGGTAAATGACTGACTTATTGAAATTGAACTTTGATTTCAGATTTAACAATGGCTGGTACGTCAAAATTGGCCGAGGTCTGGACTACTTCAAAAATCCGGGAAAGTACAGTTTAGGAGCGTCTAATCAATCGATTCGGAAGTGTCTGCTTACAACCGTTGACATCTTTCATGCGAGCATATTAAAGCGTATATAGGAGTTTATGGTTGAACAGAATGACTTTTGAAGCAAAATAACAATCTGTGTGCCCACAGAGGTTCAACCTGCGTGTGCTTTCGTCCACAGCAGGAAGTGTACTGCATGGACTGCGGTCACTCGTTTCGAGGACGCCAGAGGATGCACTGCCCTTTGCATCCTATGACCATGTTTCTCTTGGACGTTCCCTGCTGTCCAACCTGTCAGTCGCTGCACATTACGGAGAGACCCAGGGTGTAATCTACCTGTGGATGTTTTGAGTATGATTTGATACTCATTAGAAATATGGTTACTTTTGTAATAAAATGTGACTGCTCTTCTGTATGTCTCTTACAAACTCATTATTAATTTTGTTTCCTGGTTAAAAATATATGATGTGATACTAAACATGGTAAACACGATATTTTCAGTTTCAACTGGACAGTTATTTTTCGTACTAGCTTATGATGTGTCAACTGTTTTCACAGTTTGATCTTGTGATGCATCACATCTTGTGATGCAGTAATTTTTTCTTTAAGTAACAGCATTAAATAATTTTTTATTGTAGCATTAATTTTAGTTACATTTGGTAACAACAACAATAATAATAGTAATTATAAGACAATAGATAATATAGCACAGCTATCAGTAACGCTCATTTTATTGTTTTGTAAGGTAGGTCTGGATCTGTGAGTTGATTGTCTTCAGTGATTATTGCAGTCTTTCTTCACATAGTTAGGGGTCTTAATAGAATACTGCAGGACAGTAGCTGGTTTTTCGCTGATCCAATATCTGTAACGAATGTTTGCTGCTACTCGAATGCAGTTAGGGATGTATTCTTGCATGCAATCATTCAGTGCTTAATAAGTTGTCAAGGTTTGCATATGATTCATCTGCTGCTGGTTGCTATAACTTTTTCTCTTTGTACAATGCTGTGTTTGTTGATTAAATAGCATATTTTCATGCTGTAGAAGTAACCCTGCTAAGACCAAATTCATTTGACTGGACTCCCGACAGCAGCTGTCTAAGTTTAGCCTGATTGACCTCACTAATGCATGTCCCAATTATACTTTCTGTTTCTAATGTTTCTTTAAAATCTTTAAGTTTATTATTGATTGTGGTTTTCCGTAATTTTTTTTTTTGCTTGTTGTGTTGAAATTAGTTGTACCCATCCATACATTACGCATACATATACAATGAGGGAAGGGGCGATTGGAATGATGTGATTTTGCGCACAGATGCGTATGACGAGGGTGTCTTGACAAAATATGTATGCGCACAAAATGAATGTCCGATTATGATGTTCATATCAGCCTATTTATATCTCTATTATCCTACAGTTGTCCGATGGTATTGTATATTACATTATATAAAGATCAGACTGATGGAAAAGTAACCTTTTTTAAATGTACCTAACTGAAGCCTGGATTTTTTATCTGTTAGTATAATTGAATACTATTTAAATTGTTGAGCCCTAAAGCTGTGGAATATTAAAATCATAACCAAAAACCAAATCACTGTCTATATGCCTGCTTTATAAATTTCATGTAGAAGTGCGATTTTTTTAAATGTAGGTGGTGGTGTGGATAGTATTTTATTTCTTCATAACAGTTTAACAAATTTAGCTTACAAATTATGTCCAAGGAAGGAAAGGCATAGAAGAACTATTGAAGGATGACAGACACAGGAATCTGGATGACCGCCTGTGCTCTCTCTCCTGCAGAATTTCAATTCAGATTGCAAGATTACTTGCTAATTTAAATAAAATTTAACAATTAACGAAAATAAATGGTAGCCTGTGGTAAATGAATATCTTACAGATGACTGTAGCTAATTGACTTTTGTAAAAGGATTTCGAGAAGATTAGTTGTATGTATACATGGGGCCCGCTAAAATGTATGGAAATGTATGAGGTGCAACAGGGTTGTAGTTATAAAAATATAATTTTTTGGTATGTAAAATATGGATGGCCCATTGGCAAGAATTTTGAAATGGGCAGCTGCTCAATCAACACTCGATCCTTAGAAATATTATTTTATAATGTCTGCTTACAGCAGTCACCACAGTGGCTGGAATGCTTGCAAATAGTATTAGTTGCAATATTTAATCATACTGTGCGACAATTTTGAAATGTCTGAAAAAGTGTGAGAAACAATTTCTGTCTGAGCATTTTGACCCCTATGTTGGATGATCGAACTGAAGTGATGATGCACATCAGATAATTAATTGGTTTTGTTTCTGTGACACGTTTAAAAGTTATATATGTCACTGTAGCTGAATTTGCAATGTGTTTGATGTCAACTTCGTTCATTGTAAGATAAAACAGCTGCGGTTTTTAGAAATACTGGTCTATTTTTTTCTGCTAATTAAACTCAATTTTTTATGTTGTTTCTAGATATAGGCTAACATTCCTGTTCTGTTTGCTTATGCTGTACTTGTGTACCTTGATTGGAATAAAGAACAGTTTCAGGGAATTGCTACATAAGACTTTCATGTTTGTGACATCTAAAGAGTATCTACTTTTATACACCGTATATGTTTGCTTCACATTGTAATTGAGGAGTGATTGACTGTAATTATTCATGTTTATGATACCATGTTCTGAATGATACCGTGTTCTGAAATGCATAGATGAAGGTTCTTTCTAGATGGAGCAATGGTGCATGTATTGCGCATGGTGTTTTACAGTTAGCCAATGCGAAAATGCATGTTCCTGTATTGACATTTTGACACAGTGTGCTATTTCCAATTTAAAGCACTTAGCTATTTTGGTTTGTGAAGTCTGAAGAAAATTCTGCGTTATTTAGTGTCTGGCAATGCTTTGAAGATCTAACAGAAATTTGTTAAATGTGCACTTGACTGTTCTTGAGAAGCTTTGCTCTAAGCACTTGTGCACAATGCATGTAATGTTTGCCAAACTTGAAACATTGTTTAGATTTTGCAGTTTTAATTTGAGTTAAAAAGTCCTAGAGCCAGAGATCTTAATTTCAGCTTATGTGTATATTGTTTTTCATGACCAGGGTCATTGGTTTCTTGTGCTTAGTTTTGTTTGTAAGGCGCCAGAATTCATTTGTGGCTGTTATTGTGGTTTTTTTGATTGCTTTACTGCATTGATAAATCCGTCTTTCTGTTTCTCTTTCCAATGACAAATGAAAAAAGCTGAGCACATTATGTGTTGTGGTTTTTCAAATGCTTTGTCACTTGCCTCTGGTCTTTGACATTGGCCTTTGACAGATCTCTTCTTTGTGACAAACACCAGGCAAGCATTCTCTAGGTCAGCGTTTCCCAAACTGGGTTCCGCGGAACCCAAGGTTCCGCGGGGTGAGCACATGGGTTCCGCGAGAAGTTGAGAAATTTTTTTCTGCAATACAACATTTCAAGCAGCTTTGTGAAAATGCACTGGAAGTTTGAAACTAGCGTCAGTCATCTTTTGTGTTTTGTCCTCACCCGACCTTTCAGTGATTATTAGCAATCCATTGATTAGCCTAGTATCATTGTATGTAGTTTGTATAAGCTTAGACATCACTGCTGAACGTAGCGTAGCCTACATGTAGGTCAGAGCTTTAGGCCTTATAGTATGAACAGAGACGCAGTCATCTTTATCACCGTAAAACGCAAGTTTAAAAAGAATCGCCAAGTCTGATCTTGTAGCAGTAGCAACAACTTTTATTTTTATTTTTTATTTTAATTTATTTGTGTGAAAATTTGCCAAGTGACTTTTACGTACGCTAGCTAGGGCTCTAACCCCTTTATTTAATTTAGACACTTGGAACGTTTTCCAAACTCACACAATTTTTAATAGTTCTCGAGGAAACCATCGTTCAGAAATTGCAAATCATTTTCACGACCTGAAAGCGAACTTGGTTAAATGTTTACTTTTCATGAATTACGATAATAGGATACGAAACCACTCAATGAGGGTGAAAAGCAGCTAATTCTTCTAACGGTGTCTACGAACTTCTAATTGACTTATCACGAATGAAGCAGAATTCCAATGAACCTTCACATTCTAACCTCATGTAGGGCATACTCTTAGTAGGATCCACACATCGTGGTTTTGAAAACAGTGCAATTTAATCTTTCATGGTATTGTAAGAAAAGTAAACTTACTATAATTTAGTGTATTTAGGTACGTAGGCTTATAATTATTATTAGTAGCCTTTGCTTCCCGTGCGTTCAGCATGATTCAACGCGTTTAGTTGAGATTGGGGTTGCGCCAGAAAATATTAGGACGCGAAGTTTGGGAAACGCTGCTCTAGGTTGTGCTAACTGGCAGATCCCTACCAATTCAGCACATGTTAGCTGTTTATAAGTGAGTAAGATTAAAGCTTAATTTTAAATACCAATATCTCCAATTCAACGAAATCTCTACAGATGTCCTGAATGACGAGGATATTCTTCTAATTTAAATTGTCGCTGTATATCAACTCAGCTAAGCTGTAGAGGAATCTATGTCTATTTCCTCACAACATCATCGCCACTATCGTCATCATAGTTGTCGTCATAGTTCTTTCTATCCTGGATAAAAATAGTTATTAAGAGATCATTAGATTATGTTGAGATGATGATGATTTTACTGACAACAGTGGTAATCAATAATAATGCAGAAGCAGAATACTTAACGATGAGCTGCCTTGACTTCCCATTCACTTTTGGTGCACTGTTGATAAAGTGTTAAGGATATTAACACTTCTGTTGGGATGGCATTCTTGGTGGTGGTGGTGGTGGTGGTGGTGGTGGTGGTGGTGGTGGTGGTGGTGCTGCTGCTGCTGCTGCTGCTGCTGCTGCTGCTGCTGCTGACGATGTTGAGATGACGGTGACGATGATAATTCTGATGATCATTCTTTATTGATACGATAAAGTTTCTGAAAGATTAAGGCTTAAATCGTACTCGCATATTCATTCATTCATTATTCATTCATAAGTGCAGTTGTATAGCGCTCTACTCAGAGGCGCTTCCAACCCAGGTGCGGTCAAATAAAGCTGTCTTAATAGGAGAGAGGAATGCCTGAGAAAAAGTTATAGAAAGGGAGCTAACTCAGCTAAGTGTTAAGTGCAGGCCATTCCAGGTCAAGGGTCCTACCACGGTTCCGCATAGTGGAGGTATACGAGTAAATGGTACTGAGAGCAGACTGCAGTCGAACGAAGGGAGCAGAAGTGTCGAGCACTAAGAGTTGGGCTACAGAGCACACGAAGGTAGGCCTATGGAGGAGCCAGACCTAGGCTAGCAGGCAGCGCCAGACTAGAGCAATAATCCTGTAGGCCTACTCGCTGCTTTCGGGGAGCCAGTGGTGAACGTCACTCGTATTGATCATTGTGCAGTTTATTTGGATTCTTGGAACAATAAATTATGTGGGGTGGGGGGGGGGGGGGGTAGCGCAATGGACAACACGCTGGCGTAGAGTGCGAGAGGTAGCAGAATGGAGGGAAGTTCGGAAGCATTTAAAGGCGAGCTATTTTAAAAACTATTAAAATCCAAGCAATAAACGATGATTTAAATGTTGCAGAAACGGAATCAGAGAATTTATTTAACTCATATGGCGCTAAACGTTAACTTGACGAGTAACGATGTAATGGGCTATATTCGCTAGCCTAGTTAGCTACACCGGTAAGTGCGCGCTGCATTCGTCTGTTGGTTGCAATGGACTGCGGTTCAAGCCCCGGGCTGGGAGTTGACATTCAGAGATTTAGATATCTCGGGCTAGCACGTGTGGGACGCAGGGGTGCAAGCTCCTGCGGAGCGACCTTGGGCAAGTTGCTTACCCATCATTGTCTGTGAGGAAGGCAACGGGAAACCACCTCACTCATCTCATCCCCAGGGGCGTAAAGCCAATGAACCTGCCTTCGGGCAGAGCACCATCATCATCATCATCATCATCATCATCATCATCATCATCATCATCATCATCATCATCATCATTCGCTATGTATAGGCCTACAGCAATTCAGCATGATGTCAACATATCTCAGTTGTAGACCTACGTGGTGATGATTGACTCATGTTAACAGAAACATGTTCTTGATGGTTTGCTTCTGATCGACAAACTATTGGGGCTGTAATGTCTTAATTCCTTCCGCGTAGAATAATGTAGCCAACTTAGTTGAGTTAAACGCCGCTTGCCCACGCAAATCAATAGGCTATTATCCGTTCAAACCTTAAGCGAACGGTGGTGCAATTTAAGTTTCTGGTTGGCATCTGCTGCCGCAGTGGCGTACCCAGAAATTTATTATGGGGAGGGAGTGTTATGGCCTGGCCGGATGCCCTTTCTGACACCAACCCAACGGTATTGCAGTGCAGGTAAATTAAATAATAAAATAACAAAGGGAATAAAGTCAGCAAGACAATTGTTACTACAAGCAATTGTTTTATTTTTTCTTATTTCGCTGTAACTAAAATGCATAGGCCTACACAGAATCGATTTGCTCTTAGACGAGCTATCGACACACCATATATTAACTACCCGTAAAGGTATTGCTGCTCATTTTGAGCGTACAGAACAGTGCAATTCAATGGTATCTGCTCACTAGCATCATAAAAGGTTGACCCGTTGCCAATTTGATAGCGTCCTACGTCTGTAGGCCTATAGCAAAAAGCGACTGCAAGCGAGTTCCTGCAGAGCGAGCACTGTTTAACGACCCCGGACAAATTGTGCGCACACATGTCGTGCCTCTGTAGCAAAATCACACATAGGCCTAGTGTAGGCCTAAATGCGCATTATTGGGCGAGCTTATAGTCACTTGCTTGGCGACGGACAGCTAGACTATCCCGAAAGCCAGTGAGAAATGTTGAGGCATTGGTGGAAGAAGGAATTCGAGCATAATTTAGATACACAATTACACATATTATTATACTGCTTTGGACGTACAATCCCTGCATAGAATAGAAAACAAAATAGGCCAAATAGTTCTAGATAAATGAAGAACTGAAGCTATGTTGCAGGAAGTGCATCACTGTCAATTATGTCGCCATGCCAACTAAGACTATGACGTCGTCCTATTATTTGGAACAGATAACGTCATTCATGCTTCTAATTTTGACAAATCGGAATGCGACATTGTCAAAGAAATCCTTCGATACATGCTTTAAAAGGCGGCAGCGTTCCATGTTGGAATTACTGTTTGGACTTTAGCTGCCAAATTAGCTTGAAACAGCCTGTCTATGCTGGTTGCGAACTATAGTTCTCTGCACCACTGCAAACACTCGATACAAAAAGTCATTCTTTCGTATTGTCTAATTCAACATGCTCTCTTACTAACATTTGGACTGTGCAGAATTCCAATCGGATAAGGAATAGTGCTAACTGCCATTATTTAGCTACATTGGTCTAGGGTGTTATAAGTGAAGATTTTAAAAAAAAAACAGAAAAAACAGAAAAACAGAAAAAACTGAAAAAACTGAAAAAAACTGAAAAAAGAGTATAACGTCGCCCCAATATTTATGTTAGTAACAGAGGGCAAAGTCAGGATCTTTCACGTTGTGAATGCATAATTTTGCCTTGCATGTTCAATAAATATCGGGGGCGAAGCCCTTACCACCGTTACCACATAGCATATGGTGGTCGCGGTAAAAATGTTTTGTTACAATCCGAGATGAAAGTCTTGTCTTGAACTTGGTTCACACGAGATGGCGCACTATAATGATTTTAAGATTTATCCAATTGGTTTTTAGCGTAGTCGATCGAAAAATGCCTAAGTAAGCATCATCCGCTTAGCTGCTCATGATGTCATCATGACATTGTGAGATCCGTTTTGAGCAAATGGAACGCGGCGGTAATACTCATCGTGGACCCTCCGAATCGCGGTTTCGTTTAAAGGTCACCCAATATTTCCTGTCTTTATACTCATGCAGCGATATGTAGAACAAGGTAAGAGGACAATTACCCCGGACTAATTATGATAACAATGCATAATATTCAATCAGTCTATATTATATTAATTTATTGGAATACAATATTTGTAGAGAACCACGCAACATCACCCCGGACAGTTACCCTCTGACAATTATCCCACGGACAATTGCCCCTGACAATTACCCACGTGCCAATTACCCCCCCCCCACAATTACACCCAGGGACAATAACCCCCCATGCTGAAAGAATGACCACGTTACTAAGTGTTAGACATGAACTCCCTATAGGGCCTATACGATATATGGATTACATAGGCCTAATTGTGATAATAATGCATAATATTCAATCAGTCTATATTATATTAATTTATTAGAATACAATATTTGTAGATAACCAAGCAACATCACAATGGGGAATGAAATACGCTAAAGAAAATGACGATTAGTGTTAATGAGTTAATTCAACTCAACTAATTGACTTAAAAAGAAAGGTTGTGAAGATACTAGAAGATACTCATTAACAATGCGCCCATTGTAGTTGCGAACGATGGTCAGAATCCTTGCTTTTAATCCATGCCCTGCCGATACTCTTCCAGAAGTTCATATATGACTATAGGCTACTATGTTGAATACATTGGCCACACATTGGCCACACTTCCAGACATGTGTAGTGCTGAAGCTGAAAGAGTTTTCTCGAAAGTAAAGTAGCCTAAGCGTCAATTATAGGCTACTCTCCAGAACACAGTTACAGAAGACCGGTAGGCCCTATATGCTAGATATCTCCAGAGCTAGGTTGTCGCCAGAAATGACATTTCCCGAATATTTGACAATTATTGTTTTTAGTTGCTCCTTACATTATTGTATTACATGAACTGTTGTAATATACTGTGGGACGCGGTGGTGCAGTGGTGGCGTCGTTGCCTTGAAGCCGGAAGGTTCGAGGTTCGAATCCACCTCAAGTCGCCGCGTAAGGGACCTTGGGCAAGTCCTTCGCTTGCAATTGCTCAGCGCTTCGGCGTGAAACTCCGATGCAGTGTCCGCTCTGCAGTCGGGAGCGCCTCTGAGTAGTGTGCCTGAAGGGGCGCTATAACAAGTGCACATACAAACAAACAAACAAACATACTGTGATATTAGATAGACCCACTGTTATAATTATGATGATATTATTAACTATTATAATATAGCGCGCCCTCTATGATACAACCATTTCAGGATGAGTATTAGGCCCTATTTACTGCTAACATTTATGGCAAACGCTACTTTGGACCACTAAATGTATGGCACCTATCTTTTTAAAATTCAGATCAATTTGTTGATTTAATTCTACCGTGTTCTCAGGTTCGACGATTTGTTCATGTATTTTAGAACCAGTTATCAGGCCTTGTGTTTTCTTCCGAGACGTAGGCCTATCAATCTGTAACACTCTATCCTCGGCCTACCCACCCCTCTGTCTGCTTACTTATTGATTCATCCTATAATTATACGGTAAAAGCCGATATCATGGTTCATAAAGATTTCAATGGTTTTCTGTTGTAGAAACATAGATTCAATAGAGCGAACATTTATTCAGAACATTTATGTAGGCCTACCTCCTTTAGTATAATCTGCTCGGCCCGGCGCCGTTGAAGGAGGATAATAGAATTGATAGGCCTAAACTTGACAATCTTTCTGTATCGAACTACTTTGTTTCGATGTAGATCTATAAATCCTGTTGGTGTTGATCTTTTGAAAAATCGTCTGTTGAATATAATTGTTGATTAATAAACATTGTTATTTTCCAGATTCTTGCGTTGTTATGGCAACTTATTAACCACTGCGGTTAGTGAACGAAGCGCCATATAATTTCTATATTGCAATTACATGTATTATTACAAAGCACAATTTTCATAATATTATAAGGCTTTTACTTAGGGGAAAACTAGCTATGATAGAAGACACTGTACTTCTTACAAATGAGTATAATTAAGGCACGTATACCGTACGAGCACAATAACAATACGATCTGTTCTCTAGACACAGTCACGATCTTTCACATCTGTAACTGCACTAGTACCAGTTCAAGTCCATAACTTCTATAGCGACTTCTATCTGTCCCATAATATCATCCCAACTCCACAATCCACCCTGGGAAAGCAAAAAGAGAAATGAATAATTTCTCTCCCAACAAACAATTCATTCAATGTAAAAACCCGACCTAGAAAAAATTTAGGAGGAGTAAAATATTTCTTCTTCAACTTTAAATCGCTTGAACTCGCTGCAACTGTTTGTCCCCTGTGGAAAATTTGAGATTAACAATTGAAGGATGCAGAGAAGATGAACTGGAAACGCTTGTAAAGTAAGGAGTGGTAATTGCTAGTCCTCAGAACTTCGAATCGACCGTTCGAAAGCTTTGCAGTTCGACGCCATCTTCACTGGTTCCCAGGCCGCCACCTCCACCTCCACCTCCACCTCCACCTCCGCCGCCGCCACCGCCACCGCCACCGCCACCGCCACCGCCACCGCCGCCGCCTGCCTGCCGCTCAGTCATCGGCGGCGTTGTTGAATCTGATGGGAAATTGACGACGGCGCATTGTTCTGCCTGTTCATCGACTGCTAGTACTTCGATTTCGTCTCCAGGAGAGAACTTGTGAGCAATCTCCTCGAACGTCAGATTCTTCGTTTCTGGAACGCAGAGGAAAGTGAAGCCAACGAAGAAGAGAAGCAGAACGCAGAAGATTAGGAACGTGTAGTCGTTGGTTACGTCCTGAAAAACGTACAAAGCATTGATTCATCGGATTTATTGACTGATTGGTACGTTGATTGGTTCGTTGATTGAATCATTGATTGAATCATTAATTAATTCACCTATTTATTGATTTTTGTTGATTCTGATTGATTTATTGATTGATTTATTGATTGAATGATTGATTGATTGATTGATTTATTGCTTCATTGATTGATTTACTGATAGATTCATTAATTGATTCACTTATTTATTTGTGTTGATTATAAAAATATTAATGTCCTATTGGTCGAAATTCACATCCGGAAACGTTCTCCGACTCAGAATATTTTATCGACTGGGCATTCACGACGGAATACGATTGATTTATTGATTGATTTATTGATTGATTGATAGACTGACTGATTTATTTATTTATTCATTTATTGCTTCATTGATTGATTTACTTATAGATTCATTGATTGATTCACTTTATTATTGACTTTGATTGATTAATCTATTTTGAACGATTGATTGATTGATTGATTGATTGATTAACTGACTGACTTATTTACTTACTGATTGCCTAAGCTTGCTGAAGAGAGTGATTGATTATTTAAACCTGATTGATTCAATGCTTCGATCCTTCTTTCGTTTATTCATTCATTCATTCGTCTTCGTAATAAATAGCATGACTAATCCTGAAGTCATAATCAGATGTTATAGTAGCTATTTGGGAGAGGTCATTCGTCTGACCTTGAGGGGTTCAAAGATCATTGCAATGATGAACGTTCCGGTCCAGTTGACGATTCCAGCCAAAGCCATCGCCTTCGGTCGCGGCGCCTGTCGGAAAAGCTCCGCTGCCAACATCATCGGAATCGGACCTACAACATACAACGACAGAGCCATCATCATTGTCGTCGTCGTTATAATCGTAGGCTTCGTCAGCATCAGCAGTTTGGTCATCATGGAAGTTACCATCATCGTTGTTGTCATCGTCATCAGTAGGCCTAATCTCATCATCGGCATCATCGTCTTAGTCATCAGTAGCACATCGTCGTCATTGTCATCATCGTCATTGTCATCATCGTCATTGTCATCATCGTCATTGTCATCATCGTCATGGGCATATTTAATTTCTTTTTACCGGTTTAATCTCCGAAATATGTAATTTACTAATTTCCGATTATTTTAAAACTGAATCTGTGTAGGCATAGTTATGACCAAACCACTGGAAGCCCCCATCTCCTAAGTGGAAACGTTTGTTCTGGCTACGCCCTTGATTATTAACAATGCTACGTCTATAGGGCGTATATAGGATTACAGGATATTACATGATGCGTTTGGCTCCTAGTTTGATCCGAGAGCCATAAAAAGGTCTTGAGAAATCGGACGTTCAATAGAATTGCAGACAAAATCTTCTTTGCACTTAATTTCTTCGACCCGACGAATAGTTTCCATGACCCTGGCGTGACCTGTTGAAATTATATAGCTGGTGCCGCGACTGGGGTTGAACCCCACGCTAGAGTGGTCCTAATTCTCACCTTGGAGCACGTATTTTGACCGAGCAGAGTAGACGAAGAGCTAGATGAACTCACCGAGGCCGGCGGCAAATCCGATGACGTAGATGATGATTGAGATGACGCTGACGATTCCAAGCCAGGAATAGCTCGACTGGAAAAAGAGTGTTATGACAATCAAGGCGGACATAAGAACATTAGGAGAATTGTAAAGTTAAGGGATTTATGACGTCCCCCACTGAGCTGGCAAATGCTTACGGGATACAATACACTCCCTGTTACCTAACCTTGCTTCAGTATCATCTTCATTTCCATATCGTAACCCATGTTGCCTTCTAGGCCTATATCCTGGCTGAGCTTTCCGTCCTTTTCTTAACTTCACTTAGACCTACCCATTCATTAGGTTCATTAGCCTACCCAAACTTATCTCATCTTAGGTCGTCTTACCCTGTCCTATCTTTCTTGTCTGAACTTGGCTTATCCTTCCATACCTCATCTTTTTCTGACTTATCTTTCCTTTTCCTTGTCCGGTAGTGTAAGTAGGCCTATGTGAAGCATGGTAAAGTAACTTAAGAGAAGATAAGAAATGAACGGCGAACAAGGTGATTCGTTGCTCGTTTCTTATCTTGTATTACATCGCCTTATCTTACTTTCACTTACTTTAGACAACCTTAAGATTTCTTACTTATATTGATATATATTAGAATGATTATGACTTAATATTTACTTAATGATCATCTAAGTGATGAATACCTGACCTCAAGATTTCCCACTTAATAGCAATAGAATGATTATGATGAATGATTAAGTTATGCATGACCATAAGATTTCCTACTTAATCTGACTGAATGATTAAGTGATGCCTCACCTGTAGTTTCAGACAGATCGTCAGAAGAATCAGATCGAAAGCCATGATCAACATTGGAACGAGCAGCAACGGTCGACGTCCCACTTTGTCGATCAACGGCACCTGCAGCATTATTACTAATTACTGCTATCATTGCTACAATAATTAGGCCTACTATCAGCCTAATTAATACCGTTGGCGTTAGCTTTATCAATGCTGCAATTACTGATAAGACGCTCCATACCGTTTGTTTATCATTAACATGACGATTAGGAGAGTTTATGTACCGTTTAACCATTTATCAATGCTGCAATTACTGATAAGACGCTCCATACCGTTTGTTTATCATTAACATGACGATTAGGAGAGTTTATGTACCGTTATAACCATGGCCTATTACCACTTGTATTTAATGATTTCTTTAACCTTACCTCTGATCGCCACTCTTATTCAACTAGAAAATTAACTGTTTATGACCTTCCCTACGCACATACTAATACTCGTCGATTCTCTATACAATATACTGGCTCCCAATGTTGGAACTCTCTCCCTACACATCTTCATTCCCTACCTAACACAAGATTATTTAAGCATAAACTTCGCCTTTATTTACTTAAAACACTTCCTGATATGTAATGGTTAAGGTTTCTGCTCAGTGGTCTCGCCAAGCCCTTAGTTAAGTCTTTAGTTAAGTCATTAGTTAAGAGTTGTTTTTCTCGTTATATACAGAAATGTCGATTGCTTAATTTTTTTTCTCTCTCCCTCATCATTTTTTTATTCCTACAATTGAATGCTCTGTCATGTTTTTCTTTTATATTTTACATGAATTATGGGTGGCCCTATTAGCGGGATTTTCTATCCCTTCTGGGTCTCCCCTTCTTCACCAAATTATGTTAATGTATTATTCAATGCCATAATTGTATCATGTCTGTTTGTTGTTTTGGTTGAGGAAAAAATAAAAAATAAAATAAATAAATAAAAAAATAAATTAGGGGGGTGGTAAGGTCGACAGCATTAAGATGGTTATCTCGATTTTCACTACAATTATTACTATCGTCATTATTTTTTACCCGAAGTATCAAAGATCCATCGGTATTTAATGTTTTTAAATTGCTATTAGGAGTAGGCCTAGGACAATTGTCTCGAGGGTCAGGCTTTGTAGGAAATGTGCTTTTGAATGCGATCAAGATATGGCGTTAAACACAAATAGACAGACGCTGGAAAAGAAATAATGCCCTTTTTGTTTAAAGCAGCTCTAATCTACTTAATTTAATTATGTATTAATTCATGCATTCGCTCAGGCCTAAAAATTTATTCACCCAGTCAGTCATTGGTATCTTCGTTGTTCAATTTATAAATTTACTAATTCCTTCTTTGGTCTTTGACTAATTAATTAATTAACTAGCTAACTAATTAACAAGTCTGTAGGTTTTTCTTACAGTGATGACAGTCATTAAGACGTTGACTGCGTTTGTTCCTAAGATGGCGTATGGAATGTCATCTTCTGGAACACCGGCTGATTTGAAGATTCCGGCCGAATAGAAGAAAACCTACAGAGGCAGAAACGAACAGCCACCCGCCTTAGTTCAGACACAGATAAGCCTACTATCCACCAACCATTGCACCAGTCTGTTTTACGACACCCCCATCATTTGAGAATTGTTGTCTTAGATCTGATACTATGATTAAATTTTAACCATCTGTCTATTTGGCCGATGATTGTGACCCCGGTTTGTCAACGCGTCACTTTTTTCCATATCATCATCGGGTTCCAAGACAATAGCCTCCTGGACAATAACCCAATGACAAACACCCCTGGCATATTACCCACCCTCCCCGTAAAGATAAGATGATAATAATGCATATTTTTCGTACAGTTTATCGCATTAATTTATTAGACATGTAGTATTATTAGAGAACAGAATGAACGAAAAAATTATTGTGTTACCGAATATGCTGTTTAGTGTACAAATGAGTTTATTCAACTTAACAAGATCTATTTTGTTAGCTATCCCACGTTGAATAGATAGTCAAGTACATTGTACTCATTGTAGATGCGAATGCTGCATGAGATTGGGCTGGGATCGCCTCTGAGTAGCTGTCCTGAAGAGGCACTGTATACATTCTAAAAATGAATGAATTGGCTGTGGGGCACTTGTAACCAACAGCAGCAGCTGTCTAAATATATCGCGTACCAGTATTGAAGATGAACTTACGGCGTTGATGCCAGAGAACTGTTGCATAACTTGTAGCATTGTGGCAATCAGAAGAGGTCGCTTGAGGTCAGATGTTGTCAGCAGTTGCTTCCAGGTGAAGGTCTCGGAGGTGGAGGACGTGGAAGATATGGAGGCAACAGATTTCTGCTTCTGCTCCGTGTTCATCTCTTCCATCTCCGCCGAAATGTCGTCCGTCTTTCGATAGAATGTCAATGCTGTTGAAATGACGACCACAACAGGAGCTACACGCTTGCGATGACTATATAGGGTGATGAAGACGACGACGACGACGACGACGACGACGACAACGCTGACGATGACAATGTTGAGATGACGATGATGACGGTGGGTATAGCCTAACGATTGTAACATTGATGACAGTGATTACGACGAATACGATTGAAATTGACGATAATAACAATGAAACGAGGATAATTAAATTTGTGCTAATCGTAAAATGATTATAATGAGGACGACGACGACGCCGACGACAACGACTAGGAACACTAATTAAGACGACAGCTACGCGGTGATGATTACATTGACATGAGGACGATGTGAAAGTGCTGCCTATAAAGTATGATAGTGTTATGATGATGATGATGATGATGATGACGACGACGACGACGACGACGATGATGATGATGATGATGATGATGATGATGACAGAGGCGGCATTTGTGACAACAAAGCGATGAAGCTGATGCTGACCAAAACAATGATACGACAAGTTGACGATGGCAACGGCATCGCGGTGATGATGACAATGAAAAGGCAAACAAGCACGATGACAGCCTAAGCCTAATTATCTCTACGAAACCAGATACGCTGCAAGACAAATCCACCAAAAGAGAAGAATAATATTTAGGAAATCGACTCTGCTGGAGCAGAATTATTCACAATACTTCAACATCATCCTAAATTCTATTAATAAAGTCCTAAAATTTAACGTGTCATTTTAAATCATAGTATTTAACGCGCATATGGGACAATGGGACATATTAGGCCTAAAATATTTTTTTAAATATCAGTATTGTAGACCTACCCTTTTTCGCCTGTGCTTCGTTGTTCCGTATGATCAGAAGGAATCTCGGAGTTTCTTTCAGGAACGGGATTGCGACGAGAGCGGTTAGCGCCGGAATGAGCTCCAGCGTGAACAGATACGGCCAATTCGACTCATTTCCTGCATGCAGCAAAGTTATATTGGCTTCGGTTTTGCAAGAATTGGCAGTTAGTCTACTATCAATAAGCAAATAGGCCTAAGTAGACTGACCGTATGTTGCCAACGTGAGAGTAGGGTAGCAAGGCGAAGATTTATCATCCGCTTAATGTGCCGGGACTAAACATTTGTAGTCTCTAATAACTGGTCATGTTGCCTGTTGTTTTTAACTCAAAGGATTGCTTTCATTGCTATCTGACGACAGACAGACAGAAGAGAGAGGGCGAAAGACAGACAGAGAGATAGAAAGACACACAGAGATAGAGACAGACAGAAAGACAGAGACAGAGACGGAGAGTTTAGAGACAGGGAGAAAGAGAAAATGGTCAAGGTAAACAGGGTCGACTTTTTAGGAGATAAGAGCAAGCTCCACTCCCACCGGTTTAAACTCTTACCCGAGATGGATGATATATTTTCAAAATAGCCTATATATACAGGGTGGGCCAGAAGTTTTTGTTCAACTTTGAAGGCCTATAACTTAGGCAGTTTAGCAAGTAAGTGTAGGCTATGCTTAATGCATCAAATTAAAGGTCGTTATATCAGCTACAACTGCTCAAAAATTTACATTTTTAGCTTTAATAATAATTGCGTAAAACTACTGTAGGCCTACTGAATATGTATCAGTTTACAATGATTTTAATTCGTCTATATTGCAAAACACAATACTTGGAAAATTAGTCTTTGCAAGTTTGCATTATTGATAGCCATTAAGAAATCCAAGAATTATTTAATCAAATAAATATTCAATGTGTCTTCCACGAGCTCGAATGACTGCATGAATCCTCTTGGCTACAGATCAATTCAGCTACACGAGCGATGTTGTCAGCGGTACGTGCCGAACGAGGACGGCCAGTAACAGGTTTACGTTTAGAACTTGCACTCGCGTCAATTTGTCTAATTAATCGGTTGAGAATGTTTTACTCCAGTTTCTAGCAGGAAATTCATTCATCATTTGATATGCATTTAAATGTTTTTCAATTCTTAAAATTCGAATCAAAGCCCTGTCATCTTCTGTTAACGGCGCCATGATGAAATTATTGTTTACGTCCGAAAACAAGGTAGGTGCGGTACACAATAATTATATGGCGCGTAGTGAAAGCTACCGTAATGAAATTTGTCGGACGTATAGCTGATATAACGACCTTTAATTTGATGCATTAAGCATACACTTATTTGCTAAACTGCCTAAGTTATAGGCCTTCAAAGTTGAACAAAAACTTCTGGCCCACCCTGTATATATATGTATATATATGCTGAAATAATTATGGGTAAGTGGTTTGACAGTAGACTGTATACCTAGAAGCTGAGGAAGGCCGAAGATGCTCGACATGAGAATTCCGATGGTGATGAAGAGTTGATGGATGGTTGAAAATGCTCCTCGGATTCTGAACGGCGATATTTCCGATAGAAACATCGGCGCAGCGCAGACGCCAAGACCTAAACATTCACCGAATCATAAAATTAATGTTCTATTAATTTGCAACCGAAAAGGTTCTCCGACTCACAATATTATTATATCGACCGGGCATTCAGAACGGAATACGATTTTGTCGTTTAGCATTACTGATGTCTTATTTGTGCATAATGATAACGATGATTAATGCAGCTACGGAAGTGATTAGGAGATTAGATTAGATTGCATGCACAAATCAAACTGGTAATCCCTATCTACCGGTCAATCGGTTACCGGACGATTCGGAGCCAGACAATTTGGAGCGGCAAAGCATTATTCTCAATAATCCAACTTCTATTGAAGCTAGAATTATTTCATCAATCCAGCTTCTATTGAAGCAACAATCATTTTCATCAATCCAACTTCTGGGCTATTTGAGCAACAGTATTATTACTTTAATAAATCCAACTCAGAAGCGCTCCCAACTACAGCGCGGGCATTGAATCGGAGTTTCACGCCGAAGCGTTGGGCAATCGCGAGTGAAGGACCTGGTGCTTAATTAACTAATGGCCAGGAATGGATCTAGTCGCTATGTACGCAGTCCGGCAATTAATCAACTATTATTAGACACGGATACCCGCTGCTTACCTGAGTTCAATCCAAATAATATTCGGCTGATCATAAGCATGGCTGGAGATCTGGCGACGACGCAAGCAGATGCCAAAGGAGCGCCAATCAAGACGAATAGATGACTAAATATAAGCGTCTTCTTTCTAAAACAGACATCACCAATACATTAAGACAGTGATTCCTGAAATGCGCTATATATATATATATATAGAAATGTTCGGATCCTGTTCCTGTTCCTAGCCATCCTCGGTGCGAGGTTCGGCCGCATCAAGCACGATGTTTCTCCAACGATTCCTGTCCTCCGTCATTCTTAGCATTTCTCCCATTTGCATGCCCGTCCATGTCTTTAATGTTCGGATGCGTATACGATATTCGTTTGATTGTTACGAGCTTGTGTGGGTTCGAGGCTCACGTGGATGATGGAACTATTACAGTTCCAGTGGAACCTCAATAAATCCTCAGGAACAGTTGCCAACGAATAACCGTTATTCCATAGTTAGGCGATGTTCAATGAAGGCTTCCATCACAACATTGCCTATTTTGCGTTACCGGAATACGAGGAACAGAAAAATATATCAAAATAGGCTTCCCATTTCGGACCTAATAGCAGATCACTGATAGGTGTGCCTAAGTCTTCAAATTTATCATGATTTGAGCGGGCGTCGTTCTAAAATCTAAATGATTTGATCTGTCGTCGTGTGTTTAGCATTCCTCGTTTTCCAGTAAAGTTAGTTTTCGGTATGATTCATCGTGACTTTGTCATACAGCAATCGTCGATTGCGGTCTGAAGTATTACTATGGTGGCGCTACAGAAGTTGTCAGGTTCTTAATAATATAAGAAGATAATGTCACGACTCACGAAGCCATTCGCGAAGTGAGCTTTTTGTTGCGCTGTCAACTAGATTCTTTTTTTTCTGTAGGTGGCACTCCAATATAAAATCTTACGCTATGAACTAAACATATCTTACCCGACTTACCGTCTGAATTGAAACATCTAGTAAGACATAATGGAGAATGCATTAACACATAAAACAAGGATCGTAGGCTATACCTTCCAAATCGGTCGGCCATCCATCCTCCGAGAAGAGACCCAATCAGGCCACCCGGAATGAACAAAGCCGTCGTGAGAGACCAGAGAATCGTTATTTCACTGGAACTGGGAGTGTACGGGTACACGCTCGTCTCATTCAACACGTCCGCATAGAATGCTTTTATCAACTGGAATATTCAACATCACCAGAAATCACAGGTAGGCTACAAACCATAATATTTGAGTACGTGTTGTGTTTATTTATTATGTGACTTCTATAGGCTACCAGTATAATTTCTTGCTTGTCTGTCAATGGCAGTATTGAACTCAATAACTGTCACTGCACCTTGCGTATAACCTACTGTACTTTACCTTGCACCTTTTAAAATCTACCGTCGCCTTTTCTCCTACGAGGCTACGATCACTTAAGAGATTCAAATTCAAAAGCAGTGCTATAAATATAAGAGCAGATAATTAATCATTATCGCCAGCTTAGTCAAAAGCCTTGCGTCGAGTCTAAGGGGGGGGGGGGGGAGGGGGTTGTCCATTGTCCTCCAGAGTTCAGACTCCAGAGATGCTATGTCAAACGGAAATCCGAGTCCGATTTCCATAAGTATGCCTGAATGTGTATGTATGTATGCATGTATGTATGCATGCATGTATGTATGTATGTATGTATTTATGTATGTATGTATGTATGTATGTATGTATGTATGTATGTATGTATGTATGTATGTATGTATGTATGTATGTATGTATGTATGTATGCATGTATGTATGTATGTATGTATGTATGTATGTATGTATGTATGTATGTATGCATGCATGTATGTATGTATGTATGTATGTATGTATGTATGTATGTATGTATGTATGTATGTATGTATGTGTGTATGTATGTAGTCTATGTATGTATGTGTGTATGTATGTAAATATGTATGCATGCGTCTATGTACAAGATTGGCATATAAGATCGGATACATACGGATGCTTGTGGGTTAAGTACTCCAATGTTGTAGCCGAACTGAAACGATGATCCAAAGACAACGACGATCGCTGCTAAGACGAGAGTCGAGTTCAGACTCTGAAAACAACGAATCAATTGCTACGATAATTAACTGGAAGATCTCGCAATTGAACCACAGTTTATTTTCAAGGTACATTGATTACTTCCATTTAAATATTATTATTATTATTATTATTATTATTATTATTATTATTATTATTATTATTATTATTATTATTATTATTATTATTATTATTATTATTATTATTATTATGATGGTTCTATGCCTGTAGGCAGGTTCATTGGCTTTACGCCCCTGGGGATGAGATGAGTGAGGTGGTTTCCCGTTGCCTTCCCCACAGACAATGATGGGTAAGCAACTTGCCCAAGGTCGCTCCGCAGGAGCTTGCGACCCTGCGTCCCACACGGGCTAGCCCGAGATATCTAAATCTCTGAATGTCAACTCCCAGCCCGGGGCTTGAACCGCAGTCCGTTGCAACGAACAGACGTATGCCGCTCTCGCTTACCGGTATAGCTAACTAGGCTAACGAATATTATTATAGCAACCTTTAATCTAGTAAGAGTCACGTACGCTAACAGATTATGTATGTTTCTGTTATGTGAACCTAGTAAAGCCAATTGCAGAGAATCATCATTATAACGATAAGTTATGGTTATTTTGTTCGCATTCGCAGTGGTAAAATGGAAAAATATAGGCTAGCTGAACGGTAGCGTCAAGTGTATACTTAGAGAATATGAGGCTCATATTATAATAAACTTGGATATAGCTAGGCATCACGTGTTCCAGGATCTGCTCATAATTATACTCGTCATACGAATCTCATAATATTATGAGCGAATTTGTCAAATATGGGCTGTTGTTTTTCTTACATGTGACGTTTCGGTCATGGGCATCATACTATATATAATTATATATATATAGATATATATATAATTATATATACGGCATGAGATAACTCGTCCACGGAGTATCATGTGGAGACGCATATGAACGTATACGATACTCTGATTATTTCAAGGCATGATCTTCCTAATATCATAATTTTAATCCTCGTTTATTATTTCACACTGACATGAACGCAGTATGGCTGCAATTCACAGCGTTGTGAACCGATGATTACATGTTGTTAATCATTTGGCAGCAATGCAAGACGTCCATCTTGTCCCACTTTTCATTTCATCAAGGCCATCTGGCGAATGAAAGGTTGAGGCGACTTATCGGGCACCTGGAAGCGAACCCACAATCTTTGCAGATCTTCTAATCTTCGTTCGTGCCAGAATCTAAACATTTCCCCTAAACTCCGTTTATGCCGCTTGACAGTGATTCTAACATACAAACTATAATTCGTAATAAAAATTTTCGCCGTCATCAGAATTGTCTTCGTCATTTCCAGCATCGGTGTCATCAGTTGGCCCATATAGGCCTACTGTAGATGAAATAAAAGTTCGTTTTCTGAAGCTATGATCTTACTTTTATCTGGATATTTGCATAGCGTCTTCCATGGGCGCATCAAGACAATTAGCCTATCAAGACAAAAACTCGTATCTCTCCCCGCACAACAGATATTTCTTCCGTTGGCTGTTTCCGTGTCTCTTCTTCGATTTCCGTTTGGCATTCGACTTGATTTACCTTACTATTTGCTTCATTCACTGCGGCGATCACCAATGTTTAGTGTCTGATACAGCTTTGCTACAGTGGCGCTATACGAATTCAATTAGAATTATCTCGGAATAGATAAGATCTTCGAGAAGCTCTGACCCCAGGGATGTCCTTCTTGATGTCCTTGTGATAGTCAGCTCGCTTGATGCTCAACGTCTCGCTGCGTGTGCTTTGCTGTCGACTCGTCTGTCTATGGTAGGGTTTGTCAGTCGTTGGGGTGCTTCCGGTTCGCCGGTAGCACTGCCCTGTTGGAGGATTCACTGGCTCCCCGTCCTCTCCTCGAAACTTCGTGCTCCATTGGCTGACCTGGCGGAGTAGATCAGGGCCGTGAAAACTTACGTGAGATTCTCTCTGCAAATAGAACACAATGCCAAAATATTATACGATGGAATCTAAATGTAGTAGGCAGTCTAAGTATAGTTTTCTCCCTGCGTCGCAGGCCCACGCGCCTGGAACAGTCTTCCATCCAACTATCCAGGAAATCAAAACTGAATGAACGTTTAAAAAAACAATTGAAGCTGCACTTGCTCTCGAGCTCATGACATTTACTCTGACATTTGACATTTTGCGTGTAAAGCATCCTAGAAGTGGCTTGCCTCTATAGTCTATAACGATCCTATACAAATTGTCTGAATTACATTACATTAGATTATTAAGATTAAGGTATTAAGATCATTGGTTGACGTATACATATGGATAATCTGCTCGTATAGTTTAATCTATACTCTTCCACCGGCGATTAATATTGGGGTACCTCTGATAGCGGAAGTTGTCCATATGGGACTCCCCTTTAAGCGCACAGCCGGATATGATCCCTGTGTTTTACAACGTTCTGACTATTCTTCCTCTTCATATAATAGTCATTAATGCTGTTATCTTGTTTGTGTTCATTGTGCAACGGGGATGCTGCCTTAATAGATGGCCATTTGATTTATTTGATGCAGTATAGCATAGCATTATAGGATAGCATATAGAGTAAGCTTAGGGTGATACGACTACTCTTTCCTTCCCTAAATAAACGTCGGCCGGATATATATTATAATATTATATATATTGGCTTATCGAGGTTGCCTCACAAGTCACAACACATAACTAGAATTCACTGCACAGCTTTGTGAGTTGCATATACATGTAGGTATGCATGTTGACTATAGTCTATATATGAACACTCAAAACGATATAGAGTGTTCCATCAGTTCTGAAATACCGATCGAAACTTAATTTGAAATCCATCTGTCTATAAGATGGCTTACCCTCCGTATGCCAATTCTCTACCTAAACGACAGCCACCACATTTACTCTGCCTTCCGGAAACCGGACTCGGACGTCCTTTGGGTCACCCTTTAAACAGGTCCGCTAATTCAGCGCAGTACTGGTGAATAAGTTGGTGCCCATCGCATATGGCCATTGTGTGGCGCCGTAAAATTATAGAGCATAGTAGCGCGAGACGAATAAATCTTATTTTTTAGCTGTGGCTGGGCTGGGAGCGCCTCTGAGTAGGTTTCTTTGAAGAGGCGCTGTATAAAGTATCGAAATGAATGAATGAATGAATGAATGAATAAATAGAATAATAAGAAATGCAGTGCATGCAATGTGACAGAATGCGTTCGTGTAAGAATGTCTGTGACAGTCTGTCGCTGTATGATTTCGCTGATTTGTGTTATGCAACTGATATAAAAATGATGTAAGATGATTGCTTTAATCATCTCATTTACTGATTGTAACTTTGCCGAGTTTTGCTTGTCATCTGTTGGAGAGGCGGGATCTTCGTCTTTTACCGTTTCAACCAGAGCCTGAAATGCAGACAAGAAGCAACACAAAATATTGACACACACACACGAAACACGTCTGGAGATTATATTGAAAGAAGCACAATCACACAGTTTTCTTCGACAACAGGCTTTTTGACACATGCATACGCTATCAAACTGCAGCATAAAATTAGCCTTTACTGTATACTTAGACTGTTAGAATATACTAATCGGAATATAGATCTATTTAACTATAGTCTACTGGCTCAAAATATGTCTCTGCATGATCTTATTCTCAGAATACATTTAACTATTTTACTGGCTCATGATATGTATCTGGTCTTATTCTCAGAATTTATTTAACTATTTCACTGGCTCGTCATATCTATCTGGTCTTATTCTCAGAATATATTTGACTACTATACTGGCTCATGATATGTATCTGGCCTTATTCTCAGAATATATTTAACTATTTCACTGGCTCATCATATATATCTGATCCTATTCTCAGAATATATTTCACTACATACTGGCTCATAATTTGTGGCACCACACACCAGCACCAGCATTTAAGGTGATTTTCCAAGATCTTGAGTTTGATACATATATCATTTCAAAGGCATTGTCTCAGGCTTAAAAATGACGCAAAAATTATTGCTATGGCTTATTCTCACCGAAGACATAGGTAAAACAGTGATCCAATCAAATAAAATTAATTAACCAGTTAACTTTAAAACAAACTAATTTGCATATCAAGGGCAATAGGGCATTAAAATAGCTCTATAACTTGTGTTTAAAAATGTAAGTTTCAAAAAATTATTTGCTTACTAAATTCTGCACAAAAAAAATCACAAGCATACTATTTATCTAAAATTAATATCTCTGATGTGTAATTTCCGACTTAGTGCTGATTTCGGTGTGGACCGCCACGTAGCCTATGTCTCTGGTCTTATTCTTAGATTCATTGACTTTGTCTTTCTCAATCGATATAGAAATGTAACACAGAATCACACGAATGTATACGAGTAGCCTACCACTTGCAAACATGCATCATTTCAAAACTAAAATTTATCATGTCTGTGACTGAAATTCTAAAGAATCGTAATGTATGAGAGCCTAAATAGACTCGCATAAATGCATACGTTCAGTATAATTAATTAAGTTACCGTATATAGTATATGCAATAATGCAACGGAAACGAAATGAGATCAGAAGATTCATCATATCAGCTGTATCAGATGTATAGACCTCTATATGTAATAGGCCTATGCATCTTCTGTAATATGTATAAATTATATATAGACTACATGCTCCGCGTTGCTCATCGTGTCCCGGATTTTATCTCGTATAGCCTACACTCTACAGTTTAGAATAACATATCCTGGATGGAATGATGCCTTATTTCTAAGCACGTTTTCACGCAGTGCGACTGCCATTTTGAACGCTCCTATGCAATTATATTATAGTGGGTGAAACCGTCCAACCAACGTAGCCAGCTAAGCATGCCGATTAAGTTGCAAGCTTCTCGTGTATATATATAGGCCTATATATATATATATAGTATATACGGTCCAAAAACAGTTCTGCGTGGGTACTATCTGGGACCAATATCAGCTCATGAGTCATGACTTATAGAGAAATAGGTCTATAGGCTATCTATAGGACATCTGCTGGAATATGTCTGCTGAGAAATGGGGGTCATTATGGGCTCCACGTGAAATGTTGGCCGAAAAGAAAAAATCTTGTCGACCTGGGCGCCCGCAGAAATTTTTGCAGGAGGGGCAAAAACACGATGGTCACGATTAAAAAATTTGTAGCAAGAGTTCGAAAAATGCATTGTTTCAGCCATCTACAGCTCAACGGTAGAATTCAAAGCTTGAACGAAACTACAGCCTAAAATGCTATCACTAAGCTTATATGCGATCAGCGATGAAAACAAAACGAGAACAGGTAGGCTTATTCGTCTAAAGTCTTTACATTTCAACATGATGTTAGGCCTACTGTATAGCACTTATTATAATATGTCTGCAATTTTAGCAAAGGCTGGTTCTGATAAAAAAAAAAACTTAATTCAGTCGATTGATCTCCAGAATTTATTCGCGATTAATCGGTTGAAATCGATTATTTTTAGCAATTAATCGATTGATTATTCGTTGAATCCGCATCCCAACTTTTCCCTATATTGTTTTACATGTAGCCTACGAGGTCCGTGCAATGTTAAATGTAACCTCAGAACGATCGGATCCACACTGGATCTAAAATGGACAAAAGATTAATAATGCCATGCAGGCATGATGCGGTCGCAATAGAAAACGCCTGCACTTAATATAGATCTAGGTCTACATTTGAGATTGTCTTATAATAGGCCTATGGTTTTTTGGCTTTGACAATCTATATCTTTACCGTAATATTATTGCGAGTTTACCGCTAAATCATTTTACTTTTTGCATAAAAATTAAAGTACTTAATGCTACCAATGCTACGTTCTTTGCTGAAGGAAAGCCGAGCCTTCACACTGTGCGTAGGCCTAACGCTTAATTCGAAGCCCTGCCCATTGATAACTATGATCACCATTCAGAAATTCTGAACATTGCGTGCAAATAATTTACTGAGTACGATACTACTTGCAGTAGGGTATCGGTCCAACATACACAATGTGATAATTATCATTCGCAGACCTACCCCAGTCGACAGATCCATCGGAGGCTAAGCAGACTCCTTGAATGAAGCAGATTCTAACGCACAAAATAACATGCGCAAACTTTGGTGACGACGAATAACTAACAGGATTCACGAATAAGGAAAAAAAGCCAATGGTGCCTAAAAGTTGGGGTCAAATGTGAAACCTTACCCCAATTATATCAAGCACTACGAAGAGGCAGCAGCAGCAACGGCCTACGATACGCAATGGCCTGTAGGCCTATAATTGGCGCTGGTTCCGGGTAATTAATTTCTTTCTCTCTCATTACTAACCCATTGACGACGTCAGTTACATATACAACATCAGCGGAGGTCGCGTTAGGGTCATTGGTGTTATTCAGCAGTTCGAAGAATTTACACGTAAAGATGATGTTACAAATTCCAAAGAGTTTTGGGAAGGTCGTACAGTCAACAGACAGATAGTCAGACCGAGCCACCTACTGACTCACTGACTCACTAACTAACATGCTTACTTACTTGCTGAGGCAAACTGTTTCGACCCTTCTATGGCTCAGTTGATCCGGGATATAGAGGACAGGTTAACAGGGCACGGGCCAAGGCAATCTGGCATTGGCTGCAGGCATGCAGTTAGCCTATATCACAACAATAACTATGGGACCAACGTTTCGTCTCAATAGGAGTTGAAGTATTTCCTGTTTATTTAATAATTTTTTCTATATTACAAGACAAATGACGCGCCTTATAAATGTGCACTAAAATTGCAATATTCAATTATACATCAATCAAATTTATTTTATCTTTATTTCTTGCACTTGCTGTAACGTCCCTTCAAACTCACTACTCAGAGGCGCTCCCGAGTACAACGCGGTCACTGCATAGGAGTTTCGCGCGAACCGCACGAACAATTGCGAGTGAAGGACTTGTCAAGGTCCCTACGCGGCGGCCTGAGGTGGATTCGAACCTGGAACCCTCCGACTCCAAGGCACCAAAACCACCACTACACCACCGCGCCCCTTTTTTCTTGAGTTTTTCATGGATAACTGCATTCCCATAGGCAGAGATTTGAAGTGCACATTCGCTTCTAAAGTTGCTTCGAAAGGCACTCGCACATTTATTATTCGCTTCCAATATAAAAGAGCGTCACTGATTATTAGGTTACTTGATTGGATTCTAATCTAAGAGAAGAATATCGTCGATCCATGCTTAAGAAAACCGAAGGGTACAGTGGTACACAGCACAAAGTAACCGTCACCGGGATGACTTCACGATTATTAGCACCAGAAAGACATACAGGTCTTCGGTATAGATATGAGTTGGGTCTTAGCTGGGCACCGGAGAAATAAGCCTAAGCCAGGTACGTGTCTTTTTTATAGTCCATGTCAAGTAGGCGTTGCCAATAATTAATTTGTTGCCCTGAATTTCGATGGACATCTGCAGAGAATATCACACGCGCCGTTGTATATAACGGAAATTTAATCTAATCTGAATGAGATTAGATCAAAGCGCAACACACCAGAAATGATCAAATAAGACTCGACTCGACTCGATTTGATTAGATTAGATTAGATTAGATTGGACCGCAACAAATGGGATCGGTTTCTCGACTTCTTTAGATCAGACAGCAGCTAAGCTTTGATCTGTCGATAGTTGCTGCGTTGAAAAGCCTTCGACGTCCGATCGTTGAATTCGATCGTCTGCTCCGACGTCGAAAACCTCGGCGCGGGAAAAAGCAACGAATCAAAGACGAGAATCGCTTCATCGACGTCACCGAACAACCTGATGACGTCGTCTGACGTCAGATTTCCCGCCACTGTCAGCACCGTTGTGTCGACGGTCGTCTGCTTAACCATGGCAACGGGTCTCTCTCCACCCTCCTGTCCTTCTGCTGCTCCCTGGATGCGGATGTGGTAGGGCCGCGTCCGACTGGTGGCGGTGGCAGTCGACCTTGGAACGAGTGGGTGTCGGAGGAAGGTGTTTTCGCGGTACCTGCCGGAGAAGCCTTCATCGAAGGCGGATATGTTGACAAGCGAGTTGAGAGGACATTCCTTGAACTGAGGAGGCGTCTGCTGCCCGTCCAGGCAGTGGAAGCGAGGCAGGATGACGACGCGGTCCAGCAGCTCCCCGAAGGCCAGGGCCGTCCGCAGGGCCCCCAACTCCCTTGCCTCTACGTCCGTCCTGGGTTGAGCGACGGTAACCCCCGGGGGAGGGATAGGCGGTGGCGGAGGAGGGGGGTTGTCGTAGATGAGATATTGACGAGTGCGACTGCTGTAGTAATCATCTGTTCATAACAGAATAAATCATGCAATAAAAAAGTCAATAAGTCAATGAGGATATTAGACATAAGGTAAACAAACCAACCAAGCGTTCATTTTTCTCAATCAATCGACCAATCAGCAAAACCAACCGATCGACCAATCAAATGACAGAGGGATTGACCATTGACCATTGACTAATCGCCTAATCAATCAAATATTACTACAGTCACTCCTAATGTTGTTTAGCCACTTCTACTAATAACCCACTATACTACTTCTGAAGCAGCAATTTCGACGACATCAGATTCTGCAATTCACATCAGTTCTGCTGCCATAGCTCCAGCATGATTGCAGTTACTCTTGATCATTAGGTTATGATTATTGTATTGTATCGTCTTGTATTCTATTACACATTTAAAAAGCGTCTCTAAGAGGGCGAACAGTTCAGAGGCGCTCTTGGTGCACAAGGCCACGAGAGAAGAAATCGGTTTTTAGAAAAGTAATTAAGGAGGATGGATTACCAGCTAGAATAATGATGAGCTCGAGTAGATGGGTAACCTACAGAGAATTCACATGAAAGGGACCAATTGATGTAAAGGGTCAGTCGCTAGATGAACTGCTTCAGGCGTTGCTTTAGCGATCGACTGCGAGGTGCATGACATGCATAGAGAGAGACTGATGGATACATCACCACACAGGCATCCAGTGATCCAGCCACCGACCTTTGTCGTGCATCCAGAGCAGGTGCTCCTTGAATCGATAGATCTTCGCCTCTTTGCTGACTATCCAGTTGTTATGGATGATCATGCAGTCCTCGCACGGATTCTCATCGGCGAACATCCGGTCACCCTTCTCGAAGTAATCGTAGCCACACAGATAGCGCTTCCGGTCGAGAGTGGCCGCCCGGAAGCCGGTCTTCTCATAGACCCTGCGCATGCGCGCAATGGCGATGTTCATCGCTCTCTGGTCGTCCACCTTCCGGTATCGAGTTGTGATCTTCTTCATTATTTCGTAGACGTGGCGACCAAACGCAGTGGGTCGGACGGCAACGAAGCCTGCGTTGAAGACAACGCTGTCCCAGAGTGCAGCCAGGTCAGCGTCCAGAAGGACGTCCTGTGAAGGGAAGGAAAGCAACATTCATTAAGTCGTTCTTCGTTGCAGAAAACTTACTTTTATTCATCACAGAAATTGTTTGCACTGTGTGAGGATGCTAATTGCTATCGCTAGAAAATAATTGCAATAAATAATATTTTAATTTGACTTGGGACTGGCACTGGCAGAGTGCAACCAGCGGCGGAGACTCGGAGTTCAATGTACAGGGTGGCTAAAAAATGTACCACCGGGGAAAATGCGATATCTTCGCAACCGATTGCACTTTTCCTGCGAAAATTTCCCGATTTGTAGGGGATTGAATTTCCAACAACCCCTGAAAGTTGCATTTAAAACTTCTCATGTTTAAAAAAGTTACAGCTGTTTAAATGTTCAATTTCGTTTTTTCCAATTACCGCGGAAAATGTACGTCACTTATAGATTTCCATGTCAAATGATATCACTTTTCACTAGGATCTCAGAATTCCGTTTTGCAGTTTATTGTAAGGTATAATGAGAGTGTTCACTCCCTGCCTTAACACAAGCTCGAATTCTTTTTGTGAAGCTCAGTATGGCCTTGTTGATCGGGCCCTGTGGCAACTGATCCCACATTGGAAGCAAGACTCCTTTCAGCTAGCAAATGTTCTCCAATTTCTCCAGAAATGTCTTGCAGCGTTCCAGCATAGCTCCCCATACGTGATAAGCAAGAGGGCTAAGGTCTGGCGAGTTTGTTAGTCATCTTTGACAATAAATTTACTTCAGTTGATGACAATAAGGTAGCGCCATCAAAATCAACCTTGCTGTGCGAGCAAGCAGGCACACCGTCCTGCTGGAAAATAAAACCAGATGTTACAGCATACCTGGTCTTCAACGAGTCTGGGTAAGAGAGTTCAACGATGAGTTTGACATCTAACCAACTGAATGGGATTAAAAGCAGTCTTTTCTTGCAACCGTAACACACGCCAGCATATCTGATGTCGAAACCACGATGTGCTTTGCACTTGACCCTTTCGATTACCAAGCGAATTTCGTGAAAATCGCGTTTTTTCCGTCAGACCAAACGACCACTTCGTGGCTCTCTCTTCCGACATTTTGATCTTCGTTACATAAAGACGTTTACAGATAGCCTTCAATGTGCTCAGGCTCCACTTTTCACTGGGTATTGAGCTATGATTATGCGATGTCCCAGTCTCTGTCACGCAACGTCCGAGTTCCCACTTTATCTTCCACAAAACTTTGCCCATGACGTTCAGTAATGGATTCACGAGTTGAGACCTTAATCTATAAAATATCACCAAATACTAACAGCTTGCTTCATAGACAGCTTCTCTACAGCTCTTAGTGAGGTCGTGTGACATCATCATCAATTTGTGTGTTGTAATTTGCCAAAAAATCTGAATGAAATCACATGTGCTGGAGCATGATTCTCCGGATAATTGAAAAAACGAAATTGAAAGTTTAAACAGCTGTAACTTTTGCAAACATGAAAAGTTTCAAATGAAACTATCAGGAATTGTTGAAAATTCACTCCCCTGCAAATTGTGAAATTTTCGAAGAAAAAGTTCAATCGGCTGCGAAGATATCGCATTTTCCCCGGTGGTACTTTTTTTGAGCCACCCTGTAGATCATCATCGTTAATCGTTATAAATCTGCGTTCTGTGTACGTTTTACATGTACAAGCAAATCGAGACGGAATTAGCACGCTGTGTATAGTGCCTCATGACACCGCATTGAACTGCAATGCAATGCGTTGAAATGTAAAACCGTGCAATACAATGATTTGTGAAGCACCTTCGAAGGACTCTCTCTCTCTCTCTCTCTCTCTCTCTCTCTCTCTCTCTCTCTCTCTCTCTCTCTCTCTCTCTCTCTCTCTCTCTCTCTCTCTCTGCCGCTCTCTGTCTGTCTGTATCTGTGGCTGTGTCTTTGTCTCTCTCTGCCATTCTCCGTCTGTCTGTGTCTGTGTCTGTGTCTTTGTCTCTCTCTGCCATTCTCCGTCTGTCTGTGTCTGTGTCTGTGTCTTTGTCTCTCTCTCTCTCTCCCTCTCTCTCTCTGTCTGTCTCTCTGTCTGTCTCTCTCTCTCTCTCCCTCTATCTCTCTACCTTGATGTCGGGCAGAGGATTTCCAAGAAAGGCGACGTCGAGGTCGGTGTGTAGGACGGTGAATCCTGCGTTGAGTGCATCAAGGATCATCTGCGTGCGGATGTTCATCTTGCGGATGAAGTCCCGACTCAGGTAGACGCTGGCGACGTCCGAGTCCTCGTCCTCCGTGTAGTGATGACAGGGCAGCGACGCGTTCCACAGGATCTCGCACGCTCTGTGTCCAGCGCCGACGAACAGGAAGTTGGGGATGTTGTTGGGCCGAAGGTGGGCCTTGTAGAGGTTGATGGCCATGTCGGCGAAGGCTGCGTCGACGAGGGCAAGTACGATGAAGCGGTCAGGAGTGGCCCTTCGAGCGATGGCGACGATGAATTCGTCGTCAGGACAGCTGCGAGGCCAGGTGTTCGGTCGGACGTTGAGCTGGTGGAAGAGGACGAACGACATGACGATGAAGAGGGACAGACAGAGGAGCGGCTCACGAAACCTCCTCGGCAGTCCCACGGTCACCTTCTGCAGGTCGGAGCTGGACGGCGAGTGCCACTCCCTTGCAGCAGGCGCCGCCGCCGAGGGGCAGTGGTAGCCCTTGCCCCTCGTGATCGAATCAGACGTCGACGGCATAGGGGTGGTACGGTGGAAACGCGTCGAAACAACGTGTCCTCCCTGATACATCGTTCTCTATGGAAGTGGGTGACGGCTATAGCAATGGAAGGCTGCTTCGAGCAGCCTCTACCTGGACTTAAGAAGGTGTCGCCACAGTCGTCGTCATTTGATTAACATTTATCGAATCGCCTTCGACTGAAAGATCGAAGAACATGCAAACCACAGACGAAGTCTCTGCTGCTGATGCTGATGCTGCTGCTGATGATGATGCTGATGACGCCACTATTCCCCATTGCACCTGATCGTAATCGACGGTGTTTGTGTGTGTCTATAAATGTAAACACATCTCAGTTCTTCGTCTATACCTGTGCGTCCGTCTGTCTGTCTGTCTGTCTGTCTGTCTGTTGGTCGGTCGATAAACATCACTGAGATAATCATACGTGTGCTGAGTTCATCAGCCAACACTCCTCATTCTCTTTTGCCTATTCCTCCTCCTCCTCCTCTTCATCCTCCTCCTCCTCCTCCTCCTCCTTAATCTATTTATACATGCACGTCGGTCGTCCACTCCTCCTTTTAGCCCTCCTTCTAATATTTTCTTCTTTGTTTATTCCTCTTCTACCTATTCATGTTTTGGTCCTGTTCGACCGAATGTCTTCCTCCTCTTCCTCCTTAGACGTTTCCTTCTCTTTGTTCATCCTCCTCCTCCTCCCCTTCACGCCAGAAGCCTCTCGACCTGTCATGTCCCCGTTTCCCGATGTCACGCGCAGACGTAATCTGCCTCAACGCTCGACGCTGCCTTCGTCTCTGCCTCTACCTCTGCCTCTACCTCTGCCTCTGCGCCTGCCTCTACCTCTGCGCCTACCCCTACCTCATCAATGCCCTTACCTCTCATGCAGCAGCAGCAGCAGCAGCAGCGGCAGTAACAGCAGCAGCAGTAACAGCTGAGACACGGCAGCTGCAGCTCAGGCGGCCATGCGCTTCAATCGATCGACCCATTGCACGAACCGAATGAGAGCCAGGCGCATGCGCAAACAATGGTCTCAGTCTTAAAGCTCTCTCTGTTCGTCTATCTGTATTTGCATCTGTCCGTTCATGTATGTGTGTATGTATGTATGTATGTATGTATGTATGTATGTATGTATGTATGTATGTATGTATGTATGTATGTATGTATGTATGTATGTATGTATGTATGTATGTATGTGTGTATGGATTGCATGTATGTATGTATGTATGTATGTATGTATGTATGTATGTATGTATTTATGTATGTATGTATGCATGTATGTATGTATGTGTGTATGTATGTATGTATGTATGTATGCATGTATGCATGTATGTATGCATGCATGTATACAGTGTGTGTACGTACTATATATGTATGGCCTTGGATGTATGTATATGCATGCATGTATGTATGTATGCATGTATGTATGTATATATAAATGCTATATGCATGTATGTATGTATGCATGCATGTATGTATGCATGCATGTATGCAGTGTGTGTACGTACTATATATGTATGAACTTGGATGTATGTATATGTATGCATGTATGTATGTATTTATGCATGTATGTATGTATATATATATATGCAATATGCATGTCTATATGTATGTAGTATGTATGTATGTGTGTATGTATGTGTGTGAGCATGTAAGTGTAATGCATGTAGATATCGGATTCCATTCAGCCGTCTATCTATCTATCTATCTATCTATCTATCTATCTATCTATCTATCTATCTATCTATCTATCTATCTATCTATCTATCTATCTATCTATCTATCTATCTATCTATCTATCTGTCTGTCTGTCTGTCTGTCTGTCTGTCTGTCTGTCTGTCTGTCTGTCTGTCTGTCTGTCTGTCTGTCTGTCTGTCTGTCTATCTATCTATCTATCATCTATCTATCCATCTATCCATCCATCCATCCATTCATCCATACTCCAATCCATCCATCCAACCATTCATCCATATATCTATCTTTCTATCGATATATATGTAAAATAATATCTGCTAATACATATCCCTGTCCATTTGTTATACACGCTCACATACACACGTACAATATACAATAATTGTACATACAAGTACACATAAACAAGTCTATATACACCCAAGTATATAAATTATAAATATTTTAATGCATATATATATATATAAATTGATCCGTCCATTAAACCATTTGTCTTAATTTAGTTTATCGATAGTTTCTTGCTGGCATCACTTTGCCTTACCTTTCATTTTCTTACCTGCACGACAGGTGAAAAACGTAAATGGGAAAGTGTTGACCTAAACACGCCTAACGTCGTTTCACCGTTGCCTAATTTTGTCCCTGCTAGCTGCATTGTATTACTTTTCCATATCTTCTCTTGTATTATGTTTCACCTTACCTCGTCTTACCCTCGCCTACATGTCACCTTATATTATCCTACATTTGACTATTTTAGCTTAACCTTGCAATGTGCTCATTCGTTCATTCCCATGATTTATATAATCATGGCCTCTTCAACATAGAGCTACACAGAATTTCTCCCAGTCCCGTCACAGCTAAATTTGAGCTATACGAGTGACTTATATAAAGAGCACGCGAGTTTCACCTCGGCATCAATGGCAAGATCAATCTGGGATTCTGGGGAGGGTCTATTTACATGGCGGGACCCACAATCGAAAGAGCTTGACGCCATCTGTTAGGCTAGGTGTGCGTTGGCGAAACCAAGAGCTCTATCCTTGCCGATGAGCGAATAGTTCGACGGGGTGCGAGGTCAGAGACAGGTTGACAAAGCTCAGGCAAACAGGATAGAGCGCAACCAAGAAGGCATTGCCAAACAAGCGCTCGGTAAAAGATGTGCAGAGAAACAGGGAACCACCGTGGTACCTGAAACATGTAGGCAGCGCCATGAGCATCTTATAAAGGAAGGTGACTATATTTAGCCGAACAGCTGAACACCCAATTACTCCAGGTGATATAACTACCAGTTACGAATTGACGTGATTATGCTATTTTTTACTGATCTTGCAATATGCCCATGTAGTATTTTAGTCAAGTCGTACCTTCCAAACCTGACCAAGTATCGGCAACCATTATTTACACCAGAGGGGATGTTGGATAAGGATCCTAAGCAGCTGCGACTCGAACCCGTTCCATTGGCGGTTCAGGGCAAGCGCTTATACCGGCATGACAACAGTTCCATGCATGCACTCAAGAAGCTTGTTAGCAGAAATAATAATATTAAGAGCGACGGCAATTAGTCGAAGTGTTCGTAATTACATCGTGTTTATATCCTGTCTCGGCTCTGTCTCTCTCTCTCTGTCTCCGTAACTCCCTGTCTGTCGCTGTCTCTTTATCTCTCTGTCGTTCTCTGTCTGTCTGTCTATCTGTGTCTGTGTCTTTGTCTCTCTTACTATCTCTCTCTCTTTCTCTCTCTCTGTCTCTGTCTGTCTGTCTGTCTGTCTCTCTCTCGTTGTATGCGCATTTTATATGCAGCAGGACCAACGCACATTTTTTAACGAGCCACTCAGAAGACCTTCAACTCATAAAGGTTATTACTGTCTGCTGAGAGAGAAGATCCAAACGAGGTTAGATGGCTTCCAGAACATTCTGTGGGTAACTGTTGTGATTTTGAAAATGTGAACTTTAGCATAAAAGACCAGGAAGTGTTTTTACCATGTCTTTCGACCTACTAGACAACCATTTCAAAACGCCTCTGTGGGAGACAGTCATCGTTGGAATTGAGCAGAGGCTTCAATCCCCTCTACATGGTGGCAGGCGCAGCTTGTGCCCAGTGAAAAACAGGGGGAAAATCAGAAATGAGACACATGCCACGTCTCGAAGACGGAAGTCTGGCCCATGAGGGCATCAGTGGCGGCGCCAGGATTTCAGTTTGGGGGGGCTAAAGCCTCGACTGAAATCTCATGAAAATTTTCCATTTTCGCCGTCAAAATTTCTGACGACTTTTTTTTGTCGTCAGCCAAAAATCGTGGATATTTCACTGTAAAAAAATTTCGGATGGCCCTTTTTTTAGGGGGGCTGAGCCTCTTGTAGGGGGCTTAGCCCCCCAGTCCCCCCTAGCGCCGCCACTGGAGGGCATAGTCAAATCTAGGCATCTCTAGGGGGAAGGGTCCGCTCTTCAAATTACTTTCTCTCCAGCAAATTTTGACAAAATGATAGGCTAATAGTTTTTAGTTGCATTTTACATTATTGCATTACATGAACTGTAATAATTAGGGCTGCTGATTAATCGCGATTAACGCGTGCGATTAGCGCGTTAAAAACTTGCGATAAAATTTGTGACGCATTAATCGTATACGCGTTAACTAGATCCGATTACACTGGAATCAAAGGCAGAAAATCGATTTAAACGGAAAGTTTATATTTCGAACTAGTGATACTTTTCTTTGCAAATATTCCAACTTGTTCCAAGAAAGAATTTGAGCAGCAATTCGTCGCTCAATAATCGCCTGCATGTGAACCAATACATGCGTTTGGTATGATATGCAACTGCGACGTAGGCTACAACGGCCGCATCGTAGGGGACAATGTCCTGCATTGGGACAATTTTTACATTTTAAGGCCTATAATCTGTGTTAGTTGTAGTAGATGTATATTGTTGATATAGTCCGAAACAGCAACGTTTCATGAACCGAAAATGATTTTATTGTAATTTTATCACAAGAATAAAGCCAAATTTTTTAGAATTTTCCTTTGTGAAAAAATGTGTCTCAATTCAGGCCATGGCGTCCTGAATTGGGACAACGCATGTGGACTATTGTGGAGCATTGGGACAAACAACAGATCTGGCTCTAATCATATCGAGTAGAGCATAATAGATCATATTCCAGTTGACAATATCTAAATGAGTGATTAGAGTAGATTAAACAATAATATTATCAAAAATGTAACCAATGCGAACAAGCTTTCATTGACCCATAGGTCTATGTAAACCTAATAGAAAATAGCCTTACGGGTCCATTTAAAGTGAGTGCAACGTAACATATATTTACCCATCCTGGTAGCATTCTGATGCACACAATATACAGTAAAACCATTTAAGTTTAATTTCATAGGATGAATTTCCTGCATTTGGGATAGTCCCAATGCAGGCCATGTGCGCATGTCCCAATGCAGGCCATCAATGGCCAGGGCACTACTTTTGAGATAATAAAAAATGTACTCAATGAATTATCCCCAAATTCCACCATATGCTTTGCAATATACTGCGGCTACTGCCCTAAACAGTTTACTTGTAGTTTAAGCTAAATTAGCACTAGACATTTGATGCAGTGGTTGAGATTGAGTGAGTAAAAAAAAATATTTTTAGCCAGAAAATAAAAAATTCCAATATCTCTGTAAAACGTCTTCTTTATTTATTAGGAAAAGGCACAGCACAGAGAGGAGTGGCGTCATTGGAGGTTGGAACCTGCCGAAGGGCAGAGAACCTAAAGAAGAAGAGATTGCAGGATAAGACGCATGATCATTCCCCCACATAAAATACGTACCCTGGTTATTTTCACACGCGATAATATATAGAGACGACTTCTGTACCACCACTGTCCCAATGGAGGACCTGTCCCAAACCTGGACATTCTCCCCTACACTAAATTCAATACGCTGCTATATGCCTATTACATTGACTGAACTCACGGAGATGCAGGGTCAAGGTTTTAAAATATCTTAAAATGAGCACAGAAGGGCAAAAGAGACGAAGTTTGGCAAGAGCTGCAGTTTCTTGTGAAAATTCTGACTCACTTTTTTGTTTGTTTTTTTGTTTGTATGCGCACTTGTTATAGCGCCCCTTCAAGCCACCTACTCAGAGGCGCTCCCGACTGCAGAGCGGACACTGCATCGGAGTTTCACGCCGAAGCGCTGAGCAATTGCGAGTGAAGGACTTGCCCAAGGTCCCTACGCGGCGACTTGAGGTAGATTCGAACCTCGAACCTTCCGGCTTCAAGGCGACGACGCCACCACTAGACCACCGCGCCCCACTTGATGAGGTTCAGTACACAGCAGTAGATCTAACCACCACCCCACCCCCACCCCCAAAGTGCGTTTGTAGGAATCGTCATCAGACTCTGAAGGTGAGCCACTGATCTCGAGTTCCTACACCACGAGAAAAGTTGTTGAGCAAAAAGTTACAGACTTGATCAACATATTGAAAAAGATTTGTATCCATTACAGTGACGGAAACTACAGTAGACCTACAATGAGGATGAACATTCAGTCCGGACTAGCTAGCCAGAAAACATTTAGCGTCCGTGGCCGCTACAGTTCCTTGTTTGAACGTTTGTTTTCTGCAACCTGATCTTTAGGCCCATTGTTAATGGAAATGGCAATGTAAAAAACAAAGCAAATGGAAGTCGATTTGCAAAAATAAACACCCCGGAAGTGACTTTTTCTTTTGATTTGGGGACGCGATTATTAGGGGATTAGGGAATACTCTGTTTTGTGACACTGGCTTATGTGAGCAATGGCGAACTGAATGGTATGATAACGTGCTGGAATACGGCAAACGCTATATTCTGCGATTTTGGTCAAGCAACAATTTGCAACAGCAAGTTGCAATTAACTTTTTATATTTTATCTCACTCACTTGGAGAACATTTTGGAAATGTAACTACTAGCCTATAATTATGTAGGCTTATGCTAGTAGCACAATATTTTTTCAGTTAACCTACACTGTGGAAATATCTCACGTTTCATCGTTTGTACCAAGTATTGAAGTGTTGATAATGAATCATTTCTATGTTTTCCAGGTAATTATGACTTTCGTAGAAGAAAATCAGGTTTTTTATCTTTTGAACCTGAGTGGCAATATTGACTTCGGTTGATAGCATCGGTTCACGGAACGATTGACCCCTCTTCACAATAATGGACCACTCCCACCCCACCCCATCCCACCCCACCCCATTCCCGTCTCAGAGACCTCGTGTGTCTTAATCAACTGGCCTTGTTTAATGTGCATAGACTATGAGTTTAGAATTTTGTTTAGAAGCGACTCTCGATCGACGGCGATTTAGAAGTTTCCGGATAAGGATAAAATTAGTTTCTGGCGCTATATAAATGATTGGACTTGCGTATCTACATAGGCACAACCTGACTGACTCAAAAAAGTATAGATCTATTTCTCATTTGTAACCCATAATCGCATCATTGTCTAATACTGTGCTTATAAGTTGCACATGACATGTAAATACACAGTTAAAATTCTGTATGCGTTCTGGCTACTTATAGTTTGTGCTATCTACATAAATTACTTTCGAGCGTGTAGGCCACATCGATTCTATTTACATGCTAGACTTGCAATGTAGGCTAGGTAGCTATAGCTACATTTGTGTCTGCTGGCTCCAGGCATGAGAGCTGCTCCTAAAAGCGTATAGGCTACGCCAAATTTGCTAGGTTTTAATGCCATAGACGGTTGATGTCTATAGGCATTCTGGGTATACGTATACCATTACTACAGTGTTTGTTTGTCATTTCCAGTAGTTACTCATAGGCCTATACCGGATAAAGTAGGCTATATGAATGATTCCCAGACTTTGTTGTCGCCATCAAGTGTCGTGATTGCTCTTTTAGCGGCCTACATTAGTAGTAAATTGGCTCAGACGGAACTTGTCTGGAATGTTTCCTGCCACTTGTTAACCAACCCTCTTTGGTTCCTGCGGCATTCACATTGAGCAACAGTCGACCATATTTCTGCAGCAGTATTAGCGCCACTCTGACCTATAACCTTTTGTACCAGAACGGTTCTTATTTAGGCTACAGAAACTTAAGATGTTTATATTTTTAGCAATAGTAGTTGTGTACTTTCGGGAATAACTGCACTTAATATCTTCTTGGCTGTTGTATTTTTTTATTGCAGTTTGACAAAAGTTAACGGTTTCTTAAATTAATAGCAGTTTTCATATTTGTTTTTTCTCGTTCGTGCCGCTGTTCTTTGAAGTCTGATCTTCTTCTTCTTCTCCCTCCTCTTCCTCCTCCTCCTCCTCCTCCTCCTCCTCCTCCTTCTTCTTCTTCTTCTTCTTCTTCTTCTTCTTCTTCTTCTTCTTCTTCATCTTCTCTCCCTCCTTCTTCTTCGTCGCTGATCTTCTCTCACCTTCTCCCAGTTCAACCGCTTGATTTCTCTTTCATCTTTCCGATCCTGTGCACACAATCGCAAAAGATCTCAGGAGATTGAAGCCATAGTAATAGTAACAGGAGCAAATAGCAGCAGCCAGCAGCCAGCAGCCAGCAGCCAGCAGCAGCAACCATATAAGGAGTGGTTCCATTGCTTGAAGACATCTAGTGGCTACCTAATAGTTGACAATTGACGTTGCCCTCCTCTATTCCCAGGCTTGGGACTGGCACTAATTGGCACTGCTGACACTACGGGTAGTGACAAAATTGGTATTAATAGTAATAGCTGAAGCGACGGATATAAGAATAGAAACAGCTGTCGATTTAGCTATGAACCGTCAGGTTGAACAGGCAACATAATTGTAACAATGTCACAGCCATAACAATTGCAATAACGTGAATGATAAGAACAGAATAGCAATTATATCGCAATGTATTACGGTGTGCGGTGGTGTAGTGGTGTGTTCGGTGCCTTAGAGCTGGTCCAGGTTCGAATCCTTCTCAAGCCGCCGCGTTGGGACCTTGAGCAAGTCCTTCAGTTGCAATTGCTCGTGCGCGCTTTGGCGTAAAACCCGATGCACCGTCCGGGAGTGCCTCTGAGTAGTGAGCTTGAAGGAGACTACAGCAAATCGAGAAACACATTTTTAAAAATGCCATAGCAGTTTAGGTAACAGTAACGATAACGATAGCGGTAGCATCTGCCTACTTACTCGTCTTGCAGTTTTCCAACCACCTGCTCAAGATGCTCGACCTGCTGGTAGAGCCCGTAATTCTCTTTTTGACGATCCTAAAAATAAATAGGTTATCAGCGTAATTGATTCTAGTCATAATGATAACACCACCAGTTCACCACCAATAGCACTACCACCACAACAACATCAACAGCAATGGCAATTAGCCCTACAACGACAATAATATTAATAATAATGATAAGAAGAAGAGAAACAGTGAAAATGATAGTAATAGTAATAATAATAATTTTATGAAGTAGTAGTAGTGTTAGGGTAATAGTAGTAGCAGTAGTAGTAATGTTTGGGGTAATAGTAGTAGTAGTAGTAGTAGTAATAGTAGTAGTAGTAGTAGTAGTAGTAGTAGTAGTAGTAGTAGTAGTAGTAGTAGTAGTAGTAGTAGTAGTAGTAGTAGTAGTAGTAGTAGTAGTAGTAGTAGTAGTAGTAGTAGTAGTAGTAGTAGTAGTAGTAGTAGTAGTAGTAGTAGTAGTAGTAGTAGTGGTAGTAGTAGTAGTAGTAGTAGTAGTAGTAGTAGTAGTAGTAGTAGTAGTAGTAGTAGTAGTAGTAGTAGTAGTAGTAGTAGTAGTAGCAGTAGTAGTGGTAGACTGGTAGTGGTAGCGGTAGTAGTAGTAGTTTTAGTACTACCTTTCGCCCCGCAACCCGAGAACAAGGACACCCTAATAATTATGCCCTATAGGCTACTCCACGATTGACTGGCAAAGCCCACATCTGTTATATGGCTTCATGGGACCTGGTGGATCTTCATACCAAAATACAACGCAGGATGTGATGGTCCATGGCCACAATCAATTCGTGATTGCAGGACTAGTTGAACAGCCTTGAATTGCCTGTCCTATAAATGCAGGTCGACTATAGCTAAACTTTGGCAACGAGTTCTGATTTTCTATGTGCACGCAGTAAAGAACGTGATTTCGATGTACTACTGGCGGCGTCTTGCGAACTCAGTTGTAAATGCGGGCTTCAGCTTACTCAATGGTTAAGCAACGACTGCAAGTGGCATTGGGTCGTGCGCCGTTGTCCAAGCAAAACGAGGTGGCTGCGATCTGATTTTCCTTGGCTATATAAGTATATATACGGTACCTGGATGTCCTTTCCTCGGTCCATGATGAAATCGAGGGCTTCGTTGCGCTCCTTGACGAAAGTATGGACGTTCGTATGCAGAGGTTCGTTCTTCGATCTCAGTCTGGTCAACTGCTGTAGCTGTCCAGTCACCCCTTCCAACCACGTAACATCACACACAACACCAGACGATTAAAATAAACAAGCCAATTATAACATCACACACAGCACCAAACGATTAAAATAAACAAGCCAATTATAACATCACACACAGCACCAAACGATTAAAATAAACAAGCCAATTATAACATCACACACAGCAACAAACGATTAAAATAAAGAAGCCAATTATATATAATTATCAATAGTTGCTTCAAATCATAGGCGCCCGCACATAAAGGGGAGAGAGGGCACTTGCCCCCCCCCCCCCTGAAAAACTGACACCATTTTCAAATTACTAGTCTTTGGTCTTTAGAAAAAATTCGCACAAACATGATGCTAATGATGCTTAAAGTGAAACTGATAAATTTGCATTTTAAAAACTCTCTGACTAAGCGCTAAATAAGTTTTTACCCATGTTCTTAATTTCCCGCTTTGCATTTTTCAGGCTCTTGCTTCATCAATAAACCATTGTATTATAATATCTGGGGGCGTCCAGATTTCAAATGAAACCGTAGTCACATGACTCGTATTCAGTCGTAGAATCCCGGTTGAAATCGGAGATCATATACAGTATATCAATTCTCCTTAACACCACTGCACTATTTACATTTACTGCAATAGCTGTACTCCTATCAGTGGCTATCACATTGCAGTATAGCTTATCCAACGCTTTAATCAACACTTATGCATAATTCGAAAATTCATGGGTGCATCAAATACAATAATATAATTATATATAATTGGGGGTCCCGTAGCTCAGTGGAGAGAGCGCTGGCCGTTAAACTGAGAGTCATCCGCGCAACCCGGGTTCAAGCCTCACACGGGGCTAAAATTTATTTGAATTTTCTGTTAGCTGCCATTGGCGCTTTGCTGTTGTGTTGCTTGACTCGGGTTCTGTTAAAAATAAAAGATAGCCCCTCCCACTCCTGGCTTGGCCGAATCAGGAGTGATCCAGTGCTTAGGCCATTAGTGTTAATTAGTTACCGAACCTGTTGTAGCCGAACTGCGTGTCGTGCGAAGCAGGCCGTATTTCGTATAACTTGTACATGTAATCGTTCTGCGGTTTGTCAGATTGAATGTCAATAAACGAAGATTATTAATAGAATGCAACTGTATTTAATGACGCAAGCCTTCCTTACAATATTCAAAAATCCAAAGACATAGGCTACATTCACGTTTAGTTGCATACCCACGTACATTCGCATAATTCATGCACGTATAGACAGTAATAATAATTGATTCTTTGTTCACAGACCGCAGGATCCGGTTACAGCAGTGGTTCCCAACCTTTTTTGACTTGAGGGCCACTTTTTCTAACTTGGAGGCCACGAGGGCCACTTTTTCTTAGTTGAAGGACGTTAGGGGGCCAAAAGGTTAAAATTGTATTAACTAAAAGCATATAAAATTGTTATTAATTGATTCAAAATATAATGTTTGATGTTATTTATCGACGTTATAATATAATAATTTGTAATAGAAAATAATAATGTGTTCTATCCTGTCCAGATTGTTAATTTTTGATATATTTTTGATAATTCTTTGAGAGATGAGGGTCATTTCATGAGGCCTGGCGGGCCATTTCATGAGGCCTGGCGGGCCATTTTCTGAGGCCTGGCGGGCCACTTTTGGCCCGCGGGCCACGGGTTGGGAACCGCTGGGTTACAGTGTGCAGTTATGTAATTGAAATAACGCACAAGAACACAAAATGACAGAAGACATAAATCTGAATTACTAACAGAACAGACAGCCTGCAATGCACGGCGCTAAACAGTAGACACACACAATGTCACACATGCATGAATGCATACAGGTTATATGCATGAAAAGACAAGGTAGGAAGTGGTGCTTACGGTCGACCTTCGCCTGTACTTCCTTCAGCTTCTCTTTGTCTTTCGCCAGTTCCGCGGTAAATCCGAAGTCCTTCTTGGACACGACGCTTTCTATCTCCCTAATATATCATGAACGAACAGTTATCAAAGCACAGTCTGTTATAGCGAAGGTTTTGCAAAGGTAGTTGCTTACTACATCTAGCTCTTATTTAAACTACCGCGATATGAAGTTGTGCATAGTTTGAAGCAATTGCTTAGTGCTTACCACATGATGCTCCTACTGGAACTATTGAGATATGAAGTTGTGTATAGTTTGAAGCTATCGATTACCACATGATGCTCCTATTGAAGCTACTGGGGCGGACGTGGAAGCTTCGCAGGTCTCTATGTAACAAATTGAGATGCACTCACACATTTCCGTATGTACAGTGTAGGCCTACACAAAATCACTCATGCACCCACAGATACGGTGAGGCTATTTTAGCACCATTCTCTGCGACACATGATCACGGTTATAATTGCTGAGAAAATCCTCTTAGTTCCAGAACTCAAAGACGGTCAAATCTGATCTGATTTTCAACCGGAAGCTGACAGAGAAATGCTAACCGGAACTTGATCTGCATTTCGTCATACTGGACGATCAGCTGAGCAGATTTCTTTTCCAGTTCGTGGATGCACTGCTTCCGTGTTTCGATTTCCGTGGCGAACATCCGACTGTTCTGATCCGTCAGCGATTGGTTCTCCCTCTGCAGCCGGATGTTCTCCTCGATCAGCTCGTTATTCCTCTTCTTGTACTCATCCTTGCTCTTGAAGACAAACACGCATCTAACGCATACTAATCGTAATCAACACACTGCAACTGTATATATTTTATAATAAGCCCTACACCCTAGTATTTTCCAGGGTTTTTAATGTGCAGTTCTATACACAAAATGTGATGCGCAGTTCTAAATGAATTTGCGCAGTTGTAGAAGCACTTCTGTGCAGCTAAAAATAGTAAAAAGGTCAATGTCCTCCGATAGGGAGTATAATCAACAATATAGCATATGGGAAGGGTGTTGTGCAGTTCGAATAATTCCGTTTTTAAACAAACCTGGTATTTTCAGCTCTAGGCCTAACTGTAGCTAAAACAGGTAATATTGGCGGTTATTATGACTGAAATTATATTCGTAGCTTAATCGTATCCTTAATCGAATTGTGATTGGTCAATGGCCATGACCTCTGAAGGGTTTGAAGGATAATGGTTTGTTTCACTTACCTTACGATATTCATTCATTCGTTCCTTCATTCATTCAGTCAAGAATTTCTATAGCGCCTCTTCAAGTGGACTAATACAGTTTCGAGTTGAATAAAAATAAAGACTTCGACAAGAGTCCATGAAGCAGACGTGGTCCCTGTGCATGGAAGCCAATTCCAGAATTCTGGGCCCATCACGGAAATACCCCGCTTAATTTGCTGTCGGGTGATATACAGAACCGGCATATACATATACAGTATCTTGGCCAGTATCTAATGACAACAAAAACTAATACTAACTTTAACCGACCTTCACGGCACCTAACCTAACCGTAAACGACACTTGGGTCCTCGATACTGCAGTTATGCCACCAGAGGGCAAACACAAACGACACCTGGGTCCCCAATACTGCAGTTATGCCCCAGAGGGACACACAAACGACACTTGGGTCCCCGATACTGCAGTTATGCCCCAGGGGACACACACAAGAGACACCTGGGTCCCCGATACTGCGGTTATGCCACCGGGGGGGGGCATACATAATTATGCATTCTCTTACCATTGAGACCTGCTTCTGGTCGACCTCGTTCTGTCGTAGCATAACGATCGTCTTCGCCTGTTCCTCGATGCGACTCCTCAGGTACTCGTTCTCCTCCGTGTAGTCCCTCGACGACGGCGCCATCCGCGATGATGACGACGTCTTCACTGATGACTTAGACGTCTCGTGAGTCAACGTCTCCGCATCATCATTGACAGGCGACTGCAATAACGACAACGACAACGCTACGTCATCATCGTTGTCATCATCATCATCATCATCGTCATCGTCGTCGTCGTCGTCGTCGTTGTCGTCGTCGTCATCGTCATCGTCATCATCATCATCATCATCGTCATCGTCATCGTCATCGTCATCGTCATCTTCATCTTCATCGTCGTCATCGTCATCGTCGTCGTCGTCGTCGTCGTCGTCATCATCATCATCATAATCATCATCATCATCATCACCATCATCATCTTCATTACCTTCATCTTTTATATCACGCTCTGTGACTTTTTTATGCAACATATCCAGATATACACACTCAAATCGACAACCTTCTGTAGACTATGTAAGCTACATGTATGTGCACTTGTCAGAGCGCCCCTTCAACACTCTGCTCAGAAGCGCTCCCGACTACAGCGCGGACACTGAATCGGAGTTTCACGCCGATGCACAAGAGCAACAGCGATAGAAGGATTTGCCTAAGGTCCCTACGAGGCGACTTGAGGTGGATTCGAACCTGCAAACCTCCGGCTGCAAGAACATACCCACTAAACCGCCGTGTCCCACGGATGCCTTGACTTGAAGTGGTTTTAATAAAAAAAACTTGATTTATTGATTGATTGATAAGTTCATTGATAGATAGATAGATAGATAGATAGATAGATAGATAGATAGATAGATAGATAGATAGATAGATATACAGATAGATAGATATACAGATAGATAGATAGATTAGATAGATAGATAGATAGATAGATAGATAGATAGATAGATAGATAGATAGATAGATAGATAGATAGATAGATAGATAGATAGATAGATAGATAGATAGATAGATAGATAGATAGATAGATAGATAGATAGATAGATAGATTAATTGATAGATTAATTGATTGATGATTGATTGATTGATTGATTGATTGATTGATTGATTGATTGATTGATTGATTGGTATGTTGTGCTTTGCGTTCGTCGTGTGCAAACGCCAGTGCGTCATCTCCGTGTAGTTTCGTTTCTTTATTCGGATTTAATTTCGCCTGCATTGGTCCCTCCTATGGAA